>CM021765.1:43412003-43557434 GCA_011076525.1 Nettapus auritus
TTTTTTTTTTTTTTTTTTTTTTTTTTCTTTTTTTTTTTTTTTCCTTCACTCTGACCAGCAGGACTCTTTATTCCTTACAGTTAGCAAAGACATTTGGTTTGATACCAGGGTGACAGTGTTGGTGTGGATGGGGAATAGGACATTAGAGGTCCAGCATAAGGAGAGGCAGATTTTGTAAATAATTCTGATGTTCCTAATGTCTGTTTATCGTGAAAGATGGAATAATGAACACTTCTTGAATCCTGATGACCTGAGCTTTGACTGACACTCATGGAGATGCCATGGGAAAATCAAGAACTACACAGACCACATGCACCAGCTCATTGCTTCCCTTTCTGAACTCCTTTAGTCTTTTGATCTCTTTTGGCTTTGTCCATGTTCCCCACCAAAAGGACTAGTCTGCCCGACAAGTGATTGTATCTGACATGATACCCAGCTGCCCTCTCCCTTCCGTTCTTCATGCAATATATACTAAACAGATTCTCATTATTGTTCTCTGGTAACTAAGCAACCATGAAATGTCAGCTTGGCCTAAATAAATATAAAAGGATACATATCTTTGCAGTGTATTTATATCTACGTATGTGTAGTTACAGATATATATGGTCATCTGAGCACATGTGCATATGTTTATATGTGAAATCCATCTCAATGTGACAATAGTTTGTACCTCCACCTGTGATCTTGAAGCTTTTTGTTTAAACATACCCATGCTCTTGTGATGGAAATATTATCACTACCTTGAAGTGACAGGTAAAGAAGCTGTGGTATAAAGAAATAGAGTGACATTTCAAGGTCGCAGAAATAGTCAGATGGAATGCAGGAACAGCTTCTGGAAAAATGTGTACATGAATATCCTGTACCAAGTCCAAATCTTTCACCCCACCACTGTTTCCAGTGTTGCAAGAAGCAGGCTGGCATCTCCATGTCTTTTCTGCATGCATCTGCTCCTTTCTTCCTCTCATTTTGCTCACTCATTGCATCTCTGCTGTTGTTCCCCAGATTTTCACGGTTGTTCCCAGTGACCCTATTCCCCATCAGCATGTCCTTTTCCTTCCTATAGATACCCTTTTCTTAGACCCTCTTTGGCTTCCTTCAGTGTCATGTCTCCTTTCTGCTCCCCACTATTCTCCAGTCTGCTCTCTTGCCACCCTTCACTTGTATATACAGAACTGGGCCAGCTGCAAAAAGTGGTCATTCCAAGTGAAACTGGTGGTGTGTCCTCAAAGCTGGGAGTGGATACGGGTTGCAGGGAAAAGCACTTTCCAAGTTGGAGGTAGAGAGTTCCTTTCTATGAGAATGAGAGGCACAAGGATTAACTGGGGAGGGGTGGAAGAAAAAGACTATGATTTTTGTTGCTCTTCTGTTTCCATAGCTCCTCCTCAACTTCAAGAAGAGGAGGAGGATTCCTGGAACTTTCTTCCATGTGAAATGCATCTGTGCAGATATTTATTATGAGTAAGACATGAGTCCTTGATCTGGCAGTGCAGGACTAGTATTTGATACTTCAACAACCCTGAAGAATTTCATGATGTAAAAAAAAAAAAAAGCCCTTAGAGAATCTTGAGCTGCTCTCAGCAACCTGCCTACAGGATGTGCCCAGAGCATCTTTGCACACTGATAGTCCTCTGTTACCATCCTGGACTTTTCCCAATACACAGTCTAAAATACAGCTCACCTCACAGTGAACACTTGGGAATTCTCCAGGATCTGTCCATGTCCTACTATTGTGTGTTTCCTAGAGGCTTAACTAAACTATAGTTTGGATGCTGTTCCAAGACATGGCACAAAAACCGAACCAGACAAACATCAGGTGTCAGTGGATATTTTGAGCTCTTCATTGGTTATGTAGAGAAGGATTTCAGTTCTCAGACTGAGGATCACTGTTATGTTGTTCAGTACCAAGAGCTGGGCAAAACTGGGGATCAAGGATTGGGGAGTACAGTTTTTTTTGTCCATGTAATGTGCACCAGATGAACAATGGAAAGGGGAACAATTGTATGCTTAGGGTCTTGAATTTTAGTTAGGAAGGCATTTATTATGCAGTCAAGAGGTTTGCCTTAACATCAAAACTACAACAGCTTATCCTGCTTAAATTGAGTGGGCTTAAAAGAGGAGTAGGAAGAAAAGCTACAGCAGAGCTAGAAGCAAAATGGGCAGGAATGGCTACCTTGAAACAATACTATTTAGAGTTCCCTAGCCCATACAAGCACCACTCCCCTCCCTTAGCTGAAAACACACATTCAAGGCTGTGTTTCTGAACAGATCTTCCATCACCCACATTCCGCCATGACAATCTTTGTCCATGGACTGGTCCCAGGGGGTGTGAAGGGGTAGAAGAAGAGAGTGGCTACAGGGACACAAGCCACACTGTGCTCCTTGCCTTGCAAATGGGCCCTGATCCATTTTAGCTGTCTGGACTGACTGAGCCAGCTGATTGCTAGGAGCAGAGGGCCAGGATGGGTGTAGAAATATTTCCTTTCTAGATCACAAGGGAAAGCAGATGTGCCACGTCCCTGTCTCAGCTAGTCAGGCTAGGTCACCCAATGATGTTAAATTGCTCAAAAAGAGAAGTAATGGCTTTTAAACGATGTTTCCTACAGTAATTCCTCTTTCTCCTTCTACAGGGAAAGATTTGGGGCAGCTGGTGTTGTAGCTCCATCTACCAGGAAGCAACGAGTCAAGCTCCACTGTCAGTCACAGATGGTGTAATTAATTCTTCTAGGTAGTGTAATTAGTCCGTCCTATCAGCTACATATTTTCTCAGTCAAAATTATGCTAAAGCTAATAATACATGAAACACAGAAAACAAAAAAGAAACCCAAAAAAGGGGAAGCAATAATGGGAGGAGAAGGGATTAGAACAAAATTTACCAGTGTATAATTTTTTCTTGTTGTACATTTCCTCTTCCCTTCAGCTTCAAACACAATTCAGAACAACTGGTGAATGTAGCAAGCAGAATGAATACAAATTGGCTTACTTTAAATAGCAGCGTGTAGGACTTAGCCAAAGTCTGCTTTCAGATGCTGAGGCGCGATAAGGCACAGATCCTGCAACGAACTCCGTGCGGGCATTGTGTCAGGGCTGCGCTTCTGCACCATGCCGTGCCTGAGAGTCCAGGATACAGGAAGGCAGTGAGAGGTGTGTGTCCACTGGTAGTCTGTGCTGTTCTTCATCTGGGGTCTCAGAAATGGTTTCTCTGGGCAGGATCTGCTGTCAGGGCTGCTGGTGCCTTGGGTGTCTCTGCCTCTGAGGAGGGATGAGACATCCGGGAACAGCAGGTGCAGGTTTGGGAGTTGGTTCCCAAAACAGAAAAGGGCTGGTTTGCTTGGGATGGAGTCCATAAGAGAAGTTTCATGGCCACCCACAAGTGGAAGACTGTAACCCAGAAAAACCTTTGTGGGCTCATCTTCTTTCCAGCTCAAATGCTGATGCAAGAACAGCTCTCTCAAATGGAGTTTCGCTTGTGGGAATAAAGAACCACTCCAAAATGTAGCTGCTGTGGGAATTTCCTTGGGGCTCAGACTGGAGAGTTGAACCCCAAAATTGCTGAGTGAAACCTTCCTCCACCATGACATGGACTGCTTCCCCAGAAGTCAGGCAGGTGGGGAGAAGAGGTGGCAACTGGCCTGAGCGAGCTGGAAATGGTGCCTCTGGGGACCTGCAATGATCTCAGCCTGTTGTCATGTGGTGATATGCTCACCCTGCGATGTTTTGGCCCCACCCCAGCCTGCCCAAAGCATCCCATGGACTTGTGGTGACAGGATAGGGATGGAGTATGGAGGGGGATTGTGTTGGGGATGGGGGTGCTGTAGTGCACCCGACCCATGTTGGACAGTGAGGGGGACAGAATCATAGGTGGGTGGGAAGGACTTCTGTGAGCAGGGCATGTCTGTCTCTCTGCAGAGGGAGGGAGGGCAGCGAGCATGCTTGCGAAGAAAACTAGTACTGAGAACATGAAGCTATTTTGGGCAAAGAGGAAGATTCAAAGCAGACTGTACGAGTCAGTCTGGGTAATGAGAGACTTATGAACACGGTTAATCTCTGCGATCACTCCTGTGTGAGCTCTCCAGGACTGGGCAGGTGTGGGAAGGTCCTGCAGTAGCCCTGGCTCTGATGCATCGACCAGCCCATGTCAGCTTGGAGCATCCTGTGCTCACAGTGCTCCTGGCCTGGGGCAGCCCTGCAAACCTGACATCCCACGGTGCCTGCATGCTTCAGCCTTGCTGCTGAGTGACCCCATTGCAAAAGGAGAGGGGGAGCTGGCTGAGTCCCTGAGAGCGCAGAGCGCCTGTTTCCCTGGAGATAGTTATCTCTTTCTAAGAGTGTATTTAGCCCAGATGGGAAAAAAATGCTGAGCAGGAACGAAGTCCTTTTTTTAGAGCTTGAGGAGGCACAGCCTTCCCTAGCACTGACCCCTGAGTCTCTGCGAGCATCCTCTCCTCTGGGAAGAGGTGCTGGGGCAGCCCAGCTCTCCCCAGTCCTGAGCCTGTCACCAGTAGTGATGGTGGCAGCATGGCATGGCCTGGGAGAAGGTGCAGGGCTCTGGTCCCTGATGGGAGTTATCCCCTGGGAAGTGTTTGGTGTCGCAGCTTCCCATCCTCCCAGTGGCTTCACTTTGACCAGCTGAAAATCATCTACAGTAATGCTCACCTCTGTGGGCACGGCAAGGGCTGCATCATGACTACCCTTTGACAGAATGCTTTGTGCCACATGCTGAAGTAAGTTTGTGTTGAGCTCATGCACAGCAAATGACAATGCCTTTTGCTCCAGAAGCTCCAATGGCTGGAGCTTCTGATGTGCAGGCCAAAGCATACAAGCCCTCAGATCCACAGCTTGCCTTGATGGAGAGCCGTACGTGTCCCTCATCCCATGAAACATGGCCATGCACATGGGAAAACCCAGGAAGACTTGAACTATAGAAGGGACTCAGCTACCTGCAAACTGGTCTTTGTCCTTTAGACACTCCAGTAGCTCCGGGCACTGCATCCACCCCACTAATCTCCCTGACAATTTGGTTTCTGTCTTCCTCATCTCATTGTGCTTCAACGTTTCCTAACACCTCCCCCCATCCATCCGTCTCTCCTGTTGCTAGGCAAAAAACTCAGAGCAACAGCAATGGAAGCTGACTCATGGCCCATACATGGGAAATGGAGGAACTAAAGCATTGCCTGGTGCCCAAAGTGAGCTGCTGCTGAGCCCCGACTGCCCTGACAGTCTGTAATTGTCCTGAGCAACCTCACCTGAGACCCCTACCCATGTGCCGGCTCTGCTCCTTGGCCTGCGAGCATTTATATAGCATCAGTCTTGCTCTCTGCCTGAGCTATGCCGTGAGCAAGTCTGCTTTCAGCTTTATTGTGCCTGCTTGGAATCCCTGGACTGACATTTGACCTGCTTTGTAGTTGGGTGATTGCTTGACCATTTTTGCTAGTCTTACTTGGGTATTCTAGGGCTGTGCTTGCATGAGTGACACTATGGTACTGCTGTCACACTTGGCTCACCTTTCCTTGCAAAGCAATCTGCTCCTTCTGATCCCTGACAGCTTGATGGAAAATAAAGGTCTTGGGAGATTCTTGGGTCTTGACTCAGAAATCTCCCCAAAATACTATAATTTCCTTTCCTTCATCAAAAGTACTTTTCCAGGCAGTATTGGAAGGAGCAGTGATGTTTCTTGGGCTTTCCTTTTGGTGGGCTGCCCAATCTTATGCAGTGTAAGTATGTTCATATATCAGGTTAGCCTTGAAATGGTCAGGCAGTTGGACATGATGCTCTTTGTAGATCCCTTCCAACTGAACTATTGTATATCAGAATGTTGCTATAAGGAAGAAGCTGCTTAGCTTCTTTTTGGAAACGAAAAACTTAATATAGCTATGAGCCTCTTGTTATTTTTTTCTGGTAATATTTATGCTTTTGCCAATTCTTGATTTGTTTTATGCTAGTGAGTGGAAAACTTTCTGCAGCGGCCTGAGATTCCACCTTGGACCATCTTTCTCCAACAACTCAATGGTGCAATGCTTCTCACTCACCTTGGAACAGTGAGTACAAGGGAGCACAAGAGATGGGGCTCAGGACACTGTGATGCTAAATGTTTCCAGGAGAAACATGTATGTCTGAGTGCAGGATTAATAGCCATGAAAAGTGGAATTTAAAACTCTTTTCAGATTTTTCTTTCTTCACTTTAGAGTTGAAACTATGCAGTGACTTGTGGTGTCCATGGTGATTTTCAGTCACATTGTTAGAGTAGACCTGACCATCAGTTAGGGTAGCATGGCAATTCTTCTTATTGGTACATAATGGAAGGCATGGTCTGTCCAGCCTTCATGTACCTCTAGAAGGCTAGTGTGAAAGCTAACCACCAGCTCTGGAGTGGTTGGCCTGGCTCAGAATGTATTGGAGAGGATGCAGGGGTATATAACTCTCCATTGTAGCTTTCTACTCCTGCTTCTGTTATCTAAGTACTATGGGTTTTTCAAATTCATGCTCTGAAATCTTCCTAGAGTGCAAAACTGAAGGCTCGATTTGGAGTCAGGTTAATTTAGCACCGTAATTGCTTGAGTTCTTCTCAGAATCTTGAGAGGAGAAACCAATTTTTTATATGTTACTTTCTGGCCTTGTAATGACTGCACATTGCACAGAACAGGAGCTTGTCACATATATTTGAAGCAGCCATGGAAGAACTGAAAGGGATTTCCACTAGAGTCAAAGAACGGGCTGCATTATCTTGCCTTAGTCTGGGAAGAGCAGGGATAAAGCAGGTGGACTATGGCTAGAACAGGGTGGTGGGTGTACAGCCAAACAGCAGGTTCAATGAGGAAGAGAAAGGCAGTTCACTGACAGCATTATGCAGTGGAGACACTTGGGTGTGTTGCACTGAATACTCTCTTCTTTTCCATGTGTGGTTCTCCTAATGGGGGCAACAGGACTCCCATATATTGACCGTAGCTTCTAAAATGTTCCAGATCTTGAGTACTGCCAGCTGTGTAGATGAGGACAGGGTCTGTTCCCTGCCATGAAAAGAGACTTTAATTTGGTTCTCCCATGAGGTCCAGTGCTGTGATGTATTTGCATTTTACATCAATAAAACAAAGTCTCTCTTCACTCTTACTTATGTGCATAGTTTGCTATTTGAAAATAGTTGATATTTTTAATGTTTCAATAGCTTTTTATTAAAAGAAAATGGAAATGGAAACCACACTTCTTAAATGAATTCTATCTCTATGGCAGTTCCAGCAATTCAGATTTGTGTCAGTGCTAGTTTATTGCAGTCTATTTTCTCCTCAGTGAGCACCTGCTTAACAGTTCAGTGCAGATACAGACAGATAGGAACATTCTAGCACACACCTAACTCCACCCTGAGGCATGACAGAAGTTACTTAGGTCACTAATTTATACTTCTACCACAAATAATTTGGTCAAGCATAACATTTTGTCAACCAAACAGGTTAAAAAGGTCTTGGAATAACAGAAAATGAAGGTTGTGTTCTCCTTCCTCCTGTTATTTTTCTGTGAGTTTTTTTTTTTTTTTCTTTTCGTCTTGTAGCAGCAGTATTTAGAAAAGTACTATGTATGAATTTTATGTTAATCTTTGTATGCTTGTATGAATTTTATATTAATCTTTGTATGCTTTGCCCTGGTCTACTTATATAGGTACTCTGTGGTAACAACCTAACTGCTATGACCTATTATAACAAACTTCAGAGCAATAAGCCCTGAAACCACCTCCTTCTATGTCTTTTCCTTTTTTTTTTTTTTTTTTTCCTTCCCATTTACTACAGGATTATAATTATTGTTTTTTTTTAATGATTACTCACTCTCAAAGTAGGAAACAGATCTTAATATCAAGTGGAAAAGAAGTGCAAGATTGAGAGAAGTGCTTTTGTCTGGGTTTATGGAATTGTTTAAAAAGTACCACTTTGGCTAAGCAGAGCATGGAAACAGATATAATTATCCATGCTATCTAGACTGGAAAGAGTGCTGCGAGGGAGGAGGAGGAGGAAGGCTTCCTGCTCCAGCAAAGGCAGGGCGGTTTCCCATAGCAGAAGAGTTGTCCGTGCTGCTGAGCGGTGCCCAGTCAGCCATAGACAATGCATGGAACAAAATGAGGGCAAGGTGCTTTAAACAATAAAGCACAAAATAGGTGTCTAACAACTCCTGTGTCTTTTTTTTTTTTTTTTTTTTTTTTTTCCCTTTAAGTTCCTTAAAAAGAAAGTTGTTTTTGAAATGTTCTTCTGTCAACAAGCCTTGTCCAAACAGTGCTCCTGGAAGGGAAGGCTCTGCTTGGATGGGTTCTGCTGCAGGGTTGGGACACCACTGAAGAGACCTCTTAAGTCACTGGGCTCAGTTCCCTATTCTGACAGGTCCTACCTTGTATGGGTGCATGGGTGCTACCAGCTGAAAGCCACGCTCTTTTTGGCATGCATAAGCACAACTAGACTCACTTTAAGGGTGTTTGTGGGAACTGGAGCCTGTGTACATTGTAGGGAAACAAGGATGTGTCCATAAATGTTGTTTTGCCAAATAGGGTCTTCAGACTTTACAGTTGGGAAAACATACAGTGGATTATACCCTTATCTCTAACATTTATTTCAGACATGATTTCAAAGTCCTCCTCAGGTTTCCTATTGCTGTGTTATGCTCTCCATTCAGTGAAAGGAGTTGGCCATTCTCTCCCAGGAGAGACCATTGCAGCAGCACAGCTTGTACTTGTCAGTAGTAGGTCTGGCTACTGGAACTGCATGAAGAGGCAGAGGAATATCACATGGGTGACTTTGGGCCTGTTCTTGGCAGCACCAAGGGCAGCCAAGCCAAGGTTTTCTGCTGTGTCTTCTGTTTTTTCCCCCCTCTAAGCCTTATCTTTAGCCTGTAGTTCTTGCTCCCAATCCTTGTTACAGCAGTGGGAAACAGAAGGAAGTGTATTCAGGTTTCAGAGCTCCCCGTTATCCTACCTGAGTCAGTTATGTCTCTTCCTGTCAGACAAGAACGGTACCTGTGCCACTGTCCCAGTGCTGGTGCAGTCCTGACCTTGAATGGTCCTACCAGGTCACCCTCTGGCTTCTGGAGAAGCATTGACTAAGCACTGCCTATGCCACTGGCTTCTCTCCTCCTTTAGGCACATGAGTCTTGAACTGGCTCCCTCCTGCTTCTCAGCCAAAGGGGGTAAATCTGGCTGCAAGAGCCATGAGGCTAGAAATTCCTCGGTAGGTGGGAAGCAATGGTGATAAAGGCATAGGGTCTCATGGCAGAGCAGAAGCCCTCAGGACACCTGTTTTGGGCACAGGAATCCCTCAGTGAGACAGTGGATGGTTCTTCAAGGTTTGCTGCAAGAGACTTTGAGAAGAGAAACCTCATTTCACATACTAAGCCCTTAAAAGCACTCACCCCATGCTGACTTGTACTGGGGAGGCTCCCATGGGAGGTATGTGGAAATTTGGCATCTGAGCATCTGTGGCTGAGACTTCTGCTCCCTTATAGCATGGAAAGTCTTTGGGCTCCTTGTGTCCCTGTGACATTGGTTTGGCACAGAGTTGAATACAAAGCAAGGAGCAGCTCAGTGCTTAGAACTGTAGCTAGCAAACTACAGCTGTCTTAGTTCACCCTTCTTCAAGATCTACAGATTGCAAGGCAGGAATGGGGGTGTGGGGAGAGGATTTAGTCAGCTGATGAGCCTGGCTTCTCTGTCTCTTTTAAGAAAGCGGATTTATTGGTATTAAACATGTCTCTCTTAATGTGGGTGATTTAAAATGGAAATTGCCTTTGAAAGGGGATTTCCTATTAACTAGCTGGGAAGGAAAAACAGGATAATACCATTATCCCCATACAGCACCCGTAGATGAGATGCTGGAACAGCATTCTCTGGTTAACTGCTGTTTCTCCAGAAACTATAGCTTCTCTGTAAGAGTAGAATCGGAACCTTGCTCAAACTCCTTCTTGAGGAATGGTTGTATACATGCTTTTAAAAAGCTAATTTTATGGAAAAAGCAGCTATCTTACTGGGTTCTTTGTTCAAGGTAAGAATTCACTAAATATGAATTCTGTGGACAGGATCAGGATTGTACACAGCTCCCTCATGCCTCATATTTGAGGCTAGATGAAGACACAGATACTAGAAAACTGGACTAATGATTCACATTTGTTATCCTGTAGTTAACGCCAATCAAAACTTGGATTAGTGAATGATATTAGTAACAAAAAGAAAGTCTTGTCTATACCCAAACTTGCACTAATTTAATCCTGGTTGGCACAGATAGTAATTTAATTAAGTCTGTGCACTTTATGTAGAAGAAATGATTTACTTTATCTGAACCCTCTATTTAAAACAAATCTATACAAAGGGATGTCCATGCAGCTGTTGAAGGTGGATATATGTAGGCAGGGTCTGAGCAGACCAAATCCAAAATTCATATCAGCAGGGTCCTATGGTTCGACTGATTAATGGCAGGTCACAGCTGCATTAGCATCATAAGTCACAAGCTGGAATTTTAATGTCAATGTACTATGGCATGGTACAGTATGGATATGCCCTGTCAAGTCTGTTGCTCAGTTCTGGAAACTTTTTGAGATCCAGTTTTTTGGAACTCAAGTTCCTGAGTTAGGACATGAGGCAACATGCAATGAAAATAAAAAACTTCCTTAATTAGGATGAAACATCTTTGCTTTTGTTACTCATATCTGGGGGCAAACAGGTCTCTTTGCATCCCCATTTCTTCCTTACCCTCCCTGGCTGTGTAGATGCCTCTCATTGTGTATACTAGGGAAGTCTTTGGTTTCCCATTGGAGCCTGGGACTTGTTTGAGATGACAGACTAAAATGTAAATAACTTCAAGAGAAGACCGTGCCATGGCCCTCTGGAAAAGCGTTTAAAAGGTGCTCACAGAGCTGTCTGTGTTTCTACAGTCAACTTAGAGCAAGCTGTTGTGGTGATCCCAGCCCCTAACAGTGATACACATGGTAAAAACATTGTCCAAAGTGTATGGGAGTCATTAATGCTGGTCCAAGAAGGTGTTGTGACTGCCTCAGGAACAGGCAGAGGAAAGAAAGAGCTGGGCCAGAGTGACAGCAGCAAATAATCATTTGTGAATCTCTCTGCTATCTCTGTCTCCTACAGTCGTGGTTTATATCCACTGGTGAGCTTGTTCCAGAAGTTAGAACCACCCTACCACACAGCATGATCATGCCCTTGCATTTGCTCAGGGTCTGCAAGGACAGTGTGTTTTTCTGTAGGCAGATGTAAACATTGTTTCATCTTAAAAAGGTTGGGGTAAGTCTAAAGAAGTTGCCCTGTATAACGCAACAGCCCTGTTGGGGAAGGAAAACATGAGGCAGGTAGTGAGCACCTTGATCATTTGTCTTGGGCTGGTGTGGAGGAGCTGACCCCTGGTGTGTAGCACAATTATGGGAACGGCAGGGAGACAGAGCTAGGCTGAGATCAGCGCCAAGCTTCTTCCTTGGGTCTCAGCCCCGGCTATGGAGATGCAGGCAAGGAGCCTGCAGTAGCTGTTGGGATGCAGAGAGGCCAGGGAGTGAACTGGGTGAAGGTAGGGGTGGGTACACAAATGTCCTGTAAGGCCTGCTTTGCGGATATGGCTGCTACACTAAAATGTTCTCATCTCTATGTTGGATGTGTGCTTATACAGCCCAGGGTAGTCAGGGTGCTGCTGGGAGATGGGACAGCTCCATGATGTCCTGACTGACATTGTCACTGAGGCTAGGGAGAGGGAGGCGATGATGGCACAGAAGATTGACAATGCATGCAAGACAGGGAGATGCTTGGTACACATGTGAAGACCATTCCTACTTAAACTTCCTTGCCCTCTATGCATGCGTGCACTGTCCATGAGTACGCGTTGATTAATTGTGTACATATGGCCTGCTTGGTCATCGCATGAGTGCCTGTGTTGGTGCTGTTGGATATTGAGGGCAGAGAAGAGGGTGGACCTGTGCAGATACCAGCTGTGTGAGGGTGGAAGAGCTGCTGAGAGACAAAATGGTGGCAGGTATGTCAGCTTTCAAGGTGGTCTGTGGTGGGTTGCTGTGGTCCGCCATGGTTGGCTGCTTGGAGGATCCATGTTGCCTGGCTGCCCTGCTGTGGCAGTTCATCTGGCAGTGTCAGAGGAGGTGGCACTTCAGGGGACACCACCACTGGGAGGGGAAGGGGGATCGAGGGGAGGGTGGCGTGCATGGTAAGCACAGTGATCCATGCTGGTTGTGCTTTGCTCAGAGCTGTGTGATGGAGAGACCCAGTCTGGTCATGGCCATGTGTGTAAACCCTCATGGGTTTCACAGGGATAGGGAGTTGGCAAGCATTGTGTACAGGGATGTGGGCCAAGCAGGGAAAGGGAGGCTGCACCCCATCTCGATACTGACCTGGGCTTTGAAGAGGCATGGGACATGAGAATGTTGGATACCCTGGGGCATGATGCAAAGGTGTGCCTCCCCATGACCTTGTGGAGGCATGCTGGTAAACATGGAGGAGGTTAGTCTGTCCTGAAGTAATCAGACAGGTTTCCTAGAAAGGCTGTGCAGTCTCCACCCTTGGATATTTTCAAGACCAAACTAGCTAAAGCCCTAAGTAACTTGATCTGATCTCACAGCTGATGCTGTTTCAAGCAGGAGATTGGACTGGAGCCTCCTGAGTCTCCCCGCAACCTAACGTCTATGACCCTTGACCTTGTGCACAGGGAGGAACAGTTTCTATTCCTTTGTTGCTTTACTGCCACTTCACTGTAACACCCGCACAGAGCCAAGCCCTTCCTCATGGACAAAGTTTCCAGACTTAAGTTTCCAACCCTCATGGCCATCAAGAGAAATTTGAAAACAAAAATGTTGCAGATGCAGTGAGAGTCAGATACGCACTTAATAATGAAGCCAGTTGCTTCTATTCATCCCCATCAAGGAAGGCAGAGATTACACTCCTTTCATTCCAGCACATCAAGAGACCAAGCAGTTCTGACCTCTGTTGGACTTCAAAAGTAAGAACATAATTTTAAGGAGCTTGTCCTTTCTGATGTAAACTCTGAAATTGGTCTTTTGAGTGGTAACTCCAGGGGACACTTATCATCTGTATGTATGCTAGACGCTTGCAATCTTAGATTGTAAGGCTTACCACTATTACCTGAGGTAGTGTGATTAGTTATTTCAATTCTGTTCAGCTGAGCTACAGCTCCTGGTAGTACACAAGAGTAATGCAGATCCTGGTGATGGTTTGAAAGGGGATGGGGCTGTCACCTGCCTGGTATTTTTCTTCTGTGGCCTAGGAAATTAGACAGTCATCAGCAGTCTTGCCAGCTTCCACTAAGCAAAGAAACTGCATGTACAGTCAGTGTATCTTTTGTGTGAACCTATTTATTTACAGGGTACCTAAGGACTTCTTTCCTTGGGTACTGTAGAAGCAGATGATGATAGCCAGTTTCCTTGCTCACAATTTCCCTGGCAGCCTTACTAGTCAGCCTGAAGCCAGAAGATACTGAACTCTGCTCCATGTCAATGTCATGGTCAAGTGCACTGATGCCTATCAGAAAAGCTGTTCTTTCAGAGCACCAATTTGCAAAGTGGTATTATCACATGTACTCAACACCAGCCTGCTTCCAGATCAAGGAAACAAGAATGGCCCACTTGGGTTTAATGCTTTGTGCCAAATACCACCATTTCAGACTGAGATTCCTGCAGTCACTTATGTGGTTCTGTGGAGATGTGCTTGGAATGATGGTAATTGAAATAAAACTTTTGTTTGGCAGTTATCATCCCTTATGCTTTCCTTAGCATGTCCTGAGAGGAGAAATGCTTGTTTTGCATTTTTTTGGGGATAAAGATTGAAGGAGACAGTGGAAATTACCTAAGGAACACAGAGCTTGTACTCCTCTGCTATCTTTGTATTGCCTATATGCATGCACCACGGCCTCACGGCCTCATATAATCCTCATTATGCTTTTTGTCAGGGATCCTATGTGTGTGCATTGCTGGCTTTTCTTCTGGATCAGGAGCAAGGCCTTTTCCAGTCAGATCTATTCTCAACTCTGGAAACAGAAGAAAAGCAGTTGTTGCCACAACCCACAAGCTGCTGCTGATATTGTCAAGATTTTTACATGACTGGGTTGTGGTTGATCCTTGTCTCTCTGCTGCAGAGTGTCATTTCTAGGAGATGGAGAACAACATTCCATGGGAACATGCTCTTCACCTCTGGGATGGACAAAAGTGGGTACAAGGGGATTTGTATACATATGAAGACCTTAGTTTGGCATGCTGTGCTGTGAGCTTACATGCATTTCAGACTACTACCATACAGCCTTTAAGGCCAAGTGTGCAGAAAACAAAACTGTTTCTGTCAATGGCTGGCAAACCGGTGTGAGGCAAGGAATTTCATCGCTGAGATCATCACAGGAGTAGTAGTCACTGCCATAGTGCATACCTCTTATCCCTTCATGCTGAGCCTCCATGGCATTGCATACATTGTAGCATTCCAGAAACTAGCAGTTTCACCCAAAATAATTTCTACACCTGCTGGAGCTGTGGCTTTACAAATTATCAACCTGAGTTGATGACTCACTAAATGAATAAAAAGGGGCCTTATACCCTTATAATGTAGGAATCCCTACATTAAGTGGATAGCGGTGTAGGATGCTTGACCAACACTGTGGACATTTATTTTGGCAATGCTGGATGTATCTATGCCTACATCTTCAGAAGTAGTTTTTGTCATCAGGGCCTGATCAGTTTTTTTTTTTTTTTTTTTTTTTTTTTTTTTTTTTTTTTTTTTTAAACCCATTGACAGAAACTTTTATGGCACTACTAGCAACCTCTATTCCAAATAACGCAACACATCTTAATTCTTACATCCCTTTCTGATCATACTGGCTGTGATATGATCATGCTAAACCTTTGGCTCCTTATGAATTATCTTACTTTACATGTTTAGTGAGCAGTAACAGGATTCTGAGGTTTGGTGATGTACCTGTAGCCTGTTGTGGTAAACACAACATAGCAAGTTCAACCAGGAGCTATTCCATGAACACTGGATTCACTGGAGTCTGGTCTACCTTTGCTCAGCCCAATGGAGCCACCAGCATTGGATTGCTCCTGGTAGGGAAAGGATCATCTTGGTGTAATATATCTCCATGGCAGAAAGGAATATGATAACGTAATTGACAGTTGGAACATAATTGACAATACATGAATATGTCAAATACTGCTTCCTCACACTGTTCTCATTATCCTCTCCCAGAATATCTCTTCCTATCTCTACATTCCCTGAGATGCCACCAGGGAAGAATATAACTGAGAATACAGACCTCCTCTAATGGTGCTGAGGAGAAAAGTATGTGGGAAAATTGGCATTAGTGATAGTGCCTTTTCCTGTGCTTTTCCTTCATTAGGTTGTGGGCTGTCCTTTGTGAAACAGAGGGTCTGTCTCTACTGAGACAATGTCCTCGGCAGAGAGCGTGCTCCAGTCCAATAGAGTTGCTAACTGGCAAATGCAAGAAGATGAGTGTCTGTGGAAGTTGTCATATTAGAGACACAGATCAGTTCAAAAGGAAAAAAAAAAAAAAAAAAAAAAGTACCATTCCATCAGGTAGTATGAAAACACATGGCCATCCTTGACCCAGAATAAAGACATGACCAGCAAGGACACAACAGCCTGCAGGCTTACTCTGTCAGCATGAAAAAACTGGATAGCATGGCAAGCTCACAGTACTGACTCCTGACCGACATAGGGGCTAGAGCAGAGATGCCCAACTGCTCTTTTGCCAGGGGAACAAGCCACAGCTCCACAGGAGCTTTATGCATGTGTTTCTAAAGGGCACAACAAAGGACAAATGGCCTTGTCAAAAAACTAAGCAATGCAACAGTATAAATACAGGTGAATGGCATAAAAAGAACATGGGATATAACCAGTTTAATATGGAATATAACCACTTCTCAGCCAAACCTCTCTACAAGGGCCAGAAGACAACAAATTTTTCACTGAGACACTTTGTGCTGTACTTTGAAATAAACGTTGCTTTGTGCTAATGCCCAGCCTCTGTCCTTGCACTGGGAAAGTCGCCAGAGTGTGGTCAAAGCTTTGGGCAGACCTTTTCTAAAGATGATTAGGGAAGGATGACAAAACAACGTGTGCTTTTCTGAATTCAGTACTTGTTAAAGGATGAAGAAAAGGTGCACCCTGTGTATGTGACGAGTTCATACTTTCTATTTTCCTACTACTGGGCCACAAAAAGCACAAAGCATGCAGTTGGTTCCTGTCAGTAATGCACAGGAGAGAGCAAACTTGCAGGCTTGCTGGAAGACAGAGACTGTTCAGGTGAAGCTCTGGTGAAAGAGAGCTTATATTTGAGTAAGGCCTGGTGGGCTCAGGTTTACAGCTGCTGCATGGCGTAGAGCACCCAGAGCATGAGACGGTCTGCAGGTAGTATATGCAGTCAAAATGCTGAGGCTTGAGTTTGAGTCAGACCTAACATGAGAGCAAAAATGGGCTGCTGGGTTTCAAAGCAGTTGAGGTTAATGTCCTCCATTTCAACTTGATGGCAGATTAAAAGAGGCAGCTGAGGTGTACCAGAGGTATTTTGCTTATTGCCTCTTCCTAGATGTCTAAGTAAGGGTATGTTTGAGTAAAGGCGAGAAGAAGGTGGCAGTTTTCTTTAGGATATAGAGCAATCTGACAGAAATCTTAATGCTTCTTACTGTTAGAGGGCTGAACTATTGAGTCAGCTGGCTCACTGGGAAAAAGCTCAGGCAAGGGAAATCTATCTCCATCTGCATAAAATAATTTTCTAAGGGTGGGTGACTTATTTTTTTCCTGAAAGGTGTGATGGTGGTGGGACAACACGATAACCTCATTTGCTGGGGGTAGATACTCTCTGCCTGCTCTGTGAATATTCTGGTTTAGCACATATTTTTTATTTAATGAGACTACAAAATGAGTGGTTACAAGAGTGGGTGACCCTGATCCTGCTGGCGCAATGCTGACCATGGACACTGCTTTTCGGAGCTACTTTCTAGCTCATTAACATTTTTACTCTGTTTGCCCCTGGGCAAGGAGCTATCTCAGGGACCACAGCTGCATGGTAACTGAGATCATTTTTCACTTTAAAATGTGTCTACAGAAAACATTTGTCTTAAATTAGATGGTCAATACAAATGTACAATAAATGCTGGAGTGAGCACCAAATCCAAACCCCTTGGGAACATCCCCAGCTCATAGACTTTTGGCTTACTGGTGAAATCACTCTTTTGTTTTGGAGAATGCTTTCAGACCCATACATTTATGTTAGAAAAGCGATCCGCTTCTCTAATGTCAAGCAGATACTCGTTCAGAATCTTTGTCAGTACGAATAATACTTTGCTTCACTACCATTTCTCCCCCACTCCTGCTCAGCAAGTTATTTCCAATGCCATCTGCTTCACCTGAAAGAGGAATGAGAAGAACAGAGAGATTCAGTGCTGTTATCGACCCTGCACATTTCTGGAAAAGGCCAGGTCTGTTAGGTTGTGAACGACAGTACTCGTCAGAATGGCTGCACCAGCAGGGAGCCCGGCTGGTGACAATAACCGGTGCCTCAGCTTTGCCACATTTCCAATAAAGTGAGTCCCCTCACTTGCCTATAGTAAAAGCAATCTTGCTGTCTTTGGGTACAGTGAAAAGGTAGTGCAGTACAGTGAAAATCTGCACCACACAACCCAAGGCCACTGTAAAACAGAGCCATGCCCTCTATGCCTGCTCACCTGCTGGACTCCTGTGTTTAGCTGCCCGTGTCTTGGTGAACTTCACATAAACTGAGGAATTCCTTGCAGAGGTGGAGAACGTGCAGCTGGCTGCTTCCAGCTGTGTTCTTAGCACCCAGTGATCCCTATGTATGCATGTGTGTATTAAATAGTAGCAAAAGGTCTGGTACAGCTTGTGGATGAAGGAGGAAATGGAAAGTGGATGAGATTTCGTCTTGGCTTTGAGTACATCACTTTCCTGTGTTAAAGAGTGTAAGGAATCCCTGGACAGAAGATACGAACCATGTGTTTGGGGAAAAAATAGGTATGCTTTGGTGGCATTATTTTTAGGGTCATAAGGTATTTAAACAAAAAATACATTCCTTGGGAGAAAATTGAATATTTGTGTATACTGCTACTGCCAGCTTTTGCCTCAATGGTGACACATGCATATTTTTCTGAGGGAAGAATTTATTTTTTACCCACAGTAACTTAGTGTTCTGAGTGAGTTTATAATAGCACTGATTAACTCTTAGCATTTAGTCTGAGTGAAATATCAGCTCTGATGTCTATACTCCTCTTTGCTCCAGATACTTCTATCTGTCTTGGAGCTATTTCACTTTATTTGTGCCTTCTTCAGGAGGTGGTTCATGCTGTAGCGATGTGCCATTGAAGAAGCATTATGGATTTGACATGTATATAGGCTGCATAAGTGAAGTTGAGGCATTCTGGGCAGCTTAGAGAAATCTGTGGAATAGCAAGTGAAAAGCTGGAAATGTCCCACTGCTTCATCTAGATGCCATTTGAATGGAACACGGCTTTCCTGGTGCATAACTAGCGTGTAGGCCTTCTGTGTAAGAAAAATAAAAGGGCTTATTTATGGTAGCACCAATATTGTAGTACTTTGACCCTACTATAACATACAGAGCAAAGAAGTGGTGTGTTATTAACTATTCTATTATCCACAACAAAGCAAGATAAAAGGTGAAAAGCAGGGAGTTTAAGCAACTGTATCATATTGCCCTATATTTTGTAGTGGGTGGTTTCTCTGTTAATAAGGGGAGGCGGGAAGCTAAATTTCTTGGAATGCAATGAGCTGAGCTTTTGCCTTTATGTGAATATTATGTTAAAGACAAGACTGGCTAGGTAGAGCTGTGGTATCCAATCCCTCAGGGTGTGTGCAGCAGCTCTCAGTAGCATGAGCAGTAAACTAGATAATTGGTGTGTTGGTTCTCATCCAATAATAATTTATTTCCTGGGAGCAACTTCAAAGCTTAATCCTAGAATTAAATCCCCTATTCCTCCTTGGGATTTTAATTTAGTTTTGAATGCTCTGATGGATCCTGTACTAGAACATTGAAGACAGCTTTCAGACATAAGGGTGATTTTGCTGGCTGCTGTACACCCTGTAAGGAGAATAGGTGAATGCAGACACTTTCTTGAAGAGACTCTTTTTTCACTTTTCATCATGATAAGCTGGCAAAAGCTACACCTTATCTCTTACTGAAAGCGGTTTTCCAGTTTCCTTTAAACCATGAAGGCAATCTACCTAATCCATTTTGCAGCTCCTCCAGTAAAGAGAAGAAAGGGTGTCATCGCTCAAATCTGGAGAGAACCAATAAGGTTTTCATCAAGCAGAGAGCTGATTTTAAACAAGAAAACAGATAATCTCTTTGTCTCATTAGGGTTGGAACAGGATGGAGATGACTGCCTGGAGGGCTATGGTTTCCCATTCATTGAAGTGTATTAGGAAACAGAGCCTTATTAAGACTAATGAGGTGGGACGAAATCTCCAGCCATTGGAATGATCTTTGCACCCTAGAGGTGGAGGAGAAAGGCATCTTTCTCAGACCTGCGTGAGGCAGTGCTTTGACCTTTCCTACACGCATGTTATGTGTAGGATGTCATGCTAAAAGGGATGACATACATGGCTAATGTTTATACAGTGCTTTGGTGATGTACAATACAGCATCTGATGATAATTACTAGTTGTTAGGTGTGGCAGCTGTCAACAGAGAGGTTCTTTGGTCTGTTTGTGCTATGGGTAGTAGCACAGTACGCCATCTTAAAAAAGTGACAATACCAGTTTGAAATCTTGTCTGTGCTTGTAGAGTTTAAAAATAACTCATTTCCATTTGAAAGAAAGAACTGCAGTTTCTTAGTTTAATGTGTATGTATTTCACATATAAATGACCATCCAGAAAAAACAATTTCAGTGAGCCTGACATTCCATACTTAAAAGAATAAAACAAGTCTATAAAGACACAGGCAAAGCTATTTCTCTTTTAATCTACTTTACCTGTTTTTTGATTCTGTGTGACGAAAAAACAGTCTACTAGTTGTTTAGGATTTCTGGGGACAGACTGGTCATGGCGGAGACGGTAGGGGATGCTGCAATTATTGCGATGTAACATGATGGGAGCTCAGTTAAGTGTACTAGTGTGACAGCTGAGAGAACATGTATATCACTTCAAAGCTAACGCAGCAGTGCTCACTATTTTTTTTTGCAAGGCTGCTGGCAGGCTGAGTGTCCTCTGAGGTAGCAAATGAGACAAGTGGTTTCCTTGTGTCCAGGTGTCTTTGAAGGAGACCAACCAGAACCCCCACCATTGGCTCCTGGTTCAATCCTTCTCTAGCATCTCTTGGTCCTGAGCCATGTGCAGTAGTGAAGATGAAAGATTTCATGACAAAAACCAGCCCAGTCCATCATCCAGGTGATCACGGCACTGTCAGGTTTGTTTTTCTAGTTGCTGTATTTGCTTTTCTTTTAATTCTCTGATAAATCTTGTTCATGCAGTATGACATGGCATCCTTGTTTGTGGGCCTGTGTGGTCATTGTTATGGTGATCTTTCAAAGATGTTATAGGCTCAAAACCTGAACATTAGGATTGCCGCATTGTCTCTTCTGCTCTGAGAGTGGGAAGGTCTGGGATATGAGCATGGATTTATTTTGCCATTTTATAATCAGATTGACTGGATGGAGCAGGGCACAGAGCACCATACAAAAGCAGCTGGAGATCTGGTTACTGTGCTCTGCCATAAGCAAACACTAAAGGAATGTTATTACGAACCCCTCCCCCCCCCTTTTTTTTTAATGGTATGAATTCTCCAGAGCAATCCACCCATTTCACTGATCATAAGGCCTTGCTCTGCATGGACTTTTTTTTTTTTTTTTTTTTTTTTTTTTTTTTCTTTTTCTTTTTTTTTCTTACACTGATGCAACTGGATTGATGCTTGTGCAGATGACCCATGAATTGCCTATCTTTTCCCTTTGCTGACCATGGTGGGCAGATAGAGGCCACCTGTAGTGCACTGATTTTATGAAGTCAGGAGTATTTACAGAGGGTTAAACACAGCACAGGTGCTTTCCTGTCAGTGGTGGCAGATGCTGTCCTGTAGAGGCCCAATGGCTCTACTGCTGTGCATCCTCCCCAACACCACCTCTGCCACATCCAGCCCTGGTTGCTTTTGATGTAAGAACTTTCATCCACATTCATTTATCTTAGGCAGGACAAGAATAATATGGCCCTTAATTTATAGAAAACATGGACACATTTAAAATAAATCCCTCAATTTCTCTTACAAATAACATTTAAGTGTTTTTGAATTGAAGAGATGTTTGAAAAACCAATTTCCCATCATAGATGCTATTTGTTTCATTTTATGCTGTTCATTCATCTTAGTTGATTGAAGAAAAAATAAGTCAGTCCCAGCTAGTGAGAGTAAACCCTGTCATAGTACTATGTTGCTGGAGATTTTGTAGGAAGTTTTATGTGCCTCCTATCTCCACACCCATTATTTATAATAAATATTGCATCTTAATGTGAAAGTAATTTGGAGTTTAGATGCTGTGCAGAATCTCTAGGAGAAGATACGATGAAGCAATCAGAAGTGTTGTGTGCCCAGTTTCAAACTTGCAGGTGAGCCTGATTTCTTTGGGCAGGGGGAATTGGCCACCTTTCAAATCAGACACTCAGACCCCTAAGCCCTATAGGAACTTGGACTTTATGATTTTTATGTATATGCATAATACATTTGTATAATGTTTCTATTTTCATCCACTAAGTGGAAAGGCAATTAGTCTTACCCTTAAAAGCGAGCAATAATGCAGACTGCCATGTAGCATGCAACTGTGGAGTTGTGGTGTTGCAGAAAGAAAACTCACGTTTGATTAATTCCTTCATCTTAAGGTCACAGAGAATGATAATCTTAAATATTGCTGACTTGCTGAAAATAATTGCAGCTGTTCTCTTTTGATTGATGGGCCCCTTTTCAGAAATAGTTCATAAGATACTTCTTAACCCTCCATTTTGTGTTTCTATGTAACGTGCTAGCTGAAAACCGTTCTCTCTCATTTCTGTCAAGCTCCTGCTCTCATTTCAACTAGAAGAATGCAGGGGGACCTGCACAGTTCCAGCTTATCCCTTCTTGCCATAGAGAAAGGAAAAACATCCTTCGGCCAAATCCTGTCTGCTATTCTTGTATCACTAATATCAGTGAAAGGAACAGGAAAGTCAAATGACTAATCTCTTCAGCTATTAGCAACTTCTGTATGCAAGTATCACTCCGCATTTCTTTCCTCCAACTGTTCTGAGATAATTTCAGATTACTTCAGTCTTTGGCTAATATGTCTTCCATTTTTACTGAAATTAGAATGAAAAAGATCATTGTCACTTTTTTTAAGCATGCCTAAAATGTTAGGAAAATTTTTCTAACAGAACAGACCTCACCAGCACCCTCAGGAAGATCCTGGCTGTCAAAATTAAAATCTTGGTGTATGCTTTTGGCAAGGAGATTATACACACGTTGGCATTGCTTGTGGTCACTGTAGCTACATGGAAAAACACCATTGTACGCCCAGTGTACATGGACACAGCAAGCTCTATGTCACATATCAGTGTGTGCATGTGATGCCATGGCCACATTGCCATCCGTAACCTTTTCTGCAAACCCTGTTTGATCCACGAGGTGCAAAGTGGCAGGACCCTGGGGTGGAGAGACCATGTGGTGCTTTCAGGTGGCCTTTTTACCTCAGGAACCTTGACCATGCTAGTGTGGACCTTTGTCTTATCCATCTATTGCCATGTAGATACATACCTGCAACAAAGGGCCAGAATTGAGTTAGAGTGATTGACTGCTCATTGGAGCACAGCTCTTCAGCATGTGGGATCCAGCCCTCCTTGCCCATCTTTTGAGGGTTACCTTCATCATTGCACCTGGACACAGAGCTTGCTTAGATAGGTAGAGGTCACTGTGTTTTCCTGGAAGGGTGCTTTTATTGAGGGGTATGCAAAGGCTGGACAATGCAGCCCAGATGGGCACTGAGGCAGAGCACATGGTGTTGGACTTGGGGTCTGCTTTACTGCAGGATGAGCATAGCTGGTGGGAAAGCACTGGGAGGGCTTTCCCCACTGCTCTTGTCTCTAGGGGTTTACCAAGATCTGTCTTGAGTCCACCCAAACCTCCTACCAAGCCCCAACCTGGTGTAGGGTGAGCCTTTGTGACCCTAGGATGACTCTGTGTCCTGAAGGGTGCACTTGGCACGTCCTCTTGGAGGGGCTCTGCCTCGGTATCTCCCCTGGCTTGCCCCAGTTGGGACAAACTTCCCTCAGGGCTGCGTTGCAGGGCTGTGTGGGGCAAGTGGGTGTGCTCTGCCCTGTTGGGCACTCAGAGCTAACCCCAGGTGTGGAAAGGAAAAGGACAGAACCGTAGCCACAGAGCCCTGCTGTGGATGGCTCTGCAGGGGCGAGGCCGCAGCACCCCGGGGAGCATGGGTGCAGACACCTGCGGGTGGGCAGGGCAGCGCAGGCAGGGAGGCATGCGCAAACGCACTTTGCTTTCTGTTCAGGCTGATTTCACGTTCCTTAGCTTCCAGGGGGATCTGAGAATAGCAATTAAAGCACCGGGCTTAATTGTGGAGCATCCAATTTGGATATTAGCATTATCTCCGCTCTCACTCCTTTCTTTCCGTTCACATCCAATCCTGTTGCCTGCCTGCTGGCTAGGTGCCTGTTCCTTTCTTCTTATTATTACTATTTTACGGCTATTGTTAATATTTTGTTATTTTTTTTCCCCAAGCATTCCTTTAACCGCTCGCTTCCAATCACGGGCGCCCCCAGCTCCACGCCGCCTCCCCTGGCGCCGGACCCGCGGAGCCCCGGGCGCTGCTCCCCGGCGGCGGTGGCTGCGGCCCGGAGCCCGGGCACCGGCACCCCCATCGCCCCTGCCAGGAGCTTGAGACCCGCGGCGGGGAGGGGTTCATCTCCCGTTCCCTCTCCCTCCTCCTCCTCCTCCTCCTCCTCTTCCACCGTTTTCCCTTTGCTCGCTGGCTGAGTCCCTCCCTCCCCCCCCCCCCCGATTTTTCCCCCCTCCCCACCGTTCTCCGCTCGGATATTTTATTATTATTAATCATTAAACCGCTTTATTAGTTCGTCTTCCAGTGCTTTCTCCACCTCCGGATGCTTTTATATTGCAGAGGATTTTTTTTTTTTTTTTTTAATTCCATGTATTTTTAGGGTGATGCTCTGAACACTTCCCTCTCCCCGCCCTGTATCTCCTACCCTGGCAGTAGCAGAGAAGAGAGTGGAAGAAGTTGAGCATGTCTGAGGTGGAGCAGCCTTGCAGAGAGAGGGAGGGGGGCAGTAGCTGCTCAGAGCAGCCCGGGTGCTTGAGCAGGATTTGCGGGTATGTATGTATGTGGGTCTGGGTTTTGTGACAGCTCCAAGTGTGAATTGTTCTCCGGGCGAGATGGGAAGGGAAAGGGTGAGGAATAATAATAAAAAAGAATACCTGCGAGTTCATTAAATAAATGCCTGCATAGCTAGAAGCCCTGTCACCTTTGGGGCGTGGGGGGGAGCTGACCCCCAGCCACCAACCCACCCCCCAAAAAAAAACCACCCAAACCCAACCCAAACCGCAGGGAGCCAATGGATGCGTTGCGGGGGGCGATGCGTGTGCGGGGCCGCGTAGTGCAAAGCGGCCACGTTGCAGGTGAAGCCCCCCCCCCCCATTTTCCTCCCCCCCCTCCTCTTCATCCCCCCCCTCGTGTCCGTGCGTGTGCGCGCCCGGCTGCGCGGAGCGCGCCCCACGCTGCCCATTGAAGCCGGAGCGCGGCGGGCAGCGGTGCCGGCAGCACTGCAGAGGGGTGGGCACGGCCCTCGCCAGCCCTCCGGGGGCTGGGCCCGGGGGTGGGCGAAATGCTGGGCGTGTGTGGGGAGGGGGCGGTGGGCAAGGCGGCGGGGGGGGGAGGGGGGGGAAGCTCGTTTGCTCGCTGCGATTCACATTGCGCCCGCTTCCCCGTCTCGTATGCATGCCTAGCCCAGGAATGGTGTAGTCAGCCCGTATCTGAATTATTTATAGACCCGTGCCAGCTGTTTTTTTTTTTTTTTTTTTTTTTTTTTTTTTTTTCCTTCCTTGATTCCGCTTGTGTGCACTGTTGGGAAATGCGTTTTGCTTCCCTTTCTTCTCCATGTATTAATGCCTTTGTTGGGGAGCGGTTTTCATCCCCTTCAGACCCCTCTAATACAAAATTGATGCTTATTTTTCCCTTCAGGAAGGGGACGCTTTGAGGATAATCATGCTTCACAGAAGAACAGCACCGACCTCCAGTTGCTTTAAACACAACCTCCTCCACTAGGGCTCCAGGAGAAAAAAAAAAAAAAAAAAAAAAAAAAGAATAATTACAAGAATAATCATTAAAAAGGTGAAAGGAATGCTTACTCTGGAACCTGCATTTGACGATCCTTACCACTCGCGCTGAATACCCTCTGAAGTGATTCTCTTCTGCTTTTGAATTTGCACTGCTTCGATACGCAAGATTGCCACAAAGAATTCTCTCTCTCTCTTTTTTTTTTTTTTTTTTTTTTACGGCCAAATAGGATTTTTTTTTAAAACTCATTCCCCCACATTTGTCCCCCGACCCTTATTCTTCTTATGTGGATATGCAAGCAAGAAGAGGAGACTGGACATTCCCAACATGCTCTCTCCCTTGATCTGTCCGTCTAGAGGTTCTGCTTCTACAAACCAAGGTAGGGAAATTCCTGTTTCTGTCTTTCTGGTGGCAGCTCATTTTCTGTACACAGGTTTGCCTGGGGAGGACCACTCACGGTAGAACAAAAGGTTTAGGGTTGCTGCTCTTAGCAGCAGATACAGCGAAAGAAAAGGAAGAAACATTCATCAGACATGTTGATTCCCTCTAGGCTCATCAAATAGGATGGGAAGAGAAAGTGAGAGGGATGCTTTTTGAGTTGCATATCGTGTCGGTGAATCGGGAGAAAGTCCCTTGTGATTTTTTTTTTGGGGGGGGGTGTGCAGGTGGGGTGGGGGAGACACGGGAGAAGGAACACGGATTTGGAAAAGGGTGAAAATGACGATAATTCCTGTCCATCCATCCGCAAATTTTCTTTCTCTTCAGTGGTCCAGCAGCTCCTTGCCATGCTTTGATGAGAAAATAGAGCTCATTAGGAATACCAGTTCATAGAAACCTGCTTGCCGTGTGGAGGGTGGTGCATTATTTCAAATCCACACCAGCCTCTCGATCACGAGCGGCCTAACGTGGGGGCCGGGGACCTGGGGGGCCGGGGCTGCCCCTGGTACCACGGCAGGAGCCAGCCCAGTGCTGGGGCGAGCGTGCCTGCTTGCGTGGAGGTGAAGGGCTATTTTAAGTCCAAGCACGTCAAGAGACTTAACCTCAGCCTACGAAGTGCCGCCGTATTCAGGCAACTTTACGGGTTTTAATTTATCTCTTGCCGCGGGGGCTGGCAGTGGGGCATCATGGCCCCTCTTTGCTGCACCCCCTGCATCCCCAAGCTGGCAGCCCCTTCCCCAGCCCGCTCTGAAGGGATGCAAAATGGCTATTGTGGTGTTGGTACGTGAGAGACACCGGTGCATCCCGACCGTAGTGTGCCATGTGAGTCTTTCCGTAAGATGGTGGCAAGACAAAGGGAGCGGAGTGCTGTGGGGTGCGGGAGCGTGTGGCTGCCGCCCCTCGCCACGAGCGCTGGGCGCAAGGTGTTGAACATGTCGGGGCTGTTTTAAGTGCCCCCACTGCATGCCCCCACACCGGGAGAGCAGTGGGGGGAACAGGGGTGAGCTGTCCTCCCCCCCCTTCCCTTATCCCCACCATCAGATTCAGTGTGGGCTTCCCGCAACCCACCTCCCCCTGCCTCCCCCTACACAGACCGGAGGCCTTCAGTGGGCGGAGAGGACCCCAGCAGCAGCAGGAGGAGGAGGAGGAGGGAGAGGGGCTGCATCCCGCAGCCCCCTGCAGCCCTGCCAGGCGAGCTGGGGGCTGGGGCAGCAGCGGGGTCCCTAAAGCACCCAGAGCATCTTGCAGTGGGGATGCGCCGCTGCTCGTCCCCTTGCTCGCCTTGGTCCTGCCAGTGGCTCATTTTCCCTTTTCTGAGGGGTTTCACTGGGCTACTGTTAAGAACCAGGAGCCAGTCCCTGTCGAGGGGCTGAGAGCCACCTACCCTGCCATATTCTGACTGTGCTTCTATAAATATCTAAGGCTTCCCAGGGTTTATCTGCGCCTGGATCCTCCCTGCCAGAGAGCTCCCTCCCTCCCTCTCTCTCCGCAAGTGGGAGTAGAAAGTTTACCTGTGCAGAGCGAGGAGGGCGTGCGGGAGCCTTTTTCCCATTTTTGGGAGGAATTTCTCAGGCCTTGCAGCTCGTGATTGCTGCTGGATCCCCCCGTGGACCCCAGCACAGTCCAGGGTGGGGTGTGCTGCCCCCTCCCTCAGGTTTCATTTCCCCATGAGAGCCTCCAAAAGCACAGCCCCTGGAGTGTGCATGTGGGGAGGGTGCACCCCCACCCCTCAAATGACTAGGGCGAAAGGTGAGGAGGGCAAATGCTGGGGGAGCCTGGCTCAGCCCCCATCCGAGGTTTCGCAGGGTTGTTGGAGGGCAGGGGAAGGATGCTGGGCTGAGCTGCATGATACCAGCCCTGCCTGCAGGCACCAAGCTGGGTGGGCCCTGCATCCCCCTGTGGCACTTCCCAGAGGTGACCTGGGCCAGGTTTGGGCAGAGGTAGGGGGATGGCTGGGGAGGGGTCTTGCAGCTGTGATGCCCACAAGGGCAGGCAGCACAGGCTGCATTCTCACCTCCTTTTACCTCCCAGTTTTTCATGCTGCCACTTTCGCCTGGGATTTTTCCTCACCTTTCCTGCAAGCTCCAGCGTGGGCAAAAGGAGGGGCCCTCCAATACTGCCTCCCACTCTCAAGCACAGCTACCCCCAGGTGGGTGCAAGCAGTGCAGGGCTGGCAGCTGGTCCCCTCTCCGTGGGCAGGCAGGGAGGACTGGGTACGCAGCACTCCCGGTTCAGGGGACCCCATGCTGCCCCATCGCCCAAGCCCGAGGGAAACAGAGCAGGGGCTTGGCACCCTGGGGTGTCTGGTGACCTGGCATGCCCCACCTGCAGCTCTGGGGAGCACAGCAGCCATGCGTGGGTGCAAGGTGCTCTGTAAGATGGGAGCTGTGGGTATGGGCAACTTCCAAGCGCTCGCCTACGCCGCCCCCAAAACAGCAGCAGCTCGCGCTGCCTCTGCATCTCCCACTTCTCTCTGGTCCCACGCTACACCAGCTCATCTCCCAGTGCCAGGTGGGGGTCTCAGAGGGTTGGGATAGGGTGAAATGGGACAACGACCTGCGAGGTGAGACCTACTTCAGCTTTCCCTTGGCTCTGTCTTGGTAGGCAGAGGTAGGTCTCAGCAGGGAAAAGGAAAGAAGCATGGTCACAGCCACTGCTCCTCTTCCTGGGGACCCTGGTCCAGTGACATGCACACCTGCTGCACCTGCCCAGCACCCCCTGGTGCCTCTTGTGATCCCTTTGTCAGTGAGCAGACCCCAGCCATCCTGGCCTGGGCAGGGTTCTCGGGATACCTGCATCGATGGCTGGGTTTTTATATCTGTGCACATAAGAGCATGAAGGAGACGGAAATGCAGACCAGGGGTGACAATCCTAACCCCTCATCCTCATCTAATCATTGAGGCTTTGATTTGTTTCATCTCCATTTTGGATTATCAATGGCCCTCCTATAAAACGCTTATCAACCTACAAACCGTCATCCCACCTCCAAACCCTTGCCTATAGAGGGAGGAGATGGCGACATTTGCTTCTATTTTTTGCCTTCTGCTGGATCTCAGCTGGGGCTGTTTCTTGTGCTTGGTTTGGAAGAGGGCAGGTGGACACCGGCTCCAGCACCAGAGCCATTCTGCGCTAACGCATGGAGATGGGCTTAGGTTCGGTTCCCACACCGGACTCTCGTTGCCTGGGCTCGCACTGGGATTCGGTACTTTAGCGCTCGGTGTCTCTGCAGTAGCATGTGGGAGGTCTGGGTTTGATTCCCAGCGCTGTTTTCTCATTTCCCCAAGCTGGCAGAGGATGGGAGAGCTGTACAGACAGTGCTGCTTACCTCTGCAATGGGCTCCATTCCCTGCTCCTGTCTTTTACTCCTTAAGATGTGCAAAACCTGCCTTTGAGATGATCCAGTCCGAGGGCTGGTCTCTAGAGCTTTAATCTGCTTGGCCTTTAGGGATGCCACAGCTCAACTCTGCCTGCACTCTGCTTCTCAGCATGGCTCAGTGGGCAGAGTGAGCAGCATGGAAAGAGTTGCATCTGGAGAATATGTGAAGGGTTCTTTTCTTTTTTTCTTTCTTTCTTTCTTTCTTTCTTTCTTTCTTTCTTTCTTTCTTTCTTTCTTTCTTTCTTTCTTTCTTTTCCTTTTTTTTTTTTTTTTTCTTCTTTGTGTAAGCCTCAATTTATCATGAAGAGATGGATCAGTTAATTGGTGAGATGCACTAGGTGGTCATTTGGAGAGGTGGTTCCATGTACCCTGACCTCTTAATCTACAGTGGGATGCTGGTAGTATCCACTCAGCCTGGCATCTGGACTCCTGGCCTGCCTGACTCTTCTGTGATTAGCCTTCTCCGAGATACGTTTGTACCTGACAGAAAAGCAGGGAGTGATTTGGAGAAACATGGCTGATGTTATCTGCTATTGCCCTGGTCCATTCTTCACCTACCCGTCCACAAGAATTCTATCAACCACCAATGAATGCGACTTATTCATTTAGTTGCTTTGCTACAGTCTAGCTTCTGCCCTGGGTACCCCCCTGCATAAAATGAAATGGCAGCGTGAAGATCACAGTGCTGAAATATGTGGAAAGGGAACCAGAAGAAAATAAGAGATTAAAAGCCAAGCATGGCTCTCCTGCTACCATTGCCTCCTCTCTTCTTCTGAGCCTTGTGTTCCTGCTTCAGCTAGGTGCATTGTAATGGGAACTAAAAAGACCATTTCTCCAGCCATCAAGAGGGCTACAGTGCCTCTCTGTCTTGTCTGCCTTGCTTCTTTGTTCATCCGAAGACAGGAGGGTAGGTTTCTGGCAGGCTTGGACTGGCACTCGTTCTGGCAAAATTAGTGGCATGGTGCTATCTGGGAGTCAGGAGACTGATCCAAACAGGTTAATATCAAAACTACCCTTTTTGTGTTGGAAAAAAAAAAAAAATCCAAACCAACCCACACCTTATAGTTCAAGAGCTCATGGCTTAAGCCACAAACCACCAGCTTCCAGCTAGAGTCGTGCATGGGTTTGTGAACTGGTGACTGTAAAAGTCGACCAAGTACACGGTGCAAACCAGGCTGTGTACCTCCATGGTCCTGAGGTCACCTGCAGAGAAAAAAACCATGTGTGCTGAGAAACAAATACGTGGTACTCGGCGGTGTGCCTGTGCCACCGTGATCTTCGTGCACTGTGATCTTCGTCAATTCAAACCACAGCTAATTTGGACCTCTTGAGGCAAGGCTGCGTCTTGTTTAGTGTTTGGTTTTCTTAGAAGCAGGAGAGAACACCGGCTGTGGGCAGGAGGAGAGGCTGACTGATGTTTCATTAGTTCTTACACGTACACTGAATGCACTTAATGTGCAGGGAATAAAAATACTGCTTTCTCTGTACTCGGGGCCACTAAAATAGGGGAGAGGGAAAGGGTATGCATTCTGAAATGCACTGCCAGCTGATGCTTCCTAACGCAGAGGGTACTTGCAGACTGTGAGGTATGCTGGGTGGGCCTCTTTCCTTTCTAACGCAATCAAAGGCAATGTTTCAGAGCCAAAAATACACATGGATTGATTAAGCTTCTGGGAAAAAGAGAAATTGCGACTGAGAGCATTGTTACTGGCTTAAGGTGAAGCCCTTAAGCTGAGCTTCTCTAAGCTGAGACCTTTGTAGCATTCGCTCATTGTACCTCCAGCCCCACTCACAAGAAAAGTTCAAAACCGCAAAGAATCACTGAAAGTGGCTCAGGGGCAGTGCTAGGTTGCCGGCTCTGAACACTGAAAATGCTTCCCCATTCCCCCGACGCGTAGAATGTCATTGATGTTGGTGTGCATGGCTGTTCTGAAATATTTATAGGGATAATAATACTTCCCCATAATAATAATAATAATTCCCTATAATACTCTATGGGGAAAAATGGGAATTTGATTTTCATGGTCTGTTTGGTGGCTTGTCTCTGCTGATTGCTTACCACCAAAACAGGCATGGGGCCACCAGCTTGTCTGACCTGAATAATCCATGAGATAATGTTCTGTTGTTCCTGCTCACCCCTGGACACACAGGAGCTCATACACAGCTGACTCTCCATGTGCCAAACTCCTAAGTTACTTCTCAAGGTAGCAGTCAGCCTGTACTAGTTTGTCTGCTTGTAGCTATCTTGTTGTGAGATGGGAACAATTCTCTCTCACCACACTTCTAGCCTGGATTTGAACTACCCATCAAGAAATCAATCACTCTAGGTACTACCATCGTTCACGGAACCTGCTCTCCAGTCCATATGTGAGCTTTGTTTGCAGTCTTCATTTGTACAAAATGTTGAAGCCGTGTGTCTAGAATCTACTTAGAGATGTGGTTAAGCCTTACTTGGATAAGTGCACCCTGTTTGGGGGCTGCAATTCCATGAGAGGGAAGGACTGGGGAGAGCACAGGGGAATGAACAAAGACAATGATCACAGATCAGAGAAAACAAGACCTGTAAAGAAAGGCTGGGAGAGCCAGGCAAGTTCAATCTGGAGAAAAGACAACTGTGGGTGTATGCCTAACTGTCTGCAAATATATAAAAGACCATTACAGAAAGAGGACAAGGGCCAATTATTCTCATTAGTCACCGAGGATAGATCAGGAAATAAATGAGTTTAAGATGAAGGAAAGAGAATACAGATTAAACATCAAATTAAATGATTACTGAAAGAATGGTTTAGGTGATAGCAGAAGATGCTGATAAACGTGGCAGAATGGCTGTGACTGAAGCTATTTAAAGCTAGATGTAGGTGCTGAACTATCAGGTTTGTATCTAATAAAGTCTGTCTCCAGTGAACCATAGATCATATTTGCATGCCTAGCCAAATATCTTTGGATGAAAGTTAATGAGATAATTTTTTCTGTGTGCAGGAGGAAGGGACAGACTGTCCCATTTGTGGAAACCCTCCCCAAGTGAGTGGGTCTGACACTGTCCCTGTGCTTTAAATTTCATTTGGTACGCATAGGAATGAATATGCTGGTGTTGACTGGTGCTACAGCTTGATTTCCATTCACAAAGTGTATCAGAAGCTCCTCAAAGATGTCCAGTTTTCAAAACCTCTGGTATATTGGAACAGCATATCAAGACCTAGGGAACTGCTAGAGCTTCAGTGTAGCCGTCTTTGCAAGGGGGAGGGGGGGGAGGAGGGGGTTTACAAACCTGTCCTGTGTGATGTTTAGAATTTGCAGTTCTTGAATCCTGGAATAATTGAGCTCTTCTAGATTGAGACCATGTCCCTTTTGTTAGGAAACTTCACCCCTCTGCAGCCATTAATTTTAAGGTTTTACACCCTTACAACATCTAAGGGTGTAAAACATGTTCATGTGCCCAAATGTGATACTGTGAGGGGAGGTAACGTAAATCATTGCTTACTGAACAAAGTGAAAATAAATGCTTTGACATTATATGATGTCATTCTTCTGTCTTGCAAAATGAGCTACAGTTTAAAGGTGCCTTTTCTTCATTCACCTTTGCTGTTTCCAGAAGATAATTTGAGATTCTGGGGAGCTACAAGCATAGTGGTTTCTGAGAATCATTGCTTTGCTCAAGCCATCCATTGCAGTTGCGTCTCTCTGTCCTCTGAGATGGAGGATCTTCCTGTGTAGAACTGGGGTTTGGATGGGAGGTCTTATTGATGGGTTCAGGGAAGGATCTCCTCACTTTGAATCATTAGAAGTTCTCCTGCGGGTAGCTGAGAGAGCTGAAGGTGCCATTTTGAGACTGTGAATTCGGCTAGCACTGGAGGAATGTACGGTGTTGCCTTAAGCCTATGCCAATTTATATCCTCCTGTGCATCAGCAGAAAGGAGGACTCTGATATAAGTCCCCCTATGATAAAACGATTTTTTAGCAAAGCATCAAGTATGTGACACTGAGCTCTGACGTTTTTCGTGAGAATTGGGAGTCTTCTGTACTGGTGTCCCAGACAAACTCAAACTCAAATGGAGGAAATGAAATGCTAAGCTGTCTTTTTCATTATACTTGGATTAAACATTTTTATTTCACCTCTTCTCCTAATCTCTTTGCTAGGGTTGCCATGCACTGTTGAAGAGCTAGTACGCAAAACTCTTTTTTTGTGGACGTATTGTTTCTTGCATGTATGACCTCTGAAGTATTGGGAGGATTTTGCAAAAGGAAACGAATGCAAGACTTGTAAGTTCAGAATTTCAAAGCAGACCAGAAGGTGAGATGGTTACTAGGAGCCAACTGAGACAGATAAGGTTTTGTGTCATGAACTTGCTGATAATTTACTAGCACAAATGCCATGTCCAACATCACAGCTGATTGCCTAATGAACAGAAAATTGTTTTCAGGTGATAGGCATAATAGCCTAATGATATCTGGAGACAGCTGTGGCTGCATATTGCTTTCAGCTATTGGCCGTGAGCAGGACACAAAGAGATGTGAATGGGTGAGAAGAAAATCTCAAAATCTAGTGTTGTAGTTTCATGTAATAAGGGACTGTGGTTCCTTCTGTTGCGTGGGCTTTCTGTTTCACCAGCATCCCGTGCTGGGAATAAGGTCCTGGAAATGCCCTCTGATTCTGGGGGCAATTCTAAATCTTCAGTGTCTGGGGGCTTTTGAAGTCTGGATGGTGAGAAGAGTGGCTCTAGTAATGCGTGGAAAAGTGTACGTATGCTGACAGCCATTCCTATAGAAGGGTTACTGCTGTGGATCTTGTTGTGCCAGGTAACGCAGAATATTAGTGAATTGCACACAACTGGAGGATGTTTGTCACCGGACTCTGCTGATTAATGCATTTCAAGTCCATTGTGGTGGAGGAAATGTGCACAAATGCTCTAGCTCACAACTACTTGTATGTAGGCATGTGGTTGTGTGGAAAGCATGCAGGAGTGACCTGCGAATCCCTGTGCCCCTCTTTCTCCTCCTCTATGTTTCTCTGGTATCGCTGGCTGCTGTAGTCACTGGCCTAAGCATCTCAGGGGAGAGTCCCTTGTGTCAGACGTGTTTCAGCAGAGTCAAGCTGAAACATCGGAGGCTGACAATCCTCACAGGAGAGTCTAATGGAAGTGACAGAATGACGTAATTCATTCTCTTAGTCTTTCCTCTCCAGCTCTTCATGTCTTTGGTACAACTTAAAAATTTCTTCTAATTTTATTACTGAAGAAGTGAATATTATATTTAATTACAATCGCAAAGATAGCGTACTGAAACCTTGAAAGTCAAAGTATAAAAGCAGCTTGGATGTCGTCTGAGGTGCCACATATTCAATTATTTTGAGAGGAAGCTTTTAAATTTCCATCTGGAAGTAACAAAGTGGTAAATGCCACAAAAGCATAAACGGAATCTTAGAAAAGACATTAAGATCGTTTCATTACGTGCTGGGGGGCCTGTGCTCTAAACAGGAGGAGATAAAACCTAAGTAGCTTAGAAAAATAGGATAGCTGTGGGATGGCTGCCTTGAAAGATATAGTGCCTCTTACAGAACGATCTCTCTGAATCCCTCATTTGAAAGTTTGCAAAGAGTTATTATTTTCTGAAAAGTCTTCTTTTCTGAAAGTTTTGCAAGCATTCAAACGAGGGATTCAGAGTGAGCTGTAAGGATCGTGCTTCATCCCATTTTAATTTGAACCATTTAAATGGGGAGCAAAGGGCCTAAAAAGCTCTCCAAACCACAGGGATCGGGGAACTTTGCAGGAGCTAAATGCCTGTGCCTCTGCACTTCTCTGAAGCAGGAGCTGCATGCCCGCAGTGGTGTCTGACATGATCAACTCTTTCTGTGCAATGCTTGCTTTTTTTTTATTTTTTTTTTTTTTTTTTTTTTTTAACTGGAGGGAAGAATAACTTTCAAAGACCAGGAGGCATACAGTGGAAGATGACTGTTGGTTAATGACATACCTCACGCTTTTTGTTAGGATATTAAGGAGAAATTGTTTTCCTTGCTCACTGCTTCTCGGAGAGACCCCTGATTTCAGTTTGTGACGTCAGAGATAGTGATTAAGACTTTTGACACAAGAGGTTTGTAATGGAGCAAACGTGGCAGAAAATGGATTTTTGCCCCACAGGAAAATATCAGTTTCATAGATTTTTGCTATTTCTTTGCTGAAATTAGTTAGAGCACTTCATATATTTTCATTTAAAAACAAACAAACAAAAAAAAAACCAAAACCAAACCACCACCAAACCAAAAAATGGAGAAAAGCACAGAATGCTTAGCAGCCTAGTAAGCAGAAAAGTGGCTAGGTTTTGGGTGATATGTTCCTGTTCTGTGCATTTTAGACTGGGGACTTGTTCTAGCCAACTTGAGGGCCTGGGCTCCTGGGTCCTCTGCAGTAATGCTTTCTCAGCTGGAACTCTTCCAGTTGGAGCTGTTCTACTTTATATAAATGCCTATTCATTGCGCTGGAGAGGGAGCGCTCTAAAGACTGGGTTGTGGAGGCAGTTTGTTTCTTTGGCCTGGTATAAAGTAATTACTTTATATGAAGGGAAATGACTTCAGCGTGAAAGAAATGGAGAAGCAGTCTCCATAGCCCAGAGGCTGTGGGGTCCTCTGAGATATGGGAGACACAGGAGCTAATTAGTCCTCCAAACTAGCAGTGCAGGTTTGTTCTTGTTCTGCTTTGGGTGCATTCGTATTTCCCAATCACAACATTTTTTTTTAATTTATTTTTTTATTTTTTATTTTTTTTTGCATCCAGCTTCAGTGCTGACTCCGGGTGGGAGAAAATACGATGGGAGGAGGTGAATTCCCAGGGAACCAAGACATGATCCTCAAGCAATTGCTCTTAAACAAAGGATGAGGGATGAGAACTACAGAAACTCTGTGACAGGAAACCAGAGTTATTGAAAAACTTTCTCATTTTCTATGATGTGCAGGCAGCTCTTTAAAGCTGTCTCTAGATCTTTAAAATCACTTGAGATTTTCATTCCTGCAGTTCGTATCCCGTAGTGTATCCCCTCTCGTTGTTCCTTATATGCTGGCTTTTATAAGCTTGGTGAGATATTTGACTTTTATATAGGAAGGGGAGTGTTTGCAAAGCTAACGCGAACTGTAGGAGACTTCTTTCCAGAGGTTCTCCACTGAGTCAGCGGAGAAAGAGCGGGGGGGGTCCTTTGAAGGACAGAGTAGAACAGGAGACCAGTGGATGTGCTCCAGCTTGCGCTTTGGAGATACTAATCTCTCTTGACTACAAAGACAGCCTATGCAGGCAAGCTTTCTGAAGGACTTTAAGCCAATATTTTGTTCTGTGCATGTTAAGGGTGTACTAATGGGTTGGGGGCTGGAAGAAGCATGAGCTGTATTAAACTATCCCTCTTGTACCACCCAGTTTGGAACAGTCAGGAGCCAGGAGGAAAAGAAAGTTTACTAAGCCTGAGTCCTATGACATGTATTTTTCCACTGTGAGAAAATTGGCTACTTGATAGTCCATCTCTTTTTGAATATGAAGCCTTGGAGATCCCTCAGTGTGGTTCTGATGTTAATGGTTCCCAACTGTGATTTGAATTTGCAAGAAGCAGTAATGTGTATAGAACTGATTTGTTGCTGGGCAGTGTGAACTTATCTCTGGACTCCTCTGACTTCAAGCCATAGAGTAGCAAGTTAGCAGAAGAGCTCCCTTGACATGACCAGGTATCATAGGGCTGGTCCCTGGCATCCCACAGAGAACTGTCCCTCAGGATGCTTCAGGAAAGTTAAGGAGAGATGGCCAGGGCTTACTTCATCATTGGTCAATGCTTCCCGGGAGGGAGCTGATATAAGAATAACATTTAATAATGCATCTTTGTACATCTCTTCCTGCACTTATTTAGAAGCAGTGCATATTTCCACCAAGGCAGATGTTTCATAAAAAAAATACTGGTTGCATGATGAAGCATAAAAATTGAAAAAAAACAGAAAATTAGTGCTAAGGTTTGCCCCAGCAATCTGTGTCCTCTTAAGTGCATAGGGTAATACTGATATCTGTGTGTCTTCCCTGATACTGTAGTTTGGCAGCTGTGGCAGAACAAGTTTGTGATGTGTACCTACAGAAGGATTTAGCTGCAGACCACAGACTGGACCCAATACCCCTTTGAAATTGGGTAGAATCTTGGCATTGGCTCTGCTGAGGTCTGGACCAGTTTTGGGTGCCTGCTATGTGGTACGAGACACAAGTACTTGCTATATATATATATATTTTGAATCAGCTTCATTTCAAAGTATTATTATTTATAATCTCCTTTGTGTTTTTCATCTGAAGAGAATCTCAGTTATTGAAGTATTTTCTAGGTTGCTATTTTGATGCCTGCAATGGATGCCGTATAGATTCTTCACATTAGCTACATACAGTGGCTGCTACGTCTTGTCTTTTGCATTTTATAATTTCCTTATTCTTCAAGCATTATGTGGCATGATTCTTAGTGATAACCAACAGATTAATCAATGTTTCTTTTGCTGTATAAATAATCATGTGTTTTCAGGATGACCTATTGGATTGCTTTTCCTGCAGTATAAAACAGCAGTAAGTATAGAATATGGTTGAGATTCAGTTTGGGGATCAGATTAAGTTGTGTCATGTTCCTTCCCCCAAATCCTCATGGACTGTGTCTAGAGGAGAAAAATCAATGACTTTCTGGTAAGAACTGCTTAAAAAGGCTGTATTTGGCATCACTGTGTTTTCCATTTGAACAGAATCTGAGACTTTTAAAGCAACTTAATGGTATTTTCTTATAATATGAATGACTTTGGAAGAACAATATAAAAGCGTTTTAAATGTTGTAGGACAAAACTTGCTGGAAAAATCAAATAATTTGATTTTACCATCAGAGATCCAGAGGGAGAAGAAAAAATAAAGGTTTAAAGACCTAAATTCCCTTTAAAACTCCTTATTTCCTTTATTATAGAATGTAAGAATATTCAGTGAGATTGAAGAAAATAGCAGAAAGAGTGTTTGGTCCAGTGCTCCTCCTGAATATAATGAACTTACACCTTGTTTAAGTGAAGCCTAGGGTTTAGAGAAGTTCATATGCAAAAGACTTATCTTGAACCTTGGCATTACTAAAATATCATGTCTATTACACCTGCTGAAAAAAACATAACTTGGACAAAATAATCTAGAGATTTGCTGTCATTTCACTGAACAGACTAGCCATATAGAAAGGGCAAATTTTGAGTAGAAGCAGCAGGTTAAGCTGTGCCTCTTAATATTGCTGGAAATAAGACATTATACGTTCATAACAGTAAGCAAAAAAACATACTGGGGAAGAGCTTTGCAACCTTGAGCACCACTTGCAGTCTGCTGAGTGGATGAAGTTTTTTTGGTGCAAAACCAGAGGGCTTAGTGAAGATGTAATTGAGAATCGTCTCTTCTTGCTAAAGCAAGATGGTGAGAGCTGTTTTAAGTTTTTTTCTTGGCTATAGGCAGCTCCCAGGTGGCTGAAGCCAAGCTGACCTTCTCCATCCTGGCAGAACTGGTCTAGTATATGCTGATCAGCATTTGGCAGAAAGTGCCCATCCTTGGTCTGTGCCAGTAGATACAATCAGGTGGGTTGGCTGGAAATCCTCTCCTCTAGATGCATGCATAAGTCTAGTCTCTGTTTTGGGCTAAAAGCATCCCTAGATTTTCTGACCTGGCCTCCTCCAAGGAGGACCCATTGGCTTCAAGTCAGTGCAAACTGTAGAGGTGAGTGTGCATCTGTGCCCTCTTGCGTTTTCCGAACATCCAAAGAATGGGTACTCTTTGCAGCTTTGTACTTTTGTTCAGTCCACTTGATTTTCCCTCTGCTCAAATTGATCCTGTTACTTGTAGCTAAGATCTTTGCAATGGTGTTAAATGCTGTCATAAATCCAGCCAATTCACATGCTCTGCGGCTTTTCAAGTGATTTGAGTTGTGCTAAGTCTCTTCTCTCACTCATTTCTGTTGGCAGATAAGATGAAGAAACTAAGCAAAAGACTCCTCCTTGCTGCTGGTGTGGAGGAAGTGGGCTGACATGGGTCATGAGAAGAGGTGGTGGCAGATTTATGCACCTCCTTGGACTTTCACTGGCAGTAAATTGCACTCCAATCCTGGGGAAGCCTGGACCGTGAGGGACTGAGAGAACTGGCTCATAAATTTCCTTGTACCAGCAGTATATATACATGGGAGAGGGTAGGAGGGAGTTGCCCATGCATTTCCACCCAGCCCCCCGTTTTTGTTGGGATAGGGAGCCTGGTGCTGCAGCCTGCTTGGGGTGGGTAGGTGCCTCTCCCTGCACCTAGGACCTAGAGCAGAGGGGGAGCAGGGACGACCAGAGGCACAGCAGCAAGGACCCCCTGCCTGCTTCATTTAGAAACCTCTAAGCTGCGGCTTCCCTGTGGCCAGGGGAAGCAGAACTGTGCTGAGCAGCATCTCCCACATGGAGCTGAACTACCGCGGAGGTGATGCATCAATGCTGCCCTCACCTTCCCCTTGCTCCTCCATCCTCTTTCGCCCTCTCCTTCAGGCTGGAGGAACACAGTTTGATGCCAACCCCACCAGCTGGGGTGGTTTGCACAAACGTGAAGTCTCACAGAAAGGCTTTGGAGAAGTCTTCTCCCCTCATCCTTTGGGATGAAGGAGGGTAGCCTTGACACCTCCATTTAGGAAGCTAATGCACAGGTTATATAGGAAGGTGCTGTGCTGCTTTGAGGGTACATACTGAGAGAGGCAGCATTTCTGTCTGCATACTAGTGGCACATTTGTGTGATGCTTAAGTTGTACCTGCCCAATGCTCTCCACTGTTCTTGTAGGGCTTTGCATAGCTCTCCAAGGGCTGCTTTTTTTTTTTTTTTTTTTTTTTTTTTTTTTTTTTTCCTGAGAGCAGTGGGGCCTGATGTGAAACCCTCATGCAGCGACACGATGCTGATATGCTACCAAAGCCCAGCTTGCAGCATCAGAAAACCCTTTGGCAGTTTTTGGTGAGGGGCTGATGCTGAGGAGAGGTATGTGAAAAATCCATATTGTCTTGCGAATTTAGGGATGTGCCGTGGCTTCATTCTGATGACAAACCCCGTGCCTTTTATTTGTGAGTGTATTTCCATTGGAAATCAAAGAGATTTGAGATATATAGCTGGCTAAGCAGTCATACCTCAGAATAGGATTTGGGGATTAACAGAGTGGATAATAAATTGAATAGTAGGAGTTAAAATCAGACTGCACTTGTAAAGAAAGCAAAGATGAGAGGTACACCCCTGGAAAGCAGTAATGCCAGAAATGATGCTGGGGTTACACTGGTGAACAAATGTGATACGGGCTTGCAATACAATGCAGTAGCAAAGAAGATGATGTGATTTCTGGGTTGCATAAATAGAACTATTGCATTTTGGAGCAAGGAAATGTTTTCTACATGTTTATACTCATGTTTTCATATGCCTGGTCTGAGCGTACCTAGGCTATCGAGTTCATTTCTGGAGAACTCAGTGCCCCAAAGATGGCAGCAAATTAGAACAAATTCAGTGAAGCAACAAAAACGATTAAGATGCTGGAGGGATTGATCTAAGAGGGGAGATTAAAGTAACTAATTACATTTAGCTTGGCCAAATGACAATTAAAAGGGAGATGTGATGACTGCCTTAAAGTGTGTTCTTAAGAATGTAAACACTGCAGAGAGGGAAAGGGAGTGAAGAATTGTGGAGCTCTGCTGCTTCGATGCCCACTCCGTGCGGTGCGGGGAGCGGTGCAGGTGCTGAAGCAGAACCGGAGGAGAAGGGGCTGTAACCAAACAATAGCAGGGGAGCGAACATGAGGAAGTGCTGAATAGACAGCATGGTCCCTGCTGTGCAGCGTGGCAGAGGGTAAAGCACTGCTGCCCAGGAGGCGATGGTGGTGTCAACAAAAGTAGCCTTGGGAGCTTTGCTGTAAGAGAAGAGGAGGGAAAGGATTCAGCATTCCCACAGGAGTCCTCCCCATCCAATTTGCAGGGCATGGGGAGAAACTATCTGCATGTCCTTTTCGCTGTGATTGTGCAGTGTTGCATCTGTCTCAAGGTGCAGTTTCTTTAATAAAAGCCCTCCCAGCTTTTACAGGCTGGAGGGGGAGCAGGCCAAAGGAATGGGGTTGGATGCTGTCAGACACCAAGTCCTGTAAGAAAGGCTAGGAGTCTTTCAGTGGCATGTTCGGTCTAGGGGAACAGCAGCTGTGGGTGGAAGCCTGACTGTCGGCAATCCAAAAAGGACTGTTATAAAAAGAGGACAGGGGCCAATTATTCTCTTTAGTCACTACGGATAGATCTGGAAGTAAGTGGGCCTGTAGCTGAAACTACAAAATGAGGATCCCTGTGAGGGAGAGACTAAATGTTAGGTGGCACAGAGGCTAGGAGGGGAGTTGTGTGAATATAGATACTGGGGGTGACAGTAGACACCCACTTACAAGCAGATGACATGGGCATCAGGAAATCAATCTCATTTCAGCAAGGGGGTGGTGCCCAAACCAGCTGCTCTACCATGGAGGGCTCATCTAATTTCAATGATTTTAGAGTATTTAAAAGGCTTTGGGGCTTGTAAATGAGCTAGTGCTGTGGTGCTTTTTCCATGCAGGTTATTTGTTTAGGACACGTTTGTTAACATTTCTGTTTAATTATGTTTTAGTCTTTGATGATGCATCTGTTTGAATGCTTCCTTTTGCAATGGAGGGATTACAGATGAAATGCACACTTTATATTAAAAAAAAAAAAAAGGCAATGAAAAACTAGTTTCAGTGAGAGTAGATTAGCTGTTCTTTTTCCCTTTTGGTGTGGACCTTTCTTGTGGTAAGAAATAGCTTAATTAGCTTAAAGGGAAAAAAAGTCTGTGCAGTAATATATCTCCTTGTTTTGACAAGCCCAGGAAAATATCAAGAAGCAGAAGCTCTTCTCACAGTGCTTCTCATCTAGTTGTATCTAAGAAATCCTGCACATTTTCTCATAGAAAGTCCATTTTTTTTCAGATGCTAGGTGGATATTGCACACCTGGAAATGTTAATTTTCTGAACTGCTTTTAAAAGTGAGCAGTGGGGAATCTGAGGGAAATGAAGAGGTGAGGATGAGAAGAAGAGCCACGCGTCTGCGCAGCATCTCAGCTGGTGGCTCCAGTCTCTCTGGGTAAATGGCTCTGTAGTGCCTGATGTAAAGAGCATCACAAATTTATTCTTTTGTGATACCCGATTGGAGGGCTGTTTGTAAAATAAATGCTTCAGATTCATTCCCTGTGTGACAGTGACTGTCCCAGTGACACAGCTAGTTCCTGGGCAATTTTAAGAACGAGTTCAAAGAGTGAAAGGAACCCCGCATCAAGAAAACAGATTTTTGCTGTAAACTCAGAAGAGCACCTTTTTAAAGCAAAGGCAGAAGCACTGCAGGCAAGTGGGGTAATGCTGTCCTGGGCTATAGAGAGGACTAGTCTTGTGGTATAGATAGGAGGCAGATCACAGGGATCCCATATCTGACTTTTCCATGCATTATTCATGGTGCTTATTCAGTTAATAAATAGCTGTGCTCATTAAAGTCATTTCCCTTCCCTTCCCCAGCAGTTTGTTCCTGCAGCAGTCTGGCGATGTCATGCAAACCCACTGTCGTTGCTGGCTGAAGACAGCGTATCAAGCTGTCATTGGCCTGACTGGAGTGCTAGTACCTCTCCTTCTGCCTGTCCAGCTTCGAGCAGTAGCCTCCTGTGAGCGTGGCCAGCTGGGGGCAGCCACATCTAAAACCATGGTAGCAGGATTTGTCAGAGCCCATGGGCAAATTGCCCAGCATACGTGTTCATCTGTGGGTTGGGATGAGGGATGTGCACACAGCAAAGCTGTGTTCTGAAGTTGTGCTTTCTTTTGTGTTTGTGAGGTCTATGGGACTTTGGAGCAGATGATGCCATAGAAAAACACTTGCTCTTCACTTGCAGAGCTCTATCCTTGGCATTCTTCAGTGGTTTGGCACTTTCTGAAAGAAATAAAGCAGGACCATGGTACAGAGCAGTAAAACAATTCTCAAAGCATATTCTGATGAAGTCAGCTCCTTGAACAGCTGTGACATCGACAGGGAAGCAGCCAGAAATACAACAAGGGAAATGTCATGGGAGATTCATGCTGGGGAACAGTGTTCTGTGATGGGGCTCTAGTCCTGCAAGTTCTAACCCTAGGAAAGACATTGGTGCTGTTACCTCCCAGGCTCCCAAGGTTCAGCAGCCAGTGTTAGATTCGCAGATGTCCTACATTATACAGGATTTTAGATACAGCCAAATCCCATGCCCTCTGTGAAACAACCATGGGGCATGTTGTTTTTCACTACACTTTTGTAATAAGTTTTAACTACCTATGTATATATTTATAGGTGATTCTGTTTTTATCCTTTGGAAGGTGGCTGCTGGGCTGGTGCAATTTGTGACTTGTTAGTGCCAGTGCAGTGTCTGCCCTGTGCCCAGAATCTGTAGGGTCTGTACAAAGAACTACACTCCTGTTGCTGGTGTGCTGGATGATGGTGAAGAACTTGGTCTGGGTCTCTCTACAGAAGAACATCTTTATCTTTAAGTTAAATTTGTAAAAAATTAAGCTGTTATATCTGAAAAATAGCGAAGACTTAATTCCAGAAATGGATATGTATAAGCAATACGAGAGGATTAAGAAGGAAGTCTCCCCCTGCCCCCGCCCCCCCCCCCCCCCGAGTGTCTTAGGATGGCCAGAAGCCTCTGAGAAGAAGCTGGAGTGGGGCTGTGGTTTGAAAATGCAAAAGCTTTACCGAGATGTTATCCTCCTTCTTTGTGCAGCTCCAGGAAGGGGCTGTTTGGGAACACAGACCCAGCGTGGGTGCTGGCTTTGGGAGAGCAGAGTTGCCACAGCCAGCAGCCGCTCTGGAGGTTGTGTGTGGGGGTGTCAGCCAGCAGGAGCTGCTGTGATGTGCAAATGCACGTGTGCCCATGCCCTTGCTAGCAACTGGCTGTCCTGTTGTCCCCTTGCTGTGCTGCACTACTGGCTGATGAGGTTGCATGATACCTGCATGCACCCAGCCAACCCTGCTGTGCTCGCATGTGTGAGCAATGGGCAGCACCAATGTAGGGTGTTCCGACCTGCTTCCTGCCTGACAGACGGTAAAGCTGATCGCTGGAGGCAACCATCGGTCTACTCCAGACTGGCTTCAGGAGCTACATGCAGGGAAGTGCAGGCCATTAGAGCTGCAGCTTCAATGTGCACACACTGCTGTGTGACTTTATAGTGCTCGAGAGGCGTGGACTTTATTGTATGAGATCTCTGAGCAATGTCTTGTCATTTCTGAAGAAGATACTCATTATACCCACCTTCCATGTGTCCCTCAGCTTGCAGCAGGAGCCAGCCAAGGTACATAAGCCATGCTTTTCCCCTGCCCTTCTTCTGCTGGTTTTAAATATCCATCAACAACCTTTTTTTTTTTTTTTTTTTTTTTTTTTCTCCTATGCAGTGCTGCTGGTTGGAAAAGCGTGGCACCCAAGGTGAATCACTACATGTTGATGTATTTACTTTACCTGTTGCTCTGTGGAAGCCTGCGATCCAGACACGGAGGCTTTAACGGCTCCCTGCCAATCAGATTAAATATTTAGCAGCAATAGGTTCTGGGCATCACATTCCTGACAGTGTGTTTTCATGCATCATTTGCTGTAAACGTTGGGAGACTTTTAGCTACAGTTTGCAAAATAGCTGCCTCTCCCTTTTCTCTCCTATTTTCACTGTTCCTCTGACTTCACCCTCATTCTTAGCTACACTTTCTTTGCCCTTCTGTGTCCTTCCCCTTGGCTTTCCCCCCCTCTTTCTCAAATCATTATTTGCTGCTGTGTGGCTGTGTATGCTGTACCTGGAATGGATGGCTGTGTGTGATAGAGGAGTGGAGGCACTGACTGCATCTAGCTGAGCATTCCCACTTCAGAAAAGCTAACATGACTAGAGGTGGGTGCAGGCTGATGGCCTTTCTGGAGAGTGGGTACCACTTGAGACAGGGAAGCACCCTGAGAACAAGGAAAAAGAAACCTTCTCCTTCATTCCTCTCTCCAGCATACAGCTCTTCATGTGTCAGCCAGTTTAGGGCTGTGACTGTTGGGCAGCCTCTTTCCTTCAAGTCCATTTCTGGATGAAAACTTCTTAGGAGAAGAGGGGATGAGCTCGGTGATCCAATGGGAAGCATGGTCACATTCTTACTTCCCCTGTGGTGTCCTCTGGTTTAACCAATGGTGGGCTTGCAGATATCTGGGTCAGCTGTGCACACACAACTGGCTGACACTCACAGTGTGGTGATGAGGACGACCAAAACCAAAAATCCAATTAAGATGGGGTGGGGGAGAAGGTGGGACCGCTCCAGCTGAGGTTTCTATATGTGATTTTATATTCCATGCTGCTAGAGGTCTGCCTGTTGGAATGCAGAAAGCACTGCAGAAGGTGCAAGGACCTTCTTCCAGTTTCTTAAGTGTGTTGGATAACCACAGGTTTCACTTGTACAAAGTACAGTTGCCTGGCCATCATCTGAAGTTTCAGACATGGTGTCTAATGTAGTGGCCTAGAAGGGGTGCTTGAAATATGGACAAGCACCAGCACTGGCAGTGGTTCTGAGATGATACTGGGGTGGAGAGGGTAAAGTCTGGGCTAGTGAGCTCCATGGACTGGTACTCTGCATGTCTTCTGCTGCAGAGCCTTCTTTAGAACTTGCTCTTCACCCATTGCTTGAAGTGTTTTAATGCTGTTCAGATGGTTTGACTCGTTATCCTGCTCCCTTCACTGGTACACACATCTTTTTCTCTGCTCTTGCTACAAAGCATGCTCCCTGTCTGAACGTGTCTCTAGCCCAGGTTGCTGGTACACCCAGAAGCCCTGTAGAGAAGGTGTGTGGTTCTTACTGTCTATGTGTGATTGCTGCTCAGCACCCCCTGCCTTCTCACATGGGTACCCAGCTGTGACTGCTCCAGTCCTGTGCTACCAGTCCAGGAGACATTTATTGGTGCTGGGGCCAGGTTTTCCAGGCTTCTCTCCCCACCGTGACCAGTTTCCAGCTGTCTGGTGAAGCATCGCCCTCTTCACGTTTCTGTTGGCATGGGATGTGTCCCCTGTTCATGCCACTGTTTCTGTTGCACCAGCTCATGCCTGAGGGTGTGAGGGAGATGACTGTCACCTCGTGGCCTCTCTAAAGGGTTGGCTGGGGAGGTGCATTGCTATGAAAGCTGACAAAATGGGATGTGTATGCATGTTTATGAGATTATTTTTGCTTATGAGAGAAGTGGCCACCCTTCAGGTAGAAGGAGGGGGAGATTGGGCACAGCAGGCCAGAGTGGCTGGATAAGATGGCTGTTCTTTGCTCTGCTGCAAGTCACTGAAGCCTTTCTGGGTACGAGTCTGCTGGGATCGGGGATGGCAGGCCAGATAATTTGAAGCAGGTACATGAGCTTTTGGAAAGCTGCTTCAACAGAGAAGAGTGAAAGACACCTGTGAATTCTGTAAAGCGTAATAACTATTGATGGGCAAACCAGCCTGCTTCTTTTTTTTTTTTTTTTTTTTTTTTTTCCCTCCTCATTGCTCTGGGCCTCTCCAGTCCATTCCCCTGCATCTGGTGGCTTATTTCCCTACAGATGTCATCTTGGCAGTAACTCATGCCTGAGCACCTCCCTTGGGGAGTTTGTGCACTGCCTGAGTGCTTTTCTTTCCCTAATGTCAGGCCACCTGTGTGTTGTGTCTTTTTTTTTTTTTTTTTTCTTCTCCGTGTATGTATGTATACTTCTAGGCCATTGCTCTTCATAAATAAATAAAAATCTTAGCAGTGGGGGAACCTGTAAGGCAGATGGAGATGGATCTGGAGAAGGTGGTCCCTTAGCCACATGGCAGAGCAGCCTGGGTAAATGATTTGGCTGGAGGGGCTGCACAGCTTGCCCACCAGCTCACCTCATCTCCAGAGCCAGGGGCTCAGCCATGGTCTCATATATCCTCTGATCTCTTTAGTTAGGAAAGGAGTGATAAATGTGTGCTGCTTTTAGTTTTGTTGAAATATTCCCAGCCTCTGGATGGGGCGGTGACAGGGCTGTGTGAGTCTGGTCAGGGAGGGATATGGGATCCCAGAGGTCTTACAGACTCAGAAGATAAAGTACAAATCAGAGGAAAGGAATCATGGAGAACCCAGGGGCCATGCAGTCAGGTGGTAATACATAGGTGGCTTGTTTGTTGCAGTTTCTCTCTCGCTCCCTAGGTGAAAATCCTGTGGAATGACAGATCCCTTCCAGTGCCTCACAAAGGTGTTAAAACCCATGCAAGTGGTTTTAAAACACTGCCACATCAGATCGTGGGCTTTAAACTCCTTTGGCACAGGGGTGCATGGAAATAGTGCAAAAGTGTCTATGAATTTTACTCTACTTGGACATCTTTATATTTATAAATCCATGCAGCTGCATGGAAAAACACCTCCTGGTTTCAAGAAGAGCTCTTGTTGCAGTGTCTTTCTTATGGGATGCCAAAGCAGTAACCATCAGGGAGAGAGGCATGCAGGAAGTCAGCACAGCATCCAAGGGCTGACTTTATTTTCCTCTTTATGGGACTTTGAGATGCCTGTCTGTAAGTACAGGGGGCTTTGTCTTGGTTTTCTCCAGTGTGCTGGTCTTGCTGTATTTAGTGAGAGCCATGCTGGGCTGCAGCTCAGCCCTGTGGCCTGGATGACCTGGTGTGCTTTCCCCACAATATTGTAGGGGCCGGGTGGTATTTGCAGTCTGTAATCTTTGGCTGTCTGGGATGTAAATATTGGTACTGTCATATATGAACAAGGATGAGACCTAGCTAAAGACTGCAGCCTGTTGCTGACTGAATGCTTAAACTTGATGCTTTTATGGTGGTACAACCTTGGGTTTGTACAAAAGCCGCTCATGAGAGAGGGCTGGCATCCCAGTGCTGATCCAGTGCTTCAGGAGGGGCAGCGTGAAAGCAGCTTTGTCACCATACCCATTAAATCTGCACCTCTTGGCTGAGTGGTGCCTCTGTCCCTGCTCCTGAAATGACCCTCAGGAGGGAGAGCAGCTGCTCTGGGCCAGGGCCTGAACCCCAGCAAAGGCAGCATGGTTTGGGTTTCTGCCTCTAGGAAGCTGCATTTCCACAAGGACAGGCCTGGATGTAAAAGGGATGCAATTGAATGTTGTCTTCACCAAACCAGTTGGTTTCCTCTCCTGTCTCCCTGAGCTTCATAGGGTTTGTAGCTGTGGGGTGCTTTCACTTGTGGCGTGGTCTGAAGCTGTAGGCCCTTTGAATTACATCTGAGGACTTCTTTATGAATCCCATATTTCTGGGACCTCTGATGTTGCAGCCTGGCCGGGTCTCTGAGTCTCCAGGTGTGCTGGTGTAAGACCAGGATTTTTCTTTAGGAGGGGATTAGAGTTCCCAGGACTTTCCAGCTATACTATACAAGCTGAGTGACTTTGCTCTGGTACCTTCCCCAGGTCTGTTAAACCCAGGGTCTGAGAGTCTTCACTTCTGAGACCCCCCAGCGAAGAGATCTTGTACTTTTAGTTTCTGTAAGTGAATTAGGACTGAGATGGGCCTTATGATTCCACAGTCCAGGAGGTGCTGGAACCATTCTCCTTGGATCCACGGCAGACCCCCAAGGCAGATCTGTTGATGAAAGAGGTGTTCAGGTTTGGATTAAAAGTGCCAGAAGGATGGAACCTGGTGCCACAAAGAGCTGCATCTCCAGACCATACACCAGAGAGTGGCTACCCAGCAGCTCTGCTTTGCTCTCCAAAGCTCTGCTTAGCTCTTGCTCTTCCTTGCCTGGCCAGGAAGCTGCTTTGGAGTAGGTGAAAATATAGCATGAGTTGAGGATATTTTCATGAGAACAGGCTTAACAAACTGGCATTTGCTGACAATGTGTTGTTTCCTCAGAAACCACTGATCAGCAGTATTTTGCAGTTTGAGTTAATGTGGCAAAGTCGATATTGAGTATCAAGGGTTTTGCTTGGAAACCAATAACTATTTATGGTATTACAGCAATTCCTTTCTCTCTGCTCCTAGCTAAACTAGGATTTATTGTCCTGAAGATCTTGGACAGACAGGTTTTAATACACTCTCTTGGGATCCTGTGAGTAATGTTGGGTACGATCTCACAAGAAGACATTGCTGCCTTCAGGGAAGTGCAATGGAAAGCAATAATAATAATCTCAACTCCTGTAGCATCTATCACTTGAGAGCCAAAAGTACTTTAAATACAATAAATAATTAAACCTTCTAGCTCTGTGAAGCAGAGAAGATGCATCTCTGTCTTTCTGATGAGGAGACTAAGGCAAAGGGTGAGGAAGAAAACAATGGTGTTTACACTTTCAAAAAATGCTTATTGATTTTGGATGGTTGTGTAAGGGATTAGAACCACGCTTCACTTGTTGTGGTTTGTTCCCTCTGCTTTTAAGATTTAAAAACAGATACCTAACGGTGTGAATGTAAGTGAGCTAAGAGGTACCATGGGTGGATCAAAAATATAGCAGTGCTTAGAGCAAGGAATGGAGTGACTGTGGGAGCTGTGGAGGACAAAATATGGATTAGAGATAAGTGATGGATGGATGCAGAAAGCTGAGTAGGATAATAGACTTAGGCATGCATTGTAGACTGAAGGAAGTTTATGGGGATATTAAAATTCTGGATTTTCTTTTTATACTTAAGCCCCTTTATGGTGTTATAAAAGTATAAACTGACCTTAAAGCATAAGTAACTCCCAGCTACACTTTTTCATGGGATGAATTTTTATTTAATGACAGTGTATTCTTTACTGTGACCATTACATGGTTTTGGAGGTTGTTCCTTCTTGCTCTTTCTGTCAATGTTTATTTTTTTCCTGCTCCAAATGTAACCTATAGTAACTTATGTGTATAAACATGTGGCCCAAAGGAGTGGAGCTGCACCTTGAGGAAGCTGGTGATGGAGCTGGGCTGGGAGGAGGAATTTGCAGGTACATCCTTGTATGCATTGTGGAGGAATGAATAGCTAGGTGAGCTTCTGGGAAAGGGGGCTGAAGCAGCCAGCAAGAATGAATTTGACAAGCTGGAGAAAAGAGAGAGGAGAGGAATCTGGTGGGGAAAAAATGCATGGAAATGGCATTCAGCTCAGCCGAATGTTTTCTTTTGCTGGGTTGGGCCTTCCTATCCCTGTCCCTGCAGCATCAACAGTCAGTGACGAGCCGTGGTCCAGATGTGGCTTTTCTTGTATAAGTTTCTGTCACTGCAACTCCATAAATATGATGGACTGCTGAGCAGAGGGAGAGGTCAGCGACTGCTGGGCTGGGTCCCTCCAGCCAAGAAAGCTTTCTGGATGCTATTGATTGAAGTTCTCCGTAAGACGAATTGGCCATGACCTGTCATACAATCACAGGCGCTGCATGGTCTGGTGCACAGCACTAATGTAGTGTGAAAACATTGTATCCAGTGGCTTGATGGCTGGTGCCTTACTGGTTGCTGAACTGAGGGAGAGAAATACAAGGAAAGGGGAGACTATGGGCTGGGAAGAGTGAAGAGGGAAAGGAAGGAACAGGGAAAGGAGAACAAAAATGAGACCACCAAAAAAAAAAATCCTAACTTGCAATTGTCAATTCCACTTTCATCTTTACTTTAGTATTTATTTGTAAGGATCAGCTTTGTCTAAAGGGATGAGTGGTTTTTAAGATACTGCTGTGTTGGGAATGTACAACTCCAAGCATCTTGCATGGCATTCTTCTGGTGTGACACATTGGGTTTTCCCTGTTACTTCTCCTGGGTAAATTTTGTTTCACTTTTCTTAAAGTAGCGATAACAAGAACAGAAAAATTCTTTACTGAGAATCAGAATGAGGAAAAGGGAAGATGTGACTTTGCCAAGGGATAGGCAATTATAAAGCAGAAGACCTGAGAACAAAGTTATCTGAGTACTCATCCATCCTTTCTAGTGGCCTCACCAGAGCCAGCTCTTAACCTCTTTTGGCTCTGATTGCTGTGGTCTACCTTTTTGTCCCTCTCAACTTCCACTTAATTTCCTGGATCATTTCACGAGCAAGGCTGACCTTATTGCAGGGTCACTTAGTGACAAAACCCCACTTTCCACAGTGCTGCATACCAGTGTAAATCAAGAGGCCATGAAGCTCCTGAGAGATGCTGGCAGTTTGCAAAACACTTAACAGTGCCCATCAGTGTTTAGCACTGTGGCTTTGCACTGGACCAGCTCACAAAACACAATTCCCACTCTCCACCCCTCTGCCTTCATGTAGCAGCTTCTTTGACCCTCTCACATCTTGATGTTTCAGGCATCAACTGCCTTTTCTGCTGTTCCTGCTGTCTGTGACACCTTTATGAGGGCCCGATCAAGTCTGGTGAGCTCTGGCACTCTGCTTAAGGGTGTTTAAGATTTGCTACAATGGTGCCACAAGCAGCAGAGACAGTGCTGGGAGTTTCTCCTAGATTGCCCTTGCTGCATGGTCTTCACGCACCCATGAAGATTTTTTCTAAGAGACGGGCTGGTTAATGCTTTAAAGCTTTGCCCAATGTCATACATTATATCTGAGGAGATTGTCAGCACACTAGATGGCTGTATCCAAAGTAGAGATGAAGTTTAAGGCTGTATCCCTCTGGTTCAGATGTCCTTCTGGGGATTCTTAGTATGAAGGACAAGAAATCATTTGATTTGCCTTATAAAAAAAAAAAAAAAAAATCTTACTTATTTCATGTTTTAAGAAACCTTTGTGATTTAGCTTTTACAGTGTTTATATGTGGCATAACAGGACAAAGGACATCAAGAGACAGTCTTAAGTAGCCCATGGAATTTCAGCTTTGACATGGTGTTTGGCAGCTGCCTTCAACTGCCTGCTCTGTGCTTTGCCTTTAAGAAAATAACTTGGGGAATGAACAGGGACTGAATGCAGTGCATGAGAGAGTCTGGGGAATGGAAAGTCTTTCCATACTTGATAGTAAACACTTTTTCCTTCTCTTCTAAACTTTTTGAAATTCAGTGTCACAATCTGCCAACGTACATAAAATGCAGAGTTTATTGGAAAACATCAAATTAATACAACAAGTAATCAGAAATGCAGAGAATGTTTCTCCAAACCATCTAACTAAAGTTTTTTTTTTTTTTTTTTTTTTTTTTTTTTTTTGGGTTATTAATGGATTGGAGTTATGTAAATCCCTAGCTTTTGGAAATCCTAGTCTTTAATGTACTCAGGTTGTTAATATGGTGTTGATTTCTGCTTGGAAATGAAAAGTGGAAGCAGAGAATTAAGAAAGGAAGGAAGGGATTCCAGCATGGATCACCAACTTATTCCAGTTGGATTTATTTGGCAAAACTGATGGTGTTCTGGGTGCAGCATTCTGCTGTATGTTTAAACCTAGCTTCCCTCAGTCCTGCGTGCCAGGAGGCAAAGCTGCTTTTAAGTGTGCTGAAATCCCTTTACAGGGGCTGCGCACATGGAGATGCATCCCTTGCTTTGGATGATTTGCTCTGAGCCTGAGATGGAGCAGGCAATGGTCGCAAGTGGGAAACTGCATGTGAAGAGACCTCTTGAAACCCCTGTTTGAACTGGAGCATGCATGGAGCGGCAGCTGACTGCTCCAGGCGGTGAGAACATTTCCTCCCCTCTGGCAGGAGGGATGGTCTTGTCCCTCTAAACTTGTCCAAGCAGGGTGCTGGGGGTGAGACCCAGCAGGGGAACGATGGCTCCAGCCTGGCTCTGCCAGCCAGGCTTGCAGAGAGCAATGGCCGTGCCAAGCCTCTCTGCCCTGGCATTTAGAAATTGGCACTGGGCAATGCCAGACTGACCTGCTGTCTCTCTTAATGGCTTTTGCATGTGTTACACTGGGCTCCCGCTGCTCTGCACTTGTATGCCAGGCTGGGGAAGCAGGTCAGACTTGCTCCTGCTCTCCCTGGCCCGGCTGCTACCTTCCTCTTCCCTCCCTCATCCTGCTGAGGGCCTGAGGGGGCTCAGCTTAAGAGGGACACGAACACAGCTGAACTTCTGCTGCAGCAGAGGAGAGTCCCAAGGGGTGATCAGATAACCATCTTATAAGCGTTTTCAGGGTGGAAATGGTGAGTCAAGAGGGAGAAATTGTTTAGGCTGAATGAAGGAGACATTATTGAAGTAACAGGATAGCTGAGCAAAGGGAAAATTTAGGCTGAGTTTAGAGAAATGCTTCTAAATGTGATCCTTGGAGTCATCTTCTAGTGGTGGTAATCCTATTGTTTGAATTGTTTCAGGGCAGGTAGTGTGCTAAAGCAGATGCTGCAGACAGTGATACTGAAGTGACTGGAGGAAGGGCAAGACTATTAAGCAGAGGATTTTCACATGTAATTTCTCTGAATCACTTGATGTTGGACTCAACAGAAGCTTGGAGGCTGTGGCTGTATCAGCTATCCCCATGATATGTAAAATATGTGGGTGGGAGGAAGTGGGAAGGACACTGGGAATTTACCCTTGGGCAAGCTTACAATAATGAGACACAGTTCTTAATCTGTTGGGAATGATTTGGGTCTAATTGATGATCAAAGTGTTTCTTGTACCACCTCAAATGTAGGGAGAGAACTACTCTTCTCCTTTATGTGGGGCAGGAAAAGGGGAAGTTCTTTTAGGACCTTATCCTTGGATAGACCTGTTGAATGGATAGACCTAAACAGAAGCAGTCTAGGCTTTGGAGATGGTGAGGGGTAAATATGTGATCTATGGGGTGAATCTGACACTGGCCAGGCCGGGGAGGAGTTTCTGTCTGGTTTAATAAAGAACGGACAGGTTAAAAGAAAATAAATTGTGAATAGAACTGAACCTACATACCACTTTCCTTCTGGGGGATGGCAAGGGATTTCAGAGTCCTATAATGAACCCTTCTGGTCCAGGTGCTGCATTGCTCTTTGATTCATCATTGGACATGTAACTTTCTGATATCTGTAGACTGCCATATTCCTGCTCTGAACATACGGATATTTTCTTGCAGTGTCATTCATTCTGTTTATCAGTACCTGAAGTGTGCAGGTGCTTCCAGGACACATCCTTTGTGCCCCAGATTCATCCTCATCTTTGTCTCTGTTTACAAAGTTCCTAGAACAACAGGGACACGAGCCAGAATATTTATGCACACTTATGTCACCTACCTGGTGAGCAGTAATATGTGGCACAGCAGCACAGGAGCTGTCAGTGTACAAATAGCCTGAGCTGAACCTGTGGTAGGACAATTCAGCATTAGGAAGGGAGGAGTGCTTCTTCAGAGGTAGACTGCATGCGGTGTGTTTGGAGTGGGGAGGTGGCATTAACCTTAAGAATGGGACACTGTCCTAAGTTGAAACTGGATTGCCAAAAATCAGTGAGTTGGAGAAGGGTTTGATTTACAGCCTTACACCCCAGCTTTTAGGAGTAACAGTTTATGGGGTTTAAATCAATCCTACACCTTTCTTCTCATGGGTCTTCTCAGCTCCTGCAGCTTACCTGTAAGGCATGTAGCAGACCAAAACTGCAGTCTTCTGCAGTTAATTAGCACAGAAATAGTGCTCTCTGGTCCAGACATATAGGCTTTTTTTTTTTTTTTTTTCCAGACAGCCCAGTAGCTTGTCTAGTGCAATGTTAACTTCCCTACAGCTCCTAGTGTGCTGTGCTGTTCCCTGGTGGTGTGTTGGATACAAGGCACAAAACACCTGCCATCTTTCTAAGTATCTCACAACTGAGGTGGATTTCTTCCTACCCCCAACTAGGGCTGGAAACATGAGGGTTGGTTTCTGATTCATTGTCCAACAATGCTCAAACTGTCTCCAGTAACACTGGAGGTGGTAGAACATCTGTAGGTAGTAGCTGAGCCATGGGTGGTGGTAAGTATTGGAATTGGGCTAGTGATCAGGGGTAAGGGTAGGGTGGAGAATTAGCATTATGGTTGGTGCAGATGCAAAACTAGCTGTTGAGTTCAGTTTCTGTGGCTTCAAGTCCTCTGTGACCTCATTAGAGCTCCCAGAGGGCAGAGTCCAGAAAGCATTTTGGTATGAACCTCCCCATGGCTCCCCAGGGAAGGCTGGAAGTTGTAGGTGATGCTCTTCTCCAGTGTACAGCTCATTTCCCTACAAAGTTCCCTTCACGCTGCCCTTCACACTGCTGATGCTGTTCAGCCTCGTATGTCAACCATTGTCTTCCTCCTTACTAGGAAAGTTGCTTTTAAGGCAGCTTTTAGTCTGAGACCATAGTATTATAGGACTTTGTTTCTTTTTTTGCTCTATTTAGCTTGGGAGTGGGGTTCTGGGGCCTGCAAATACCCTCCCAAGGGGCTACTGTAGGTTGCTGCCCTTCTGGCAAAACTGCAGCAGATAGAGGCATCAGCATCAATATACAACAGAACTGACCCCAAGCTCCTGGGACCAGCCCACCTTCTACCTCAGTTTCTTTATCACACCTAAAGATCATCTCGCCTTGCTGTACGCTGAGCAGCACCTTATTTACAGTTTGCCTGGCTGAATGCACAGTGACCTATTTGTGTACTTTCAGTATTTTGAAATATAGTCCAGAAATATCTCTAAATGCTGAGCTGTATTTTTGCCTGTGCAGCCTAATAATTTTCTATTAATACTTATCTTAGATATGATCCACATAAAATGCAGTGTCAAATAAGGTTCTCATGATATTTTAAAGCAATCTAACCTTTGGTCCTGGCCAAATTCCAATCTGAATAATTACTGTCTGACTACCTACATTTCTCTTGCATTTTCAATTGGGAAAGTTAACTCTCCCTCCTCGTTTTAACAGTGATTGTGTAACGCTGCTCTGCAGCATTAAGTAGATGCTGCATTACTCTACAATGGTGGATGTGTTTTATTGGTAAGTAAAATGAGATTATAGAGGTATAATGTTTTTACAGGCATGTTTATACCTAAATATAGATATGTCTGTAAAACCACTTTGTCTAATATCCCTGAAATATATTGTATACCAGGGAGTAAAGGAGAATATAATAGCGTGGAATAACGTGTGAAAGATGTTATTGGCCAGACTGAAGTTTAGGAATTACTGAATTGTTTTGGAGTCGCAAAAACACAGAAAAACCTTACAGACACTATGCTGCCCCACATCACCAACAAGGGAAAAAACTACTCATATAAAATATTTTGTCATAAAACATACTAGCACATTTTTAAAGTCATTCTTGACTGGTGAAATTAGGGTCTAGGAATATTGAAGTTACTTGAAACAACTAGAGGCAAATTTCCTGTTTTACAACTGCAACCTTGTCACATGCTTATGAATTTCGCCATGTGAATTTGCAAATGCTCACTGGAAAAAAGAAGACAGCCCTCAAGGAGGGTCTCTATAGTGTCTCCAGTGTTTCCTTGTTTGGGTGTCTCAAACTTTTGCACTTAAACATTGCCAAAACTAAAGGATAAAACTTGCTACTGTGTATGCTAAAATACCTTTGCACAGTAGTTATAGGGTTACTTTAATCTTACAATAAGTCTATGGTTGTGTACCCCTTTGCTTTACTAGTATACATTCAAAAAGGGCTGATAGTGAGCCAGATCAGAGGAGGAAGGAGAGGTGGGGTTGGTGCCAGGATGGCCATTTCTGTCTCCAACAGCCTGCACTTGAGCTGTGCAACTCTGTGCTGTGAACCTGCTGCTGTCTTGTGGGAGTGTGCTGGTGCTGATTGGTGGAGCTAATAGGGTACCCCCAGCCCTGTTTTGGGTGTGATTTATTGGCATTCTGCCTTGTCACATCCCTGCATCCTGTCCTGCCAGGGGGTCCAGTCTGAACCTGATACCTGTAATTACTGCACACGGATGCTGGCTCCTGGCATGTGGGCCATCTGTGTTCCTCAAGCAAGGAGTGAGCGTGACAGAGAACTTATATATGAGCAAGAGACCGAGGAAAAGTGCCTTGGGTGGTTGGGTGGACACAGGCATCTCTCTACCTGCTCTTGGAGAGGGCTCATGGCCAGGGTTCCAAAGTGGAGGGAGATGCCAGGTCAGCTGTGGAGGCACTGAGGACCTTTCCTGAGATTTTTCCTAGGCCTGGCTGCTCCCTGTGTCTCTGGCTGAAGGCTGAATATCTGGTGCTTTACAGGGAACCCCATCATCTTGTATTGAAGAGAAGATCTGTCTGGGGGGCACATCCCCTGACCAGATATGCAGTAGGTTGGCACTTAAGTGCTCTTCAGGACCTGTGTTCTCATCTGCTGGGTCTTGAAGGTAGATGATAAAGATTTATTGGCTTTGGTGCAAGTGAAGAGAAGGGAACGGGTTTCTTGGCCAGCATTTTTTCCTGTGGGAAAATTCTGTATTCGGGTGTGAAAGCAGACAGCTGCCTCATTTGCCTGCATAGCTCCTGCATTGGTGCTCTCTGAGCCCTGTGTTGGAAGGCCCTGTAAGGTATTCCTGGTGGGAGAGGGGCTATGAAAAACCCACACTCTGCTCCCTGGGCATCACAGCTAGCCATTGCCTAACCATGCGTAATATACAGTGTGAGACTCTGCAGAGAGATCGCAGGAGACATATTTTAAAGAGAGCAAATATAGCATTAAAGGGACTGAGCAAGAGAGTGAGAGACAGAGAGTGTATAGAGTGCATTAAAGTTAATAAAGCATTGCAGGAGTGGGGACTGCATTTCACTGTGAAGGAATCTAATTTAGTGACTCGTAATTGGAGGATAACAGTCCTGCTGGAATGAAGTTAGCTGTTCATTTTGCCAAACTCTTGAAGTCCCTTGGTTCTTGTGAGCATCTCTCAGAAAGTGGATCCGTCAGAGGTTAGAATCGATTGCTGCTTCGTACTCGTGGTTCCTTTCAGCCTCCTAAGTGGATTTGGTTCCTCCGGTGCATATTTATTATCTATTTTATTATGTGGTTATTTATCTGGTAATAATAATGCAGGATACATTCTCTCTGCTTAGCATGGCAATGAGGGAGCAGGCGCTGAGCCTCTGTGTTCTCCTGGGCAGGGCATGATGGAGTCCCTTGTGCCCTCTCTCTGGGGGTGACAGGCATTTGGTGGGGTAGTTGGATGGAATTCCAACTTCCCCAAAAAATCCTGCTGTTTTTGTCCCTGCTGCTGCAGCCTTCTATCCACTTGACAGAGAGACATGCAGCAGTGAAGGGTATGGAAGATTCCAGTTTCTTGGTCCCCAAGATTAGAGGATTAGTGATGTAGTGCGAAGAAATGCAGGGCAGGTGTGTTTATTCTAAATGTACCTGGCAGTTGATGAGTAGATTGGGCATGAAAAGCTGGTAGAAAGTATTTTCTAGTTTGAAATGCTTGGCATCTACCTGGGACAGCAAAGTGGCCCTGGATCGGTGTGCTGAACAGTGCTGCCTCTCACAGGAATGGCCACTGCTCTGTTTTTGTCCCCAGACCAGGAGGATTTTGTTAATGCTTACTGCTCATAGGTGCTGCAAGTATTAATTCATTAGTGTCTGTGAAGTGCCTTGAGGATGAAAAGAGCTGTGGAAGTGTGAGGTATTATTATAACAAGACTGAGTAAAGAAAGAGATAGGAACAATCCCACAGGGAGCTGTCCTGCTCAGGCAGGGGCTGGAGAGATGACCTCATTGGGTTTTTCCACTTCTGCTGTTGTGATCACAAAATAAAGTGGACGTGTTCAGGGAGAAGATCCCTGTTACATCACTGGCTGTGGTAGCCGATGGTGAACCTTTATGAGCTCTGTGGATTTTTCTCCTTTTTAGCAAAAAGACTTGGCATGTGGGTCTTGAAGGGAATGTCTTCTCCATGTAACACTGGTCCATTTTTAGCTATGACCATTAGGAAATTTTGTGTTCTTAGCATTTTAAAAAGAAATGGATGTTGTGATGGTGAAAGGCATATGACTGAACTACTACGAACTGGAGCAGTGTGTATTCCTTTAGTAGGAAGGCTGTAAGCTGTATGCAATGCATACATAGAGTAACTTAGGCCCATGTCCATCTAATGGCCTTGACAATTGTCCTTGCTTTATTCTAGAGGCACTGTGAGAAAGTAAAAGGTTGTCCTGGTCCCTTCAGCCTCTCTGCTATACCTGCAGATGAAGGCCAAACCAATCACAAGCATCAATAATTCCTTTGTGTTGAGGGCAAGCACTTAGACATGGGCTTGACATAACCAATTAGTTTCATGAAGACAGCTGAACAGCCGTCAAAGGACAATTCTCAATCAGTTTTGACTTTGGTCTCAGTGTGACATGGGACCTGAGAGATTACATGATCCCATCTTCTGCTGACAGCTGTTCTCTGAGGTGACTCTAAACTCTGAGGTAGAGACTGGGACTCAGTTTGAGTCCCTCTGACTATTTAATAGAGTCCTGAATGCAGCGGAAGGACTGGGCATTGAGCAAGAAGGGCTGGTGGGAGGATGTCAGTGGCTGAGGAGGATCGATGGATCTGCCTTGAAGTGTCGAGTGCATGATTGACTTATCAATTAACCACTTTCTCTTTCTCTCACTTTCCCCCCTTCCTTTTATTTCTTCTTTGTTTAGGGAGTGTAAGAGCCAAAGATGAGGCCCAGGGTGGAGTGCTACTCTCCAAAGTTTTGGCTAGTGCTGGCATTCCTCGCGACAACAGGGAGCGGGGCCCATGCCCAGAAAAGCCACCCGAGCATTGGCATTGCAGTCATCCTGGTGGGGACCTCAGACGAAGTGGCTATCAAAGATGCACACGAGAAAGATGACTTCCACCATCTCTCAGTGGTGCCCCGGGTGGAGCTGGTGGCCATGAATGAGACAGATCCCAAGAGCATCATCACCCGCATCTGTGACCTCATGTCAGATCGGAAGATTCAAGGGGTGGTATTTGCTGATGACACAGACCAGGAAGCCATTGCTCAGATCCTGGACTTCATCTCTGCCCAGACCCTCACTCCCATCCTGGGCATCCATGGAGGCTCCTCTATGATTATGGCAGATAAGGTAAATTTGAACTTTCTTCTGTTGTAAACCCACAGATTGGAACTTAAAACAGAGAGAACTCTCTGAGTCTGTGATCCTCAGGTGGAGTCTTCTGGGGCCGAAGGGCTAGGGGATTAGAGAGACTCAGATTCAAAGAGAGATTAAAAGAGCTAACTGTGTGTAGCACTGCTGAGAAGAGCCTATTAATCATGTGGAATTATCTGCAACAGAGGAAAAACCAAGGAGGGAAAGGAGCAGATAGAAGAGAGCAGCAAAAGAATGAGCTCTCTTCTTCCTTAAGAAGTGTAAAGAGCCTCTGACAATTCTGATTTTTTTTTTTTTTTTTTTTTTTTTTTTAAGGTTTTATTTTTACCGGTGTTTTACCTTGGAAGTGCCAAGAATGTTAGCTTGGGTTTTCCCTGAACGGAGCTGGAGGACATTGTGACGTTTTCAGAGATGCTTAATACAGCTCTTACATCTTAATTGAAAAATAATTGAATCTTTAATAAAGCTATCATCTCTCAGAAGTCTTCATTAGCTCCTGAAGTTAAATAGGTGTTAGCTAATGCAAATAACTGGTCTGAACCAGTCCAGCTGTTTCCACTTTATTTTATTCTGTTATATCACTGACACTTTGCAGTTTTCCCCAACTCAAGCTAGTATTCTTGGCAGTTAACTGCACAAACAGGCCTTCCTGCCACTGCTTTGGAACACAGCAAGATGCAGAGAGCACCATCTTTGGCCAGCTGGTAACTGTCAGCTTAGGAGAGCATGCATGGTGTACAGCTGGACCTGACAGAAATCTCCTTGGCAGGAGGAGCAGGGGACCCAGAAATTCACGCCTGAGTGTGCATTGGGCCAGCCAGTGCAGCTGACAGTGGCCTTCGAGCTGCTGTGGGTTGGCTGGAATATCCAAGAGAAGTGAGCTGCCCTTTTCCCTGCAGGCTTGGTGCAAGAAAGCCCCTTTACTGAGAAGAACCTCTTGACCACACTTTCATAAAGAAACAACCTGGGGATCAAGCTGACGGTCTTTTCCTTTTGCAGGTCATTCTTCAGCAAGTTTGAGAGATTTAACTAGGCAGAATCAAGTGTAATTGAGTGAAGGGGGGGGAGAAGTAAGCTGGCCAACGCGGCAAATTTTCTTCAGAAAGAGATCTAATGGACTTGAGAAATCAGGCATTTTCTGTTCTATTTACCTTGTAAGTAACTAACTCAGTGCAGGTTATCATAGGTGAGTAGCCGGGAATAGGTTAATCACAAGATGCTTTCTCACTCTTTGACCAACTGTTCAGTTGCCAAATGTACGTTTAATATGCAGGTTATTTTCTCAGATCAGTCTTTTCACTGAAGTAGGCATTGAGTAATAGAATCATAGGCATTTATTTCTCTGTCCTTCAGTAGTTACAGTCGTGATAAAGTCATTATGCCCCATTCTACCTGCAATAAGACTTTTCTTTCTTGAGAAGAATTAGGCAACAACTCTGTGTCTCATTGCTCTCCTGCGTTGCACGGTTGTCAATGTCTGTGCAAAACAGGCCTAGAGTGTTACTTTTAGTGCAGCATTTCATCCTTATGGTGGCATTTCATATCCTCTTTGAACAAGCATCAGTGTCTCTGTTGCCAGACATCCTAAGCACTGGGAAAAGGTCCTTGCGATTTGCAGCTTGGCAGGCCAAATTCCAGTTTCCGATTCCTGCAGTGCAAATCCAGCACAGCACCATTGCCCATGGTAGGATTAGATCAGATTTATGCCTCTGTAATTCAAAGAGGAATTTGGCCTATTGAACTTGGCAAAGATTTTTCTTTTTACCTCTCTCTCGTCTCTCCTTGGGAAGGTGGCATCTCATGTGGCCACCCTATGTACTCCACCAGCTTCCTTCTAAAGATCCTTCTGGCAGGCAGGCAGCCCACAGAGAGCTCAAAGGTGGAAGCCTTATAAATAGAGATCTTTGTTTTATCAAGCTCCCCTTTCCACAGTTTTGCAGGCAGGAGAAGCAGGATACATGCAAAGATCTGTGGCTTTAGGAAAGGCCAAGATTTCTTTTTGGCATAAATCAAAAAGGCTGACCTTTAGAGCTTCTGATTCACAGGTGCGTAATCTTTAATGGATAATATTTGTTTGATGAATTGAATTAAAATATGGTGGAAAGTAAATACATTGATATTCTCCTGAAAGTGCTGAAGTCCGACTGGTAAGTCTTTAACAATCTGTTTTCCACAGAGGACCTTGACAGAGGCTTTTTTTTTTTTTTTTTTTTTTTTTTTTTTTTTTTATACTGACCCTTAGTCGTAGTTTGCAAAAGAGTTCTGTGGCTCAGGTTTGTTCCTGTAAGCATGCACTGCTTCTTTCAGCATCCCTTCAATGCTCACAGCAGTCAGCTGTGATCAAACTTGCTCAGCATTTCACAGGTTCAGACCTGCACTTAGAGTTTTGTTGTGCTCCCTGTGCGTTTGCGATCAGTAGCACCAATGCAAACCTAAAGAAGAGTGCAAACCACTGATGCCTTCTCTGATGGTTAAAGCAAAAACCTCCTCAGTTGAACCACCTTCCCTGGAGGAGCATGAGAAATTCTGTTTAACCTTCAGTGAGGGTTTGATAGGTGTGTCTGTGAGGAAATTTGGGTCCATGTGTGAAATTAACTTCCTAACGTTCTGTAAAGCTAGTGAATTGAGACATGAAATGACAGGCAAAAAAAGAAAAAAAGTATTTCCAGCCTGAATTTATGCCCCTGAACCCTGATAGAAACATTGTACAATGTGCACCATAGGCTGCCTTCATCTCAGTTAACATGCATCTGGAACTTTGCTACCTGCTAGCTATGGGTCTAGGCATTGCATTGCTACAATCAGTGGGGAAGGAGGCACCACCTGAGGATAGGTCATCCCCATGCACCTTGGCGTGCAATAAAATGTTTGTAGGGCAGTCCTGTATCTCCCCACTGAATACTGAAGAAGGCTCTACTCCAAATTGCTCTTGATGCCTCAAGTGAAGTGCCATGAATCTTGCCCTAGGTGTAACACACCAGGTGGAGGTATGCTGCTGAAAATGTAACATCTGGATTTCCTGACTGTTTTGTTCAATTCTGTGCTCTTTAATATTGCATCTGATTGCATCTGGCTGCACCTCGAGTACTGTGTTCAGTTTTGGGCCCCTCACTACAAGAAGGACATGGAGGTGCTTGAGCGAGTCCAGAGAAGGGCTACGAAGCTGGTGAAGGGTCTGGAGAACAAGTCTTATGAGGAGCGGCTGAGGGAGCTGGGACTATTTAGCCTGGAGAAGAGGAGGCTCGGGGGCGACCTTATTGCACTCTACAGGTACCTGAAAGGAGGCTGTAGTGAGGTGGCGGTTGGTCTGTTCTCCCACGTGCCTGGTGACAGGACGAGAGGGAATGGGCTAAAGTTGCGTCAGGGGAGGTTTAGATTGGATATTAGGAAGAACTTCTTTACAGAAAGGGTTGTTAGGCACTGGAATAGGCTGCCCAGGGAAGTGGTTGAGTCACCATCCCTGGAGGTCTTTAAAAGACGTTTAGATGTAGAGCTTAGGGATATGGTTTAGGGGATGATTTGTTAGCGTTAGGTCAGAGGTTGGACTCGGCGATCTTGTAGGTCTCTTCCAACCTAGACATTCTGTGATTCTGTGATTAGATTTTGCAGACAATATTTAGGTTTTCTGTTTTCCCCGATTTCCCCCGAACAATAACTATATAGTCATTTGCATATGTTTTTGCTGTTTCTCTCCTTGGTGCTCATGTCTCTAATCCCACCTGTTCAGCTGTTACAAAGTGTTGCATTTAATCTGTCTAATTTCGCATCAGAAGAAATTGACCAGATGATGTGTGTACACTGAGATCTGGGTTTAATTCCAGGAAACTAGTATGGCACAGACACCCTGTGCCACACTTGAGTGCTGGAGAGACCACTTTACTGAGGGAGACTCTCCTCACCATTGGTTCAGTCCCTTTAGATTCTGATGAGATTGCCAGCAGTGATGCCAAGTGGTGGGAGCTGCAGCAGTTACTTTGATGGGGCTGGATGGCTTGGGAGTGATGGCTGAGGAGGTTCTGTAGCCCCTGTATTAGATCCTCTTGGAGCAAGTTCTGCAGCTGTGGGGCAGAGTGTAAGAATGGCTGCACAAATGAACATTTGAGTCCTACAAATGATCATTTATCTGGTCCTCATTTTGGTGCTGACACCTTGAAAAGGAATTAGGACCACATGTCCAGAGGACTGCAAAGCACTCGTGACCAGTGACGACATCTCCCATTCCAGTTGTTAAAACTACTTCTCTCTCCCAAGTTGTCTTTAAAAGCAGAAATTCAGTCCTCTCACTATGTGAATGTAGTTTGTTGATGAGGATGCTCTGTGTTAGGAGACTGATGGGAGGGAACTTTCAAGGCTGCAAATGCAGCTTCAGTTCAGATAAGCACTCAAACCAGTATCTTGTGTTTGCAGACCTGAGACTGGAAACCTGGGCTGGGCTTCTCTTCACTATACTTTTAATATTGCCTTCTATCACTTCTTCCCAGAACGGGGAGGTAAAGGAGCAGTTGCAGAAAAGGAAATAATAACAATGTAAATTTATATGTATCTTAAAGGAAGAGTAAATTGTTGTTCAAATTTAGGACACTTACTGTGTTGGAAAATACTTAGATTCATGCCTAAAAAAAATGACCACACCATTTGGCTGACTGGTCTGTTTTGTGATGACAGACTTTTCTTTTTGATAAGAAGGAAAGTCAACTTGCTGATAATGAAAGTAGAAAAGGTAAGAACAGAAATTGTCTTGGGTTGCCTTATAGCATAGCTGGTGACCATCATTTTTGGCAGAAGTGTATTTTTGCAGTTTTGCCTGGTTTCATTGCTTTACTAAAGCTGCTTGTCCTGTTCAGATTTATAGTAACACAATGGTGTACAAGCAGCATCCAGGAAAAATATTGGAAGAGGAGTGTGATTATATTTTCCTTTATCTTTGAGTCCCATGATATTTTCTCTGGGACTTGTTCACACAGGGTAGCCACACTGATGGAAATAAAATGATAGGGAAGAATGATCTATGAAATAAGGCTATGCCTATAATATCTATGTGTGAAACTAAGCTAAAATCTAAAGCCCTTGATCCTTTCTGGGCTAGGTTCTCCTTTCTTTTTGCACACAGCATAGAGCTGAATTTTCCACCGCTCCCTTTACTACCTTGCATTCCCACCCCCCAATTCACACCAAAGCTACAACTTTTCCTCTAACTTGCCAGCCCTGCTTCATAAGCCCTTGTCCCTTTTCTTTTTGTTTTGTCAGGTTTCTCTCTGTTTCAATGCTGAACTTTGAGGTGATTTTTCCATGCTTGGGCCATGCTGCTTCGGCAATGGTGGTATTTAGCATTTCAGTGGGGAGCAAGCATGTTGGAACTTGGTCAAGGGGTGTAAAGCAATAGAAAAGAGGTCTAGCTATAGGTCAGAGTATAGCAGAATGATGCTGCAGGTAGATGGAAGCCAAAACTAGTTGGATAAGCTGAGCACCTAGATATATGCTGAAAACCAGGACAAAGTCAAAGACACCAGGACAGTGCTGCTAAAAGCAGAGCATCTGTAATTAAAGGGAAAGCACTTTCACTCTCAGGTTTCCAAAGGTTAAATAATAGAGATGCATGGGGAATGCAAACCTCATTTGTCAGAAGGAAATTTGATTCATTTCTATTAGGGATGACTTCAGAAACTTTTAGAGCCTTTGTGTGAAAAATTCAGAAAAAAAAACAAAAGGAAAAGTTCCTTTTGAATGGTTATATGAAAGGAAGTGAAATAAATTCCAAACAAAATGATGCTTAGAAGGGAAGAAAGATGCATTTTAATCTGCAAATGTTGAAAGAGTATGATTCAGTGTTGTTAGAAGACTTATATCCCTTTTTTCCCCTCCAAAATGATGTGCAGTTAATGTATTTTCACAAGGCATTTTCATTTCTCTGAAAATGCATTTATGATAGTAATAGCTTAAATGTTTCTTAGACTAATCTCATGATTTGCAAAGATGAGTTTGATCTTAAAAAAATAAAAATAAAAATCAGCAGTTCCCCTTCAAGCTTTTAGTATTTTTATTCAGGACACAATGAATCTACTTTTTTTTTTTTTTTTTTTTCTTTTGGTACTGTTTCCTCTTGCTGCCAAATCAAAGCTCCATGTAGCTCACAAATAATGAACTAAATTTCATTTGTCCTCAAACTATAAGTCTGCTGTAAAAATTGGAGAGGGAGAAAAAAGGTAGGTCACAGATATAGAGAATAAAAACCTATATTGTATGTCAATGTTGTTTTTCTCTTGAGTATACACATATAATCACAGGCCAGGTGGATCAGTAATTTATGTTTGTGTGTGTGGAATCCACCCATATAAATATATATATATATATATATATTTATTTTTGTATAAAGAAATACAGGTAGCATTTTCCTGTGGAGTTTAATATCTCAAACTTTTCCTAGAACATTTTTTATTACTTTACAAATAAATTTCAGCATTAAAAAATCCCTCAGATATTAGGAAACCTGGAAATGAACTGTTAAGAGCTTTAGCCTCTCCCCAGGGCCATTAAATCCTTCAATGTTAACTCTCATTTCCTAAACAAGAGCTCAAGTACTCTTGTTAATATTATTTCAATGGGGAGAAAAAAAAAGACCTTTCAAAGAAATGTATTGTTTCTTTCATTAAATATCACAGTACAATAGCATGTTTTCTAAATTTTTAAAGTTTCCCTCTACTTTCTCTCCCCTATGCTTCATATGGGAATGCTATTTAAAGGCTTTCACTTCTTTGTGGAGTAGTGTCCTTGAGAGTCACAAGAGAAAAATAGGGAGTTTGATTTTTTTTTTCTTAAAAAAAAAAAAAAACAAAACACACACACACACACACAAAAAAACAAGAAAGCCCACTTTTATTTTTATGTATGTATTAGGTACATATTTAGGGTAAACTTAGCTTTCCCCCAGATATTCCTGTCTCTTTTTCCTCATAATTTCTATCTGATGCACTTCATATCTGCCCTGAGCCTTGGACACCTGGAGCCTGAAGGCACCATCTTTACTTGAATGGCACAAGGCTGGGGAGAGGGAAATCTGGAGGGACCCCAGTGAGGCTCATGCCCTGCCAAATGACCATGTGGAGCTTTTTAGCAGTGGTGGTGCTGGGACAGGAGTAGGAAGCTGAATGTGAAGGAGCTTACGGGGGGACTCAATTCCTTCCCTTGGCAGAAGTTGTCTCAGATGATGTACATCAAGCAGACCTGAAGTCTGATTCCTTTACATCAGACTTTTGTAGCTATTTATAAGCTGTTTTATTTTGGGTCATATAATTCTTCTTCCAGGAGTACTCAGTGTTAGTTTTCTCCTGTTGTTATAGTGATGTTTTCTTTTGAGTGTCAGAAGACCTTTCCTTGCCTAGCTCTGCATGCAACCCCTGCAACCTGCCTGGGGGAAAGTGAAACTGTTAACTTCTTTCCTACTAATGTTTAAATTAGGTGTTGTCATTGTCTACATGGAAATAGAAGTACTGAAATATCTGTGAGGAAAATGTTGTTTCCCATCCAGCTTGGTCCTGGCAAGTAATAGGGCTTTTGTGGAAAAGTTTGTTCTTACTAGATTTCTAACCATGACTTTCATGCTGCTGGTGTTTGGGTAGATGTCCAAATCCATGAGCACCTGTCCACAGAAAATATGGGAGCTTGATGAGATCTTGACTCATCATTATTTGTAATTATTACTCTTTAGTCAAAATAGACAAACAAAAACTAAAAAGAAAAAAAAAAAGACCAAAAACAAACAAAACAAACAAAACTGTAAAAACCCAAACAACACAAAAGTATTAAATCAATTTGTGCAATCCCCAGCTGGACAAGGAGATTAGTTTCTTCATTCTGGAGCAGGCAGTCCTTTACTACAACCCCAAGCAGTTACTTGTCTCACAAAATCTAAATTAATTACACTCAAATTGTCCCTACCCTAAACTGTCCTCAAAATGAAATTGAAAACATGGAGTGTGAAATTGCCCAATGCTGCTGCTTTAGATCTGCGTATCATTCCCTTGTAACTGTGGGACAGGGAGAAACAATTCTTTTCAGGGAATCTCTTCTCTTTGCCTTTTATTTTCTTCATTAACCAAGTTTGGAGGGGATGGATTATGAAGGAAGTTAAGGGAATTAAATATACACAGGCTGAGGAAAAAACTGTACAGAAAATATTTTAGTCTGTGAGCCTGTTAAGGGTCTGGAGGGACTGATGTATGAAGAAAGACTGGAACAGCTATACGTGTGTTATAGATTGGCTGAACAATGAGTCAGGGAATGATTTATATATGCAGTGAACAGAGAGAGACTAAAATTAGAGAAAATTATCCTTAGGTAGTTGCCAGAAGGATAGATGGCACGTATTGAGAAAAGATGTCATTTGTACGTGTATCGAGAAGAAAGTGCAGACACTGAGTATTATTAGGATGTGCTGTAGTCTCCTTGTGGAAGAGTGTGGAAAGCTTTTTTCAGCCAGGACAGAATGAAGTACTAGAGAATGTGTTATATAGCTGGAGTGGTGGTGGAGAAAGAAGGCAGCAAAGATCAGTTACAGGAAAACTTCTTATGAATCTAGGATCATGGGGTGCAGGGAAGAAAAAGCAGACTATATTAAATAAAGTTCTGAAGGTGATTGGAAAAAATACACCTGAAATACCCTAAGCAGGAAAAACAAACAAACAAACAAAACACAAAAACCAACGCACAATGAGGAGGAGTGATCTAAGGGGTTTATTGTGGCCAGCAGAATCAAATAAGTCCTGTAGACCAGAGTGCTCATTGCAGCTCTACTCTAAAACAGCCTTCTACATGACTTTAAGACAGCTACTCAACTTCTGTCTACATTAATTTGCCCTTTGTAAGAAGACAGTAATGATGTTTTTGTAAAGTACTTTGAGCTGTACAAAAGCTAAAGGCTACCTAATTGCCAGAGAGCAATTAATGATTTTTTCTAGCTGAAGTAAATACAATGCTTGATATGAAAATCTGGACTCCAGGAAGAGAAGCTGTAACCCCCATTAGAGGTGTCTGAATAGCTGCAGCATGCAGGAAAGCTTATTGTATGCAGGGCTGATAGCACCGTCTATTGTAAGCTTGCCCAGCATTCCCTATTATAAGATCCTCTTGGGGGTTGCCTGTAACTTTGCCAGATGATGAGTGTTTGAGCAAAGTCTCCTATGCCAGGTGTATGCCTCAAGCTGATTGATTTATTTCTCTATTTATTTGGAGAATAAAATAGCTCTCTTAAAAATGTGGCAAGGAAGATACGTGACTTGTTCATGTTGAAAATGTTAGTGTGTTTTCTTTCAGCAATTCTGCCTGGCCATCACTGGCCTCTAGAGCCAGGGCCAGAGTCTGGAGATGTCTTGCAGGGAAGGACTTTTAATCAAAATGTGCTTTTGCTGCTACATGGTATAGGTTGCTCCAAGTTTGGCTTTGGTATAAGCCACAAGAAATTGCGTATATGCAGCAGTCTTTTTGATGTTTGCTACAAATCTCTTGAAGAGATCTTGTCCTTTGAAGCTGTGCTTCAGAACTGCATGTGGACTGGGTGCTTCACAGGCATTACTGGGGTTGGAGGTGGGTGGAACTGGCTCTCCTATGAGATCTTATCAGGATCCACCCAGGAGAAACTGTGCAGAAGAGAAAAAGACAAGTGTGTGAAGGACCTCTGTGGGTGAGTAGTTTGGGACCAGAAAACTGATATGAGGAAGGGAGCAAGGGAAGTCTCTCCAGGGCTGTGGGGCACATTTGCATCAGTGCTCCCCTGGGGAAAGGCTAGCGCATGCCCTGGCTCAGGGCCAGCACAGTGCTTTGTCTGCTCGCTTTGCTGCTCGCTTCCAGCGAGGCAGGGCCTTGCCTGTGTTCCCCGGCTCGCTGGGGCTGCGTGGTGGTGATGGTTGAGGAGCCCCATGGCCACAGGGCTGGACAGTGTGTCCTCCAGGCTGGCAGTCTGCTAGGGCCTGCAGTGCCGTGCCTGCCCCTTTCTTCTCCCCCTCCCTTTTCCTTCTTCCCTTTCTGTTTCTGTCACCCGCTCCTGTCTGTCACTCTACCCATTTCTTAATTACTGTTTGTGCTGTGCTTTGAAAATGCAAAGTATGGTATAAATGTTAAGTGTTTTTATTATTGTTATTATTTCTGCTTTTCTTTTTCATTTGCATCCCTCACCCTCTACTCTCTTGCTATTGTGGCTTCCAGAGAGAATGTGTGGGCCTACATTATTTATAACTGTGTGAGAGTAATTACAGAAATGATTTAATTACTCAGTTAATACTGTTCTTCACATCACCAGCTTGACAGGCTGGTGATCCTCTTACCACAGCCGAGCACTCAGTCTGGTGGTGCCTGCACCACGTCACAGACCAGCGGGTAAGAGGAGGCAAAGCTTGGGGAAAGCCTTGCATGATGCCTGTTGCTTCCCTCCAGCCAAGGCTGCTGAGCCTGTGTGGGCCTTGCTGGCGTGATTTCTGTTGCCACCTCGGTTAGGGGTGGCCCATGGGGATGTGAGCACCTGGCTATGGTAATCACTTGTGTGAGGGTTTGTGATGCCTGTCTGATGGGGGTTCATGCTTAGCAGGCTGGCCGTGTGTCTGTACCATGGCTGAAAGGGGCTAGTGAAGGGATGGGAATTAAGGAAAGATGTCATGAACTTGCTCTAAGTCTTTTCACCTGTCCTAATGATGCACATATAATTCTGTTCTAGCTAATCTAAGAGGGAATCCCCCAATGAGTTCTGTACCCATTGTGTATGTGTCTAACATTCTTTCCAACATGAACCTGCTTTAGATGAAGTTTCAGTATTCTGTGTGCTACATTAACCACATTTTTCCATTTATTAGAGGTCAGTGATCTGGGAGGCACTTATTGACGTAACTGCTGTTTAAGCCTCCTAAATCATGGGGTTCATACACTCTGTATGGGCCTGAGTGCAAGGTAAGATGACTATAGTCAGAAATGTTCTTACATGCAAGCTGCTGTGTAATTCTGAACCTATTGAAATAAATGATTTTTCTCTCTGAATGGAATGGCCTCCTCCTGCTGTGATTCGCTCCATGGGAAATATGGTGGTTTCCATCACTTTCAGTTCAGAAAGGCTTGTTGGGAGCAAGCAGTCTCCTGTCACTGGTGCAGTATGGACAGCAGTTGGGAGAGGAGAGCACGTATGTCCTTTCAAGGGAGCTGATGGTTACCAATACCTTGTAGTTATCTACTCAACACAGTTAAAAAAACAAAACAAAAAAAACCTACACCTAGCAGAACGCAGAAGAAATGTAAGGAAGATGATCCTCTTATGAAGGTACTGTAGACTTAAAAAACAACAACAACAACAACAAAAAAATGAGGGGTCAATGGGTTCTTAACAATGGAGATAGTTGCTCAGAGACGGGAGAGAGAAAGACTCTTGTGGGATAATGGTGCATTTGCCAGATAATGGTGTAGAGAGAATCTCAGAAGTGCCTGCTTTCCCCTTTCTTGAAGTTGCCTACCTCCGTTTGGGTTCCTTCACTGCCTGGGCTCTGGGCCAGGCTCAGCCTGTTCCTCAGTGCAGCAGCACTGGGTAGGCGGCAGGGAGGTTGGGGAACAGGTGGCATTAGGGCTGGTGGAGTGGAGAGCCTTTTCCATGCAGTATTGTGTGCCAAGATGCCAGGCACAGGACACCTGGTATCTGGATGGGCTCTGCCTGCCTCCGAGGAGCAATGGAAATCAAAGATGTAGGCTGAAGTCTTTTGAGTGTGAACAGTGATTCTAAATGCTTTTTTTTTTTTTTTTGGCATCCAACATAAGGCAGGTTAAGGAAGCCCAGATCTGAAAAAAATTGAGCATCTCTAAAAATTGAGCATCTCTACCTTCTGGAAATTAGGTATTCCATGTCCTATCTCCTAATTGACACCCAGAGTCCCTCATCGCTTTTGAGAATCTATGCTAGAGGCTTTTCTTTATTTTTTTCCTATATCTGGTACACATAAAAGTGAATTTTATGACCCGACACTGGAATAGATTGTTGAGAAGATGGAGTGAGTGGAAGAACGATGGAACAAGTAGTTTTGTCAGCTCCCAAATGAATGAATCCTGTTTTCAGTGGATACATGTCTCATGGTTAATTTATTCTTTGAATGAATTATATGCCGAGACCGTAATGTGAGCTCATCCCTTAGTAGACACCAGAGAATCCACAGAGGAGATAACTTGAGCAGGGTGAAGAGATTTCAGAATAGCTGAGCTCAGCCTTTACACAAAGGTGAGGACTGGAGGCATTAAAAGGACCTAATTTCTGCACCCACTACCCTGTCTCAACCAGGATATGTCCATTCTAAAGGAGTTGGTGTGACCATAGAAACTTCATTTTTTTCCAGGAGTTGACTATTCCTCCTCCCTAAAGGTATTTCATTCCTCCCAGATCTTCTATTGCTTTTTTTCTTCCCAGTTTACTCTGTGTATTTTATGGCTACTGTCTGGGAAGAAGGGAGATGTACTGTGGTGCCCCAAGGACTGCATGTATAGGGATTGCCCACTACAGACATGTTGCCTGGCCAAGATGAAATTTATCTGATTGCCTAGTGAGCCATAGCGTGTGCCTGTGAGTGGATGAATCATGCACACTACTGTGCAGTCAGACAAAGGCTTTGGGACTGCATGCAGTTGCAGGCTCTATTTTGTACAGGACTGTAAGAATTTAATTCTCCTTGAGTCCTCTGCCCCTTTGTCAAATCAGGTGGAAATTTGCCAGCAGGTTCAAGAGTTGCTGGGAAGTCTGACTCATGTACAAATGAACACATGTACCAGGTTTGCAAAAGCTTCATTTCCTCACAAAAATGAGCTAAAAACACACACAGAAGGTGAGCAAAGCCCTGCGTTGGAGTGTCTGACAAACTGTGACTTCTGCACAAGTGACCCATGCGCAGCGTGTCCCAAACACGCTTGCAGCATGCTTACCCTCGCTGCCCCACGCTCGCAGGGTGACTCATTGTGATTCACCCAGCGTGGTCCTGCTCCGCGATTCGCATAGGCGAGCATGCAACGCGGGCTGTGCTGTCTCTCAGGGTTGGATGTTCACACTTGTGCACATGCATGCTCTCTGTGACTCATGCTAACATGCCGTGGTGGTTTGGATCACGGAAGCAAATGAGACATAATCATGAGCAGACACTTGTTCAGTGTCTCATGCTCCTATTGGTTAGCTTTTGAAGGAGAACATGGCACAAGGCTTGAAGATTTTAATATTTCTATCCTGAAACAGACCTCTTGAGAAAAGAAATTAGCCCGATGACAGCAGCAGTAATTGGATTATTCTGTCAGTATTCTCTGTGGAAGAGGAAGTTGCGTGACTTTATATTTTCAACGCAGAGACTTAAAAATTGCACTTAAAATGTGAATTACACCTTACTTTCTTTTCATAACTGACAAGCAGACATCTGTTTTCTGCCCCACTTTCCTTCTGCACAGCTTCTGCCTTTGGTCTGCCTGAGCTTTTTGTATAGCCTTATTCTTTGCAAGGTTACAGCAAACTGTGGTGATTTGCATACCTTAAATGGCACTGAAGGAGATCAGGGTGTGGTCTAACCAGTAAGTAGGCTGGGGAGGTGCCAACCTGAAGATGAAAACAAGGGATTTATGTATCCCTTAATCTAGAGGAGGGGGTTTGCTTAAAGGCCTGGACACCTGGGGGAGGTAGAGACAGGAAGGTCTGGAAAGTGTAATGTGAAGAAATGCGGGGCAGGGAGGTGCTGAGCAAACACTGAGCAGATCTCTGAGCACTGAGTCCTCTTTTGCTCTACGGGCTAATCTCCTGCAGCTGCAATACCAACACTAAACTAACTTGTAATGGGACTGACAAAGTCTTGGAATATGTGCACACCTGCAGTAGACAGCACTGCTGAGGTTGAAGGAGATGGGGAGGAACTGGACAGATGGTAATGAACTAGCCTTTTATTTCTGCTAGTTCTGGTCATTTAAAGGCTTCCTATATGCTCATGGCCTCCCTCTCTTTTATTTAAAAAATCTCTGATTATATTTTGATAAACTTTTTGTTTATTTGGAATCTGCCAGGTGAGTTTTGCTGGGCTTTGGGCACATCCAAATGTTTGATATAGCCATCACCTGGTCAGAGATACCTTTTTTTTTTTTTTTTTTTTTTTTTTTTCTGTTATTCGGTTGTTTCCTTAATTTATATTTAATAAGTCACTTTGTGCTCCATTAATTAGGCCATCAGGCAAAATGTTTAATGCCAAAGCATGCTTGCTTGCAGATGGTGGAATAGCTTCATTTAGCGAATGGCTGGAGACCTCACCAGGCTGTGCCGCTCCTCATGCCCACGGTCCATTCTCCCCCAATGAGCCATGGTACAGTTAACCTTCTCTGTCTCCGTGTCCTGACGTGAATCCACAGGGCTCATCTTCACCATGGCTTCTAAGAGCCTTTTTCTCTGTCCGATCCTCCTGCCCTTGCTGGAATTCCCTTGGAAGATTTTATGTGCATGTGTGGGTTTTACATTTCATCTCCTTAATCGTTACAAAACGAAGCTGTGGCTGTCAGCTTTCTCAACAAAGGCAAAATGGACTGGCAAAAGCATGCTGTGATACTGGCCACTGGTTGAGGAGGAGGTTGTGAGCAGTATTTGTCTCCTGCTGTGCTGAAGGCTGCAATTCTGCCCAACAGTGTCACTCACTGGTCGCTATGCTAGTCCGATAGTGTGTTGCTGTATGGCTTTGAGATATGCCTGTAATAATACTCAGTAATATACAATACAAGCTGTTGGGAAGAATTTTGTGCTTTCAGAGTGCCAGGAACCAGCCAGCAGCCCCTGCCATTTGCTGCTATAAAACACACAAATCTCTCAAATCATATGTTGATGGCTTTTTTTTCTTTTTTTTTTTTTTTTTTTTTTTTTTTTGGTGTGTGTGTGTGGTGGTGGTAGAGGAGCGAGTTACTTTTTCAGTTTCTTTATCTCCTGCTCCAGTCTAGTCTTCAGTACTAGGAAAAGGATTTTCTCAATTGGCATGTTAGGGTTTCTGTGGCCAGAGAAAAGTTTTTTCATATGGGAAGGGGTAACAGTGTGGGGAACATATGTAGCTGTGTTGCTGTGTAACTGAGCCCATGTGGAAACATGTCCTCTCCTCCATACCGCATGCATCCTTGCTATCAAGGAATCCTTTTGGCCAAATGTTTTGCTTTCATTTGATGAATAAATTGGATGTGGAAATGAGCTGACATGAGTAGATTAGGCACTTACAAAGTGATAGGGATCTTGTTGTGACAATCAATTTACCTCTTTGCACTTAGGAACCTGTTCGCTATGGTCTTCTGGGAACCTATCCCCCAGGACTTGCTCCTTCAGTTATAATTTGTGAATCTCCAGAGGATAAAGCTATTTTATGGTACTCCTTCCTTGCTGTTTGCCTTGCCTTCCTCTTCTTTGTAGTGATCCACCTCCACGTGCTAGCAAGCTTTGAAAGGTAGCCCCTGCAAAATCAGCGCATCTTCCCATGGGCGCTGAGAAAAGGTATTGGAGCTGTGTCTGGGGTAAGAAAAGGATGGAGGGGACCTACTGAGTGGAGGTGTTTGACAAGGGTCAGCAGTGGGGAGGGGGATGGCTTGGGGTACCCCAAGGGTGAAGGTGGAAAGAGGCAAGTTGCTGGGGAGAGGAGGTGTGATGGGATGTTCAGTGCTTCATAGAATAAAGTGGGCAGACAGGCCTTAGGGCAAGATTGGATAATTAATTAACAATCTCTGGGATGCATCTGCCTCTCTCAGGCAGCAATAAGTGTGCAATGTGTGACCTCAAGTGAGCGCAGTTCTTCCACCATCTTTCCCACTTCCCCCTGGTCAGTTGGGCTCAGCAGCCCTCGCCTCTCTTGCAAGCAATCCTGTATGTGCTCTGCAGGGCACTGGACAAGAGGCTGGCCCAGGCTTTTCCCCGTGTCACCCGGGAGGCAGGATCTGGCCCTGCTGCTGGTATACGTCAGGCTAGGGTTGGAAGGCAGTGCAGTGAGGGAGGGGGGGACATGTTCTTCAGGGCCCAAGCAAGTGCACAAAAATGTCTGCACCTAAGGGCAGGGGAGAGAAGTACAATTTAAGCCTCAAAAGGTTTATGTCCCTTGTCAGAAAGTCCCAAGACAAAACCTCTTTGCTACCAAATACATTCCAGCCCACAGCCCAGTTATATATATGTATATATATATATATATATATATATTTCCTCTTAATGGTTGAACCGTTTAACGCCACATACAAAGTCAGATCTGGCTGCTGAGGGGCGATTCTGGGTTGCCATGGCAATGAAGCCTGTCTCTCCAAATTAGGACATTTTTCTGCTGCCTTTTCCATGTGAGGCTTTCTCTCATCTCTTTCTCCCCCTCTTCCTTGATATCTGAAGTGCTGAGAGCTGCCTCCTCTCCTGCGCACTCCGTGAAAGGGATCAGACTTTGCCCATCTGAATTAATTCCTCTGAAGCCCTTGCCAACTTTGCGTGTGCCAGCTCTGTGAGGGGGGAGCTTTGAGCTCCCCAATGAAAGCGTGGCAGGATGGGGGCGAGGAGGGGCGTAGAGGCAGGGAGGTTAGTGGGGGAAAGCAATGTGTGGCTGTGGGGTGCTAATTGCCTTCTCCTGCACCATCACCTCATTTCTCCACCTGTGCTGCCATGGCTGGGTGATCAGCTGAATTTAGCTTAAGATATATTTTAGGACTGGAGAAGCTAGTGGAGTAAAACCTGGGGAGGATGTAAATGTGCTGGCATGTCTTGAAATCTGTTGGGCAGCCTTAGCTTCCCAGGGTCTGATCCATTATGGTGCAAGCACTTGCAATGATATCATAGGAGTCATCTATCTCTTAGGGACATTGTGACACAGGGCCTCATCCCCTACATGGGCTGAGCTGTGCCTGGTATGTGTCTGCACTGAAGCAGTCAAGTGCCTTTACACCACTTCTGCACCTGTATATTCCCCTTGCTGGCTTGGGATTTGGCATGAGTCAGACCCAGCTCAATTAATTCAGTCTGCCAACAGCTTCCCAGGGCCCCCGTGGCAGCTAGAATTAGTCTGACACAGGGAAGCCCCCAGCCAGACTGCTTTCTCTGTGCTACACCTCCAACCGAGGGAGTAGGAAGAGAAAGGAGCTGGCATAGGCAGTGTTGGAAACTTGCAGAATTGGAGGCATGCCTGTGGTGGGCAGCTTGGGGTGGCTGGGTATTGTCATGGACTGATGCATGGCAGAGCAGTACGGTCCAGCATTTTCTAACCACCAAGGCACAAATGAAAAGGTAATGTGTTGAGGTTTTCTTGCTTCTATTTTCCCCTGGCCAAATCTGCTACTACCCCAAGACCTCCCCCCCCCCCCTTTTTTTTTTCTTTTTTTAACCTTGTGGTATATTTTGGGATTTCCATGTATAGCTGTGGCCAGGAAATCAGGGGAGGGCAAAATTATCAGATTGTGAATGTTTGGAATGTAGATGAAGGTGTAAATTTTGGTTGAGAAGACAATTGGCCTCAAAGCCTGTTCCAGCCTGGCTATGCTTTAGCATTGCTGTTTTTCATAAAAGATGTTCTGGAGCTGGGGTCAGTTGGCTGTGAAGTGAACAGCGTAGCAGAGTGATGTGCCATGGCTGAACTCCTTGGGCTCAGTCCCGTGTGCTCTGCACCTTTGGCTGCTGTGGGATGGCAGTACTGTAACTCTGGACTGATGGTATGATCAGACATACATCTGTTCTCCAGGAAGCAAAAAGTCTTGATTCTCTTTAATGATACAGCATTTAAATAAAATGAAGCAGGTGGACTTGTGAATTGGTCTGACCCATAACCACAGGGACACCACCTTATTGTCCAAGCATGCTTAAACGTGTCTAAACCTCAGTAAATATTAATTTCAATTTTTTTTTATAATGATATATGAACAGGTTGAGATCAAAGACTGATTATCCCAGTATGCTGTATCCAACAGATAGAGGATCAAGTAGTGATACTTCCTCAGAGTATTCTCTAAGCATCCAGTGGGTTATGGCTTGGGACTTTTTAAGCTAGAGAGTGCTTCTTTTTATTTAGTAGTCTTAGGTGGGTTTTTCTTCCAGATATTTACCTGCATTCAAGCTCTTGGTATTTGTGAACCCATGCAAGTTTTTAGCATCCAAGAGACAAGCTGTTCTACAACTTCTCATGGGGTGAAGAAGTACCTTGTTGGAAACTTGCCACTTGACATTCTCGTTTGATATCTCCTCATTGTTTTACTAGAAAAAACAGCTAACAGTTATACCCTTTTCACCTTCTTTAACCCACTCCTGATTTTAGAGGTCCCTAACATGTTCCCCCCTAATTGTCACTTTTCTGCAGGAGAACTGTAACTTATTTAGTTGACTCTCAGGAAGACCTTTCCAGTTGTAAACCATCCTCGTGCTTTCATTTTTCTGGCTCTTCTGCATCACTCTGGGGAAGGAATTCAAGATGAGACTTTTCAGAAGGAAAAAAGACCTGTAGAACACAGGTGTTACTTGCAGTAGCTACCTGAGCTGGTCCTGACACAGATACAGCATGCCCTGCTCTTTCTGAGCTCCTGCTGCTGGTTGGATAATGGTCAGAGCTTGCAGCACGTGCCCTGTGAAGAGAGGCTGATGGACCTGGGTAAGAGGTGTAGGTGCCTATAACTATCTGAAGGCCAGTTACAGAAACAATGGAGTCAAATGGTTTGGCAGTGCCAGACAGCGTAATGAGAGGCAAAGATGGCTCCTTAGACATCATGGAAAAAAAAACAAAACCCTAAGAAGGTAATGCTGAGCTGGAACAAGGGGCGAGAGTTCAGCCACAGCTGATCAAATCTACTGTTGGTGATGGTCCCACTGCAAGGGGACTATTTGAAGCCTGTCTGATGCCATGAAGGTTCAGAAGTGATACATGAGTCTGAGGTGCAGAAGCTTTCTAGAGTTGTCCTTACGGTACAGAGACTCTTTGTCACTCTCTTCCCCTGCACTCTCAGTTTATATTGGCATTGATCTACTCAGCTTTAGTCCATTCCTGCTTCCCTCTAGCAAGCACACTGCAGGCCTCTGAGGAGCTAATGCATAGGTCATGCTTTTGGGCTGCGATACTGAATGGGTGAGTATTTAGCAGTCCTGGCTCAGGAGCAGATCCTGCATCCCAGGGAAGCTGCTGTGTGCTGCATCACTGCTGTGGAAGTGCCCTGATGTCTCCAGCAGCCTCCTATCCAGCTGCGCCAGGATGCTCAAGCAGAGAGTGAGGCATGGGGCATAGCTTGGAGCAGTCGTGGTTTGCTGAGCAGAGCAGCAGATGGGTCACAGGGGGGAATGCACCAGAGGTCTTGTAAGGAACAACTGACGCCTGAATCACTGATGACTGTGAGAGGGAAACGCCAATTAAAACAACAATTAAAAAGAACAAAGCAAAGCTCCAAAGGCTTCCTGTAATTGCAGCAGATGTAGCTGAAGCTTCCTCAGGTGATGTGCAGGTTTTAGTGGTGCAAGCTGGAAAGGTGGCAGAAAAGTCAGATGTGCTGGGATGTGGACTTGGGATGCATCCCAAACGCCAACTTTGCTTCCTAAATTTTCAGTATTTTCTTCTTCCAGCTGTTACTGAGATCCTGACATTTGTCTTTTTTGTAATGCTATTATTCCAGTTGCTTGCCCTGTCTGGTATGCAGAGAGAGCTTCAGCAGTTATAACATTCAGGTTTTAAAGGCTGAATTTCTTGTCACCTTACTTTGTTTGCCCTGACTCCGTTTCTGGTCCCAGCGTCTTCATTGTATCCTTGTGCTGCTCTTGTATCTTTGTGTCTTAAAGAACATCAGGGTTGAAAACAAATGGGGAAAGGGAAAAAGTATTCACACTTAACAAAGCAACAGTGGTGTGTGTCTGAGTTAGTGCCTGTGTCTAGGAGAAGTTACTGTGAAAAGAATTTGTTCTGAAATGCAAAATGGATTTCAACATTAATAATGCTGTATTATACATGTAAATGGCATTATTAAAGGTTTCTGATTATTTCAGAAAAAATAATTAGAAAACATTGGGGCAACTTGTGTAAATCAAACCAAGGGAATGAGCTGAAGGCAAGAATGAATAATATTCCCTTGTCTTATATTGCATCCCTGCCTTCATTCCTACTGCATCCTTTCCCCCAGTCTAACAAACAAATAGCCCCAGAACAAAACAAGAACAAAATGAACATTTGGTGCTCTGAGCATCATCTGGAAGAAGGAACCAAAATATTCAGAGTTCTCTCTCTGAATGGCTGAGAACTAAGGGAAAAGCAACATGAAGAAACTCTCAGGCCTCCCCAGAAGTGCAAAGAATTTAAATCAGTGCTTGTAAAATGCAATGATGAATAAGACAGGAATAAGACAGGTAGGTAAAATTCTTGCATGTAATACCCAAGTACTTGAAGTTGGTGCCAAAAGGGAACATTTTCACCTCCTTGCTTTCCTTGAGAAACAATTCCCTTTAAATTGGATTGAAAAATGCAGGATGACTCTATGTGTGGATTACTGCTACAGGATGTCTGCCAAAACAGTCAACTACAGTGAACAAAATAGGAAATATAATTATTGCTGCAATTTCAGATCACAGAGAAAGAACTGTAGCAGCCTCTAGGAAAAACAGAGACTTAGCATTTGAAGGAAACAAATTTTTAATTTTCCCAGCCACAGAGTCCCACAGGAGAGAGCTCATGTGGCTGAGGAGAGCTTTCAGGAAAAGATGAAGTTGAGACTGCAATCCAGTTTGTGAGTGCAATATGCACACGTTTCTGTGCGGCAGAAAACATACAGGGATGGCGCACTTGGATTCTGCGTGTTGATAATGCGCATCTCTGGCTCCCTGGCAGATCCTTATGGACTTCAGGGAGGCTCTTCACAGATATGGCAGAAACTGCTCTGCAGTCAATAGTGGGATCAGAGCCCAAAGCAGCTAAATGCTGCTAATCAAAAACGAGGAAGCAACCAGAGCCTCTGGATGGAGATGAAGTGAAAGAAGGAAAATTAGAGTCCAGCTTAGAGTTCATCTCACAAAAGCTTGTGCTGATCATTTGCTATTTTATGTGAGATTGGCATTTTAAGGGACATATTTTACTTCGTTCTTTCTTTTGTACAGGCATTGAGAATATCTGGAGATTACAGAATGTGAATAGCATATGAATACATGTGCCCAGTGTGCTCATATATATGAAACACTTCTAAATATACAGTAGAGCTGGCTGAAAGGTTTCTTGTGGAACAATTTTCTGCTGGAAAACGTTGATTGTACAGTATTGAAAAGTCCCCTGGGAACACATCAGGCCTGTCACAATGGGGATGGAAATGGTGCAGGTTGGTTGGTCTGCAGAGAGGCTGAGGCTCTGCCAGATCCCTTGCCTGCCAGCTGAGTAGATGACAGGCTAAAAAAAAAATAAATTCTTGTGATCTCCTGAAATGGAGTTTTTCAGGTATTTATATTTTCATAAAATGTGTCAAATGTTTGACTTTTCATACATGATAATGGAAGAATTTTTTTTTTATTTTTTATTTTATTTTATTTTTTTAATTATTTTTTTTTTTTTACTTTCCATCTGCAGACAAAGCAGCATTGGTTTTCTGGCTGGTGCAGGAAATGTAGCACAATTACTCGCACGTGCCCCTCCAGACGAAACTGCTTCTGAAATTCCCCACAAGCTGCTTGGGGTCCTCCCTCATTAGCAAAGGCTGAGGACACACGATAGAGAGGGTCTGAGGTTGGTGCCTAGTGCTAGTGTCCTGCATAACACCTCATTCTGTGGCATTCAAAGCGAGCTTGTGTAGGTCCAAGATGTCACGCTGGTGTATTTGCATCTGCAAATATTTTTGGGGGAGCATAGATAAAAAGGATGTTTTCTGACTTAGATATGACATGCTGATCTCTGGGTCTATTGTAAACTGTAGCTATGAAACAGGTACATCCTTTTCCGATATAGGTCTATGTTCTTCTCTCCAAGTCCTGATGAGTTAGTGCACAGGAGAGGTGCTTCACTTGGACATGTGCTGATTGTCCAAGATGTTTAGAATTTTACCTCCTGCAACTGGTCTTATCTGCAACTGGACACATTGTGTGATGGTGTGCACCAGTGTCTTCTTGATCATCCTGCAAGGCAGTGTTGATCCACAATACATTGCTATGTATAATACCTAGGAAATATGGGGCACAGTAATGGCACCTCACATCAGCTGTGAGGGGCACAGCTGATGAAATAATTGAGCCTGATGTGCCTGGTGAAGGGAACACATTTTGCAGCTGTGCATGGATGACTGAATCTGCTTCCAAAGTTTGTAATGAGGATGGCCAGACACTCACCAGTAGCATCTGCTTGTATTTCTGCATGAAGCCCTTGGAAAATGGGATGATCACCAGGTCTTTTCAAGAAAGCTTTGGCCACTACCAGGAATGAATTCTAAAGCAGGCCATGCAAGGGCATATCCCCTGCATACGGGTAATGTTGATTTGTAATGTCTGCTTCATTTTAAGTGCCTTTCAGCTAGTTATTTTTGAGCTGCCTGAGCAAGTCCTTACACAAAGGACTTATTCTCCAGGGTTTGTGGGAACATGCAACTTCAAGATGGTTTGGCAGGAGACATCTGAAGCCAGTTGTTGTATTACAGGGATGCTCCCCATACTCCTGTGAGTGGCCTGTGAATAGATGCTGAATGAGGTGGGCTCTTTGGCTCTGAGCAACTGCTAGAAAACACATAACACCAGGAGTAAAATGAGCTAAGAAAACAGGAGTGGAAGAACAGAGCAGACAAAAAGGCTTGCTAGTGGAAATAGCAGTGATGCAAGGGAAGACTCGTCTGGTAACCAGCGCTAAACCTGCAAACAAAATGAAAAGAGCAGGTAGTTGGGAGCAGTCCCCATATTAGGGTGTTGGCTATTCTTGGGGGCTTGGGCCATAGTATGAGGTTACATTTGGACTGGGAGTGTGTAAATAGAACAATCCAACAACCAGTGCAATTTCAACTTGTGGTTTTGAACCAGAGCATTAAAAAGGCAGGAAAAATCAAGAGGGCTTGTGAAAGAGGAAATACTGAAGGCCCTGTCTGGCAATTCTAAGAAGTTAAGTCAGTCCCTGGTAAAAGACTGGGTGGTAACAGGAGGGGACAAAATTCTGTGGGTGACAGAGATCACAAATACAGGAATTTCCATGGTAAACCTTGGAAGAATACTCTGAATTTCATGAGGGGAGGAATCACCAAGTCCAGAAAGAGATTAGACTTGGTGAGGAAACCAATATGCTGCAAATAGAGAAATCTGCTAAAAGCGCTTTGGCCACCTTTCTTCTTCAAAGTCAGCATCCTCCAAGAGTGGCAGAGGGAACTACTGATGTTGCAGCAAATAACCAACGCAGGGCTGACATCTGAGAAAAGGGTGTAAGAACTGCAGTGCTGTGCTATACTTTGCAAATGCATTCCCAATATAGTTAAAGAAGATGCCAACATCATTAAAACTGGGCAGCTCTTTGTAGCTGCAAAAGACAGTTTTGCAATAGCAGATGATTTTATTGTCACCCTCAAAGCAAGTGGGATACTTCTTGAAGTGAAGTTGCATGGGAGTATGTTAGTCTGATGCCAGGAAAAAAATGACATTACCCTTGAAAGAAAAACTAAAGGAAGGAAGTGATACAGTAGAGAAATTCAGGATGTATGAGGGTGAGCTAGTTTTTTGTAGGGGAGCGACTGAACTAAAAGCATGGCTAAAAACCTGATGAACTTGAGAAGGAATGATCCGTAATACTATCATTCTAAGGTTAAAATCAGTTAAGCAGAGATCTCTTCAAGATACCACACGAGGGTGTTTTCCAAGGGTGACGGAAGCTGCCTGGCTATAAGGTAGAGTGGGAGGAGCAAAGTCAGTTGATGATTCATGATCCTATAAAATTCCTTTTTGGTGGTGAGTGGAGATGCGAGTAATTCAAAAAGTTTATTCCTCTGGGAATCATCAGGTGAAGAAGGGGAAGTGTGTAAAGCTGGACACATGGGTTCTTCTGAAAATTATAAATCAATGTTTAAAAATAGATCAGTTCCTGCCACTGTAAGAGGAAGAATTCTAATACTGAGGGCATGAACATTTAGACAGTGGAGATTTTTAGCTGCCTTAAACCCGTATAAATCTATTATCAGAGGATCTCAGAAGCTTTATGGTGAATGAGAACCAATGTAGTGTAAATGATATACTTGGAGGATTTGTTAATGCAGGTAGATCACAGTATCACCAATACTGCCCCACTGACATGGAAAAAAGTACAAGGATCTTTGTACACAAATCTGTGCCTTGTTTGGTTTCAGAAGCCTGGGTCCTGACAGCACTTCTGTGCAAAGATGTCCAGTGAATATGAGATGAGAGACTGAAGATTATATGAGTGTAATTTAGGGATTTAAAAGGAACTTGAGAGGGGCCAAAGAGCTTTTATCCTGAGCTCAGAAGAGCAGTGGTATTGAAGAGGCTGTCAAGGCTTTTTTACTCATATAGAAAAAATGTAGGCTAGGTCGAGTGAAGGAGTTAGTGGTAGGAGAAAATGGGCCCCTTGTACCAAAGTAGTCACTGATATTTACATGCTACCTGGAAAACAAAACCAAATATAAAACAATTCGGGATGTACTTGTCCTAAGCTATTATTCTCAATTCCTCAAGTTAACCTTATCAGAAGACACGTTGGCTAAGTAGGTGATCATGCATACCAAATTTGTTTTTCCAGACATGGTACACCTGACTTAGTAGCATTTGACAATAGGCTAGTTTAGCAGGCATGAATTTTAAGTAGTTTGCATGGGTTTTGACATGTAGCTGCTAGTTTTCTTCATCCATGATTTAACAGATGTGTGGAAAACCTCACTAAAATAATAAAGAACAGTGACAGGGATGGGGGGGCTGTAGTTTGAACTTAATTAAGCTTTTTAAAATCATAGCATGGTATCAATGGAGCGAGAGCTGCCTCCTGCAGCCTTTTTGTCCAGTAGAAATCAGGCTTTCAGAACTGAAGTCAAAGTCACTTGGGATTTGAAGTTAGTTATACAAAGGGACAAGCAAGGCAAAAAGAAAAGCTCAGTACATTTGGGGTCTGAGAAGCTTCCTTACTTCATTAAAAGGATATTGTGCACATACATGCTGGAGAAGAAAAGCTAGAGGTAGGCCCAGTAACACAGGAAAATACTCCGTTTTTTAGGAGACTGTCAGGTCAGCTGGACACATGATGGAAGATAGGTGACCTTCTTCACACACCATAATGAAATGCAACGAATCAGTCACTTTGCTCAGCAAGCCCTCAAAGGAGTTACAGCCAGGACAGGTGACAGAGATGTGGCCCTTGTCACAACAGGACTGATACACTCAACATTTCTCAGCACGTGGGTCTCAAAGGGAGAAAAGCTGGTTCATGTGACGACATGGGGCACCTCAGAGGGCAATACAATATGCTTGTTATAAATATGCAAAATTTGGTATTATCTTGATATTTGATGATTGCTGTTATTCTGATGCTTGCCTGGGAAAGGAGAGTTTCAGGGTCTGCACCCTTGGTGGACTCTGACCTAAGTCAGTTAGAACTGGTCCTTCTCCTCTCCAAGGGCTCTTTGCTCTATGCATGTCAGATGAGAGCTGCTATTTTTGACAGTACACAATGCGGCTCTGTATCGTTGTCTGTGGGTGATTTCCAACCCACCTGGGGCAAAATTTCTGAGCATGGCCTATCCTGGTAATGTATCCTTTTCAGTAATCTTATGAGACACCATGATTTTGGCAGAGGAGAGATGAGATTTTTCTCTCATTCTGGATATGGTTCTTCCCTGAAGACCTATGGTGCATGGACATGAGCAGAAACTTTTGCCATTTGCTCCTTTTCTTCCTTCCTACTTGCTTTTCCAGTGCTTTCTTTCTGAAATTTAGACCTTAATTTTTTTTTGACCCGATCCCTCCATAAAGGGTCAGAGGACTGCAATTCAAGCTCCTCACAGTGACCAAGATGGTTAAGGACTGACCTGTCAAGCTGCTGGGTGACCTATGGCCTCCCAGGCAGGGGAGGTGGCTTCTAATGCTTGTAGGCTGTAACTCTTAGAGGTGTGCCACTTCCATGAACCTTTTGTCATGCACTTCCACAAGCAGTCAGCGGACGCAGGGAAGAAATAGCATAGATCTTGTGTACACACATCATATGACTTTTCCTTCCATTTTATCAAGCCCTTGTCATGAGATTTTTTAATATGAGCCATAGGATGGGAAGAAAAAAATAAAGGAAGAGAAAATTGAGGGGAGCCTGTTCCACATTACAACAGTTAATTAAATCCTTCAGCCAGTGTTCCAGGCAGACAAAGGAAGATAAAAGAACCCATTGCATGAGACTATTGGGTTTGCACCTTAATATATTACCTGACAAGATTTTACTCATGCAATTGCAAATTGAGGAATTTTAACTGTACATTTTTCTACTTTTGATGTATGGAAGAGGGGGAAAACAAGTATGCTGTTAGTATTTTTCTTCCGAAGACAAATTTGCATGTTATATTCCAGGAAGGAGCCAAACAGGGTCCACTTCTGCTTTGTGTTGCGCCCTTTAGTCATCTGAGACATGCAGCGAGGTTTGGGGGCTTGTAATGTGGAGGTGGGTGCTGGGGATGAGCGAGAGATGCTTCAGCCGCAGAGGGGCCTGGAGGCACAGATTCGCAGAGCGCGGTTTCCATGGCAGTGCTATGGAAACCAGGTTCTGCCGCTCATTGCTGCTCAGGGTGGAATTTCAATGCTTTGCACAGCCCTGGTACCCAAGAAACAGCAAACCCGCAAACAAAACCGCAGCAAACCTGTAGATGCCTCATCAGAGCACTGTTTCTCATGCAGCCCATACACTCTGCCCACCACCCCAGGGGAGGAAAGGACAAGCAAGCCCAAATCAGCTTAGATAAAATTAGAGCTTGTAACACACCTGTGTCCCAGCCTCCAGCTGAGTCCCTCAGAATAGTTTTGGAGGTTCAAAGAAGTTTGATCAGCTCTAGGATCTTTGATCTGCTCTTGTACCTGGGCTACTGAATGCAGCCTGGAAGCAGAGCAGCTGCATCATGAGGAGTGGGGATGTGGAGGACTGTGGAAGACCTAAAGCAAGAAAAGCTGTCTTCTCTTGGTTCTTCTACGTGATCATCTCTGAATCATGTGGGTTCCTGTACCTCAGTTTGCACATCCGCAGAACAGACATGATAATGATTCCTGCTTACCTCCCCCGGGGCTGGCAAGTTTAACTTTGTTGCTGAGTGCAAGCTAGAGTTTGGAGGATTTGGGCTACTGTGAAATCCATTTAGTTAATGTTTGGAAGGTAGTTCGAGGCCCTCTGATGAAAATGGTTAGAAAACTGCCAAATTTCGCCAGCTTCCAGGACAACAGCCTGTAAGCAGTTGTACTTAAAACTTATAGAGGCCCTACCCTGATGTTCCCTCTTATCTGTATTTCTCCTGTAGGACTAAGCACTGGCAGTGTGATACTGTAGCACACAGAGACTGGAATATAGTCATTTTAGTAGCAATACTGAGAGCTAGGTCTGCAGTACCAAAACCCTTTACCTTCCTTTGTATAGGAAAGGAGAAGGAAAATAGCATAAGGGTTGATCTTTGATTTTACAGCTGTTCAATGCTTGCTGACAGGCTGTGTAGCATGAAACCCAGTAATGAATTTAGCTTACTTCAATTTTGCCAGTGATTTGCTCAAGATGGTGGTGAACATGCCCCCAAGCCAGTTACCGGGTCCAAGCACCCTTTGGCTGGGGTGGTCAGTCACAAGAAGCCATAGGAGATAGCCTCCTACCATCTCTCATCCCAATTCTGTACCATCAGTGCCATTTTAGGGCTCTGGAGCTCCTGGCTTGCACTTCCCAGAGGAGGGTGAGCTCTGAAATGCCCTATGAGCATGCCTGGGGCATCCCACTGCCCTCCCTGAGCTCTTCCTTCAGCCACCCAGGCAGTTTTGGCACACCGTGATGGGTCAGTGAGTGCAGCCCCTGCCTGCGGTGAGGCAGTGTTTTCTGAGTGTGTACCCTATGGCATGGAAATGCGCATAGCTGCCTGTGACAGCATGGATGTGCAAAGTCATAGCTGTGTGGTTTGCGGTGCTGCATAGCACTGGAGAGGCAGCAGGCAGGGAAGCATGGCGCTGGAGGTCCCTTAGCACTCAGAGCCAGCAGGCAGGGAGGACGCAGCACCTTGCAGCCTTGGAGGGCTGTCAGGGTGACGGTAATAGTAAGCGATAACTTCCTGAAAAAGCGGCCAGCCTTATAAATACCAAGCTCATGGAGGTAACAGCAGGGTGGGCCTTACTTGTATGCTGGGGAGAGGATTTGGGAGAACCCTTGGGAGTCCTTGACTGTGCTGTCAGAGCAGCACCCCCTGCTTGCCAGGGGTGCAGGCAAAACTGGTGCTGTATCTTATCCTGGGAGCAGCCTTCCCTTGGGAATCAGCTGCCCCTCTCCCCCCGTGGAGGAATTGTCTTCTGCTTAATAACGCCTGCTTGTAATATTCTGAAACAAGGAGGCTAATCAAAGGCCGCGTTCCGTGGAACAGGGATGCTAAGTGACAAGATTAATTTCAGTAATCAAGCAGCTTAATTCGGACATTTTTTCCCCCTCTTCTCTGTTGCTGATGGAAATTGAGGCAAATCTCATTCTGGAGAGACACTCCTTCCCTGCCTGGTGGTCGCACCACCCTCCAATTCAGAAAATGGTTGTGTAGGGACAGGAGGAGGGAGAAGACAGGAGAGAGGAGTATGAAAGGGTCATAAAGGACAGTGTCAGAGAAGGTGCGTGGACTGCTATTGCTGATGTTTCTCGACCATCTTCCTTCTGGAAAGCTCCCAAAGTGTTTTATAGACTGCATCGCAAAGGTTCCAGTCAGCACTGAAATGCAGTCATCTTGTCTGGATTGCAGCAAGTCTTTGAAAGGACATGGAAATTTGACAGTTTAGGAGAAGGCAGGCAGGCGGCTATGACACCATTAAAGGGAAAAGGTTAGACAGGAGCCTGTGCGATGGGATGGGACTTACCTGAAATACACCTGTGGCTGAAAGGTCTCACTCTGGCAACTAAAAAAGAATTAACCTTCATCCTCCAGTGATGCAGAGCACTGAGGGCCACTTTCCTATGCTCAGTTGGGAGCCAGTGCTGCCAGCACAGCCTCCTGCAGCGCTGGGACCTGGCTCTCCTCCACCAGCCCAGCCACCGCTGCTGCTGCCTGCCCCTGCCCTCCCCCTGGGACTCACCTGAGGTTCTCAGCAGACGTGATGTCACTGAGCTCCGATGTCATAGTGACCCAAAGACATTTGTCCCTGAGCACCTAGACAGCCTCAGCACGTGTTGCCCCCAGTGCGGTGACAGAGGGTGGTGGAGGCAGCTGGTGAGAGGGTTGGGAGAAAACCCAGAAAATGTACTTTGTGCTGAGGCAGGAAGAGATGGGTTGCTGCTGCCATGTGAGGAAACCCTTCCTCTGCGGTTGCAATATAGACAGGGGAACAGGTCCCCAGGGGATATAGCAAAGCATAAGACTGGGTAAAGCCCTGGGGGGATTGTTTTCTGGGGTAGTTTTGTGCTGGCCTGAAGGGTTAGGTGTGTGTGTGTGGGCGGGCTGGAGAGGACAGTCTAATAATAACTATTTACTCATTCAAACGCCTGTGATCTGTGGAAGCCTGGACAGGCACCCAGTGGCGTGTGACAGCCCTCTGGAGCGATCGGAGTTGGTTTAAGGGAATGACGTCCTTGCCCGAGGCAGTGAGGTTTCAGGTCTGGCAGCTTTCCACAGCGGTCTCTCCAATCCCCCCATCAGTGCACTCCTCCAGCACTGGCACCTCTCTCGCACTCTCCCCCACTCTCTATCCCTCTCCGTGGGGGGCATCTTTAACTTGACTGCATCCCCTGCCATTTTCTGGCAATTGATTTTTTGGAGACAATCCGTGACGTCCCCCCCCCTCCCCCCACTCCTTTCCTTCTCCTTCCCCTCTCCCTCCCGCTGACTTGTTATTATGTACTGCAGCTGCCCGGAGGATTTTAAATAGACCCATAATCGCACAGCAGCTCCTCTTGGAAGTTTAAATATAACCTCCTTGTTAATCTCGCGTGTGGCAGCAGCACAGCACCTGGGGAAGGGAGTAATGGGCAAGCACTAACCCACAGCTTTACATGAGGACTGGGAAGGGCTCACTGTTTTTTTCTTAATGCCCTCTGCCTTGAAATCATTGGGAAATTGCCTTGTTTGTTTTAACCAAAATAGCTCTGAGGCTGGTGCAAAATGTCGAACTGTTGGCTTTTGCAGCACAAAATTATTTTCTTAATCACCATCCCAAGTGCAGCACAAATGAAGACAGCCCACAGCCACCTCCTTTTTGTCCCCTGCTCTGAGGAAGCCCCCCCAGGAGGCAGAGTGCAGCTCAGACCTCATCCACCTTTTCCCTCCTTGCAAGAGGGTAGCAGCAGTGTACATAGGGCTGAAAGAGGTGTTTTGGAGTGCTGGGGACAGCTATCTATAGGGAACTAGGCAAAGATCCTGCATTTGGGATTTTCATCCCAAAGCGGTAATGGGCTTGTCTCAGTCTCATTTCTAGCTCTCCAAATAACTAAATTACCCCTCAGACTGGAGAGTGGTTTACTGAACGTCATAGTTCAGTGACACTACAGAAGAGATCACAATTAATAATGGATTTTCCCAAAGGACCTGTTCTAAAAGGGCAAATCTAGTGCTCACTAGCCCATTAAATGTGGTGAGACACTTTCAAACAATAACTGTTGCCTGTTGCTTTAGGCTAATAGGATCCCTACTCTTCCTGCATCCCAAATGCAGCCATCTTCTTGTACAGAGGGACAGAATGTGCATGAGGGATCCCTTCCTAACTAGTTCTTGTGGAAGAATCTAGCTGGCTGTTCAGGGATGTGGGCTGTTTCCTCTAGTCTGCCAAGCTGGTACATACCAGGAGGGTTGCTTCTGTACTTTAGTTTCCTCCTCTGTAAAGAAGGGGAACACTGATGTATTTGAGCAATGCAATAAAAAAAACCCTAAGTATTATTATCTGAGTACCCAGAACAAAAAATAGTACTATGGATGCTAAATTATCCATCCATTTTAATAATCCAGCCATAGTAATTGCTAGAGCTGGGGGACTAATTCACAACACATAATTTATTCAGTGAATTTAGCTTCTTTTTCTGCTCATGGAATATCAATTGTGCAGATCATAATTTCCTCAAATTTATTTGAATTTATTCAGTGAACTTCTTGGAAAATATTTACTCTATGGATTGATACAGGCTGCATTACTTAATTATGGTTGGTCAGAGAGATCTATTTGGTATTGTTTCTGTTCCCTTGTTGAATAAGCACACAAGGACTTCTGGCATGAATACTCGCATAGGAACATGGAAGATGTACACTTCTGCAAGTTTTTGCACATTTCCATTTATGAATATGCAGGTAAACTTGTATACAGCAGCACTGACAGCAAACAAACACAGACAATCTGAGTCTAAGCAATTTTGCATTAAAAATGTGAATGAATATTTTTAAAGGGCCTTTGAAGACCAGTAGCCTGGTCTTCAGTAAATGGCGATAATGTTATGTTGAATAAGAACCTAATAATTTACCTCTTTTCTTCTCTTTTCTGCTGCTCAGTACCATGATTTTATGTATTGATATAGACCCCAGCCTGGATCTATATTATACAAAGGGTTTTTTTTCTTTTGTTTGTTTATTTTTTTAATTGGCTGTATTCATGTGACACCCACTGTAAATGTGCTCATGACCTGCAATGGGTAGTGCTTGTCTTTGTGTCTTGCTCCTACTAGTTACCCATTTCCAAACTGGCTCCCTCACTCCTGCCTCCCACCTCAGAAATGAGACGAAGTGTAGTGTAGTTAATCTGAAACTTTCTAAGGCCCAGAATTTGAAACATTTCCAAATGTCTGGCTCTGGTTTATGGTTGCAGGAGTGTGAAGGATTACGTCCATGAGGTCATTTTTGCATACTGTTGAGCAGTGTGATCATGGCAAAATGAAACAAGTAACATGCAGGAAGAATTGGACAGTTTTGAGGACTATGGTAATAGAAATGGGATGAAATGCACTGGTGTGAAGTCAGGGGACATGCAGATAGACTGGTCTCCAGTATCTGGTTTGGGTCCTTGTGGTGGAACCCATGCTAGATCTGAAGGACTTGCAAGGGAAATTGTTTGGAGAATGCAGCACTAACATTTCTTCTAGCTGGTCTGGGTGACTTTGCACATTCTTCTGGCCTATATGGGAATACTTTTTTTTTTCCTCCTACTAATTGGTCCAAAACAGTAGGATTATCAGTTGGAAGCAAATGAAGAAGAGAAAAGTGGGAGTATTATTTACTGGTGTGATGACTGAGCCTTCAATATGAGACATCAGCATAAAAGGCAATTATGATCCTAGGTGCCAGGCAGGATATTCCCTGCCTAGTCAGGGAAGAATCAGTATCAGTGTAAAAGGCCCTACTGTAATTACCTCTGGGTAAAATTCTGTGTATAACTCCAGTTATCCCAACCGAAGCAAAAAGGAGTCAGAAGAGCACCTGGTTGGTCAGAGAAGGGAGAATGTGTTTTACAAGAGGAGACTAAGAAAACGTGGCTTGTCTAACCTGGGAAAACATGGGCTGAGGGAATATAAAAGACTGCCTTACATTAAAACATAGTGGGGTAAAGCACTCAGACTGTTGGAAAGTTCTTTGAGGTAAAAAGTGTATTAACTGGTCAGGAACAGGCTTCAGCAGAAAGTCATCAGTCCAGAGAGGTTCTGCCCCAGCTACCAGGCTGTGTAAGGAAATCAAGGAACCTAACCCTTCTTCAGCGAGAGCATGACAGGTTCCTGAAAAGAGTAATATGGAGAGGCTGTCTGGCAGAGCTGGGACATCCCTTCCAGACTGCTGATCCTTAATTACATCAAGCCCCATGCAGGCACTCTGTTCTTCAGAATTAAAAGGACCTTAATTCAGTTTAGTTCAATTTTCTTCTAAGGGTTGCTTTAATTTGGAAGAACTGTGTCCATTCAAGGCTAATGTGATTTAATGAATACATGCTAAACTCACAACTTTAGTTAATTTGGATAAATTTTCCCAATCGTTCCTCTGTAGACAACCCTTAAGACATATAGTAGAAATGACCAAGAAATCACAAGCGCTTCAGTCCTTCTTGTGATCCAGCTCTAAGCCAGCAAGGAGCTTTTCTGACTGCAGGAGGCCTGAAGGAACATCTGGCTGTTCTCTGAGGAGGCCGTCAGGTCCCAGAGTCGGTGTCTCAGCTGTTCTTGTGCATTTCACCTCCCCACTTTGGGGGTCCAGAGGAGTGGCCAGGCAGCCCAGGCTTGTCCTTGTGGGACATTGGTCATCATTGCCAACTTCCAGGGAAGAAAACACATTTCTCTGCAGTACTGTCCTATGAGGTTTACAGCTTCAGTGCCATCGGTTACAGTTTCTATTGCTGCTGTTAGTGCATCCTCACTTCTCTTGCAGGACGGCACGTCACAGGCAGGAGATCTGTGTGCCCCGATCTGCAGGGCTTTAGGAAGCGTGTGAGCTGAATTAGTTGGGGCAGGCCAAGCGGGTCACTGCCAACACGCTATGGTGGTGGCTGGTGGTGGCACAAGGATTTAGTGGCACACATCCTGGCCACTGCTGCATGAGCAGGAAAGGCCCATGCTGCCGCGGCTCTGCCCGTTGCCATGGGAACAAAGCTGGATCCCTAATTGGGAAGCTCACGTTAATGTGGACGCGAATGCACCACACCGTCTGCTGTCCTATTGGCCTCGCCTCCTGCCTTCGTAGGCCCAGTGTGGTCACCACTGAGCATGAGTGGAAGAGGAGCTGCTGCTGATGGACCCCATGGGGCTGGGGGGTAAAGGAGAAAGGTGCCAGGTCACCTGAGAGCCAGGGGTTGAAATGTTCACCATTTCCTGTGTTGTGGAGGACAACCCCTGCTGACATGATGGGGGCTCTGGGGGAGCTTAATTAGTGAGCCTAAGTCCTTGTGGTGGCTGTGGTGGGAAGCACCCCGAGACACTGGGGCGCCCAGGCATTGCAGGAAAGGAGATAATATCTCAGAGAGAATTACTGCAGAGTAGGCCCTTAGGCAGTGCCCAGCAGGCTAACTCCAGGGATGGTAAAATCATGTAATCGCACATGCAGCTCAGCTTCAGGACAACTCCACTCCTTTGGATCCAAGCTAATACCTCTGAGTGGTGCTGGTGTCCCTTGTGGGCTTAGTAGGCTGCCCAGGGTTAGTTCTGGCATCTCTGACAACAGGGCTCGGCCTTACACAATCCAGGCATGCCTTGAAGAGGTCTGGAAATGTGAGGAGGCTGTTGCTGGGAAGTTGAAACAGTTGTACAATGTGATGAAAACTAGCTTATGCAGATATGAGGGAGCAAAAAGATCCTGTGTAGCGTATTCCCTCTGCATTGAGTACATCTACTGAGAAGAAAAAATTGCTAAATGAAAGTCTTTTCAGTTGTAATACCAAGCCCTTTCAATACCTGGAGGGGAGCACTTCAGGGAAAACCTAGAAGCTGTACCAAAAGCTCTTGGCACTTCAAGAGGTAATAATCTCCTTTCTGAGCCCGTAAAGACTGCACGATGCTGTTAAACTCTGAGGAGGTGGTCTGGTGCAAGCTGTAGGATGGAGAAGGTTGTCTACTCACAGTTGTGAAAAATCTCTTTCTGAGACTCACCTGGATTGGGACCGGTTTGTGTCTTCTGTCCACATCCCAGCAGTAGGGATTATGAGCAGCCTGCTTAATGTCTTCCTGCTGTTTCTGTTTGAAATGTTGTTCATCTTTACTTTAGATGCTTAACTGTTGCACAGCATTACTGTGTGCTATTAAAATGTTACTGTCAGTGTGCCTAGAGGACCAAGGGCTTCCTCTGCTGATACCTGAGAAACACAATTGGCCTTGTGTAAGGAAGTAAACTGCCCTGTGTAGAGGAGCCCTGAGAAGTCCAAGGCCGGGAGGGCTTGCATGATTTGTCTCTGCTGAAACAGACATGCTGGTGCTTATGGAGTGGAGTAAAAATCTTCTGAGGACCCAAGAATTTACTTGCTGCATAGCAGTGAATTTGGGGAATATACAATGGGCTGTGCAAAGTCTCACACAGTGGTCAGCTGAAAGGGAACTCCTACCCCTCATAAAGCTCCCTATAATAAAGGGGATTTAATACCCTCAGCTGTCTATTTATGGATGAAACATGTATGTTTTAAAATACGCAAATACATAAAAATGCTACATTTCCTTCCTTGGTCATCCTAAGGATACATTAGAGAGACTCCATGGGAAGAAAGGCCAGTGAGGGATATCTGCCTTGTTTTGCTGCAGATAAATACAGAGGTTGTATCCATAACCTGCAGCTGCATGCACGAGGAGGCTGATCGTATTCTCACTTCCACTTAGAGAGAATATTGTGGCTTTGAAGTTAATGGGATTAGCCTGATGAGTGAGAGGAGAAATAGATTTATTATCAGCCCTTAGAAGTTACTGGAAAACATAGCAAGAGCAGCTGGACGCCACATGAGCTTTTGAGCACGGGGCTGGTATCTCCTATGCAGTATACTCATTCACTCTGCAAGGTTGCATGTCTTGGAGAGTGCTGATGCCAAGATGATGAATGTGTGTAGTTCAACTTTGTTTCTTCTACTCTTAGCACAGAAAAGAAGAGGGTGTCGTTTGAGATGAAGGGTGCACAGCTACCACTGCAGGCTGCTATGCAGTGCAGATGGATACACAGTTTAGGGATGTACACATCCTGCATCCATTGAGATAATGAAAAGTTTAGGGTGTCTTACACTAGCCAACAGACTTAAAAGAAATGGTTTTCAGCTGAGTACTTCTCAGGAGTCAGATACTCAGATGTTTTGCATGCAGAGGAGAAAAGGCACTTCTTTCTACAATGTATATAGAAAAAAAAAAAAAAAAAAAAAGATAACCCTAAAACTAGATGACCAGACTGATGACTTTGTCAGCTTTCAGAATTGCTTAGCTGCACTCTGAAATAGACCTTTCTATTCTCTTCCCACAAGTGTTGGTTATTCTGACCTGTCTAAAGGATAGTTTTTTTAACCCAGATCTGCTTGGTGTATATCAATTCGATAACTACTTGCCTCCATGAAAGATGAGTCCTGAAGGGCAGTACTTTGTTGGGAAGAATACGGTCTGTTAAAAGCATGTTTCTGTTCCTTTCCCCCATAATTTGAAGGTATGTGAGTTCTCTTCCACAGGGATGTGACCAGAGCTGTGTAGTGAAGCAGCCTGTATAATCCTTGGCTTCTCTCTGAGAGCACTAACCAGAGGCTTAATTAACTCTGAACGCATGTGTGGTGATGTAGACGCTAATCTTCAGAAAGGCTGGACTGCACCATCACCTCATTTCATAGGGATCATTGTCAGATGCTAATCCACTCCAGGCTCTGCCAGCCTGAGCTGGAGTGGAACTGGCACATCAGAGATGAGGCAATTTGCCTACCTTGAGCCATCGTGCATGTAGAGTTGCCTAGGTGCCCATGTCTCTCTCTCTCTCTCTCTCTACCTGCATTCACTAAAGAACCCGGACGCAGCAGTGTAGAGGACGACAGGAAATAATGAGACAGAGTGAGACAAAGTGGAAAGAAAAGACAAAGCATTACAGCCAACGGCTCTTCACTTGCAGGAGGTGCAGTGCTGGATGTGGCTTTTTCTTTCCCTTCTCATATCTTTATTTGTCCATCTTTTATCACGAGCCCTGGCAGGGCAATGTTCAGACTGAATAGCTCGTTTCTCCCTGGCTTATGGTAGCTCCTGCTGAGGCTTCCATCTACTTCCCACTCCCCCGTTGTGCCGGAGTGTGTGGTTAAGAAAGAGGACAGACAACGGGAGATACAGGAAAACAAGATGCATTGCCTTTGCCTTTGAGTCAGTCAAAGAGTTATTTCTATACCTTACATGCCTCACCCTGGCTTTCATTCTCACAGATGCTTTTGTTACTCTTATTATTAATGGCCAGCAGAGGCAAATTCTTTTGCTGCTCTGTCAATCCCTTTCTCTGCCCTGCCGATCCTCAACAGAAATCTCAGTGCTTCATGTGCATGTGTAATCTTGAAAAAGATATGGCAGTTCAAGCTCAGCCTCAGGTTTTGTTTAAAAAAGTATGAACCCTAATATAGGTAGAAAAACTTGAATTCAAGTACAGAAAGAACATCTTATTTATTATGCTGCTGCTTTTAAGTTATGTCAAGGGCACAACGAATATATAGATGGCAACTTCTATATGCAGGTAAGTATAGAAAAAAACAGTGTATTCAATTACATGTACTCTGGCACAGAGCTAAACTGACTAAAAACGAGCTTGCTGACTTTTGTTGCCCAGTTGAAGAGAAATGGAGGACTGAAACTTACCACATCCTTGTTGCAAAGTCAGACTGACTGATTCCCTCCCCTAAATCCTCTTCATCAGGCTATGAGGAGTGTAAACGTTCATCTGCTTAGATCATGGAGATGGGTATAATAGTCCTTCCAGCACCAGTCACTGTGGCAACTATGAATATGAAATATTTCTGGAACTGTGGGGAGATTGCAAGCTTTACCTCTGCAGGTCTCCTGTGATCCACTCTTTTACCAACTACAAATTCCAATTCATTGGAGTTCAGAAATGGCTTTTCCTAGAGTAGCAGGTTTGCCATAATTTCTGTCTCACTCTCATAGCAGCAAGGGGTATAGCAAATGGCTGTTAATCATCAGTGCAAAGAAAAGGAACTAAAGAGCTATGATCCCAAAACAAAATAATAGGAAGCAATAATTCAGCAGGTGTGAATTTGGCAGAACATCCTGCAAATGTTTGGATGGGCATGTGTGCATGCAGGGGACTTCAGATATTTGCGAGTGTTTTTGTCTGTAAAGCTGTAGGAAACCTCCTATTGAGTTTCCGAGACTTAATAGATGGGAGCTCAAGAAGAACATTTGAAGAGGGAGCTTCTTTCCTTTCTAATATCCGTGTAAATAACTCTATGTGCTTTATTGGTCTCAAAGTCTCCACAGTGGGTAGGAGGAGAGTCAATAATCGTTTAAAACTTTGTGAATCAATTAGATGAGCAAGACAGGCATGACAGCAGCTTTCTGACAGGGGTGCTGCTCACTGGTTGACTAGGAAGGAGATCTGGACAGGGAGAAGGCAGTTATTGCCATGCTTTCATCCATCCTGGAGCATGAGAGGTAACTAGCTCTAGCCACAGCCTGTTCTGATGGGGATCAGGCCTTCAAGCATGACAAATGAGGCTGCATATTGAACTGCGTATTGCTTGTTCAGCCAAGGACTCTTGTAACACACTTCCGTGATATGGTCACTTCCCAAAGTGCAGGGGTTGTATCCAGAATTCAGACCCTATGGTTCAGATATCCACCTCTCGTTCTTCTCCTAAGGCTCTGGGAGTCATCAGCCAGATCTGAAGCCAGGAGGAGTGTCACAGGGGCAGTGCAGGCCGGGATTTGAACTAGTTAGCTCTCCTGAAATGGCAGCTATACTGGGCCTGTGCTGGAGTGTCCACGCAATGCTAATGCATGGATGCCTTAAGGCCAGCTCAGGGTTTCTGTGCCTCCTGTTGCCTGGTGCAGACATGCACATTGTGTGCTAATGAGGCAGCTGCTTGCCAGAAGCATGTCTGAACAAAAATGGACCAGGGTGCTGTTTCTTCATTTTACACCCAGGCAGCTTGAGGAAGGTGGCAGAAGCCCTCTTAAAGCATACCACATGGAGCTGGCCTTTTTGCTGTGCACAGCTAGGCTTTGGCATTGCTCCTGTCCCAGCCTCTGCTGTAACACACAGGCTGGAGTGAGCCGGGGTGAGTCATGTTTGGGAGAGTTCAGGGCAGGGAGGAGGTGTACTCTGAGCAAGCAGCACCTCTTTACCAAAGTGATAGGATCTAATTTGGAGCATGCAGTGAAGATAGGGTAGATCCTCACAGTCTCAAAACACTATATGAAATGGCTGAATGCTTACTGTCAGGCTCAAGAGGAGAAAAGACAGGATGGATCTGCAGCCTCACTTCTTTCTGAATCATGAAGCAACCTCAAGGCAGGAAGCCAATGACTTGGGCTAACCGAATAAACCTTGTTGTATTTGTGCAACTGAATTCCTGGGTATAAGTGGTATAAGAATAAAGTGAAGCAAAGACAGCAGTGTATATGCTCCATATGTTCCTCTCCCACCATGTAGGAAAACAGTGCCAAGGAGCACAGAGGGAGTCAGGAGCTACTGTGGAGAAGGAAGCCTGGGTGGGCAGAGGGATGAAGGGAAATCTTGGTTTCTGCAAGAAAGAGACAATGTCTTTTCTTGTCTGTAGATTTGGGTTTGAATACAGAGTCCTGCAGTCTCCTTCTGCCTCAGAAACCTTGGACCACATCCTTCACCGTCTGTGTGGTGATGGGAAGTGAAGGTGTTGGGTGGCCTTTGTCCTTTTTGAGAGGGATCAACAGCTCTTCCTGCTCATCCAGGTCAGAGTGGGGCAAAAGGAAAAGAGAAGGGATACTATCTCACCCAAGACCTTGTCTCCAAGGAGCCTCAGAAATGACCCGTTTTCCTACCTCAAACCATGAAAGACTGACCACCTAGGTGCCCATCCCCAAGGCAGTCCTTGCAGGTGCAACCTCCCCTCAGTCACCCTGCACAAGAGGTCCAGATGGGTAGCTTGTCAGGCCCCCTCCTCATCTCTGCAGTCCCAGCAGGCTGACAGAAGAGCCAGGCTGGGTGTGTGGATGTGGGTAACAACACCTAGCCCCAGCTGTGACAGCCACAACACCAGTGGGCTGTGCCATATCCCGTGTGGTACTGCAGGGAGCAATGTGGTGCCGTCCTTTGTGGCTGCCAGCACTGGCTCTAAGGAGCTTATGGTCACAGCTGTATTACGTGTGCATGGTTGCCAGGGAAACACTAGTTCTGAACTGGAACCTGGAACCAAGGTGGTGGGGGCTGGAACTTTTTTTTTTTTTTTTTTTTTTTTTTTTTTTTTTTTTTTCCCATTTAGAGCCTTGATTATGACCCTCTTCGAGAAGAGGCAGATAGGTGTGGGACAATGGGAAATCTAGAGTGTCTGTAATCTAGTCAGATCTCAACTCCTGGTATTGTCCCCTTTCTAGAGAGCATTCCCATTTTAAGTTTTATTATTATTACTTAAAGGCTGAAGCCTTTTACTGCTCCTTAGCTTAAGAAATTGGAGGGCACATGTATGTAGGCTTTGCCTTCAGCTGCTTGCACGTGGTGTACTCTGATCTAACTGAGGCAAGCTAGCTCTAATCCAAAGGGTATGTAGCTATATCAGAACATTAAAAGCGGTCTAAACTGGTTAACAAGGACAGTTTCTGAGAAAAGATTCAGTCTTAGTACAGCATTACCCTAAATTGACAACGTTACTTCGGCTGTGGTCTGGCCAACTCGGAGCATGGGCACAGCCAACTTCACTCTGTCCATGGAGGCTGAGCAGACCTTGGCATCATCAAGACTGCAGGTGCCTTGTAGTAGGACACAGAGGAACCAACAGCTTTTCCCACAAAAGGTTAGTGCTTTAATAAGCAATGCAGAATTTGAGAGGAAGGAAGGTATCACTACTTTGTGGCTGAGAAGGGGAATGAGGGTCCTCACAGACACTCCCTGGATACAGTACACAGCTGGGCTACAGTGAGAGGAGATCTTCAGCTTCTGAGAAGCTCAGATGGCACCGGACACATTGCTGAACTTCCAGGGCTTATCTAAATAGACTCTGTGAACCTTTGGACGTTCAGCTCATAATCAGGTTTGCTTATAATAAGAGACCAAAGGAATATTTGATGAAATGGAAGAACAGTTAATTTAGAAATGATAAAAAGAAATAGTATGTCATCCTGGATAGCTGATTTGCAAAATTTATTCAATGACATCTTGCCAGATACTGTGACTGGACTTTTTTAAAGAGTGCTGGAGAGTTTTATGGCTGCTGTTGATTGATATGGCTTTACCAATGACATACCATTCAGCTTACAGTCAAAATTCAGTCTTTAGTTTGGAGGATAAGACAGCCAGAAAATAATCCCTGGGCAAACACTATGATGTAATTGGGTGGATGAGTAATGGGGCAGTCTGGTTTTCCTCTAACTGTTTTGGGCTGGCCGTGTCAGGATATTAAGCCAGTCAGTGGGTTTGTCTGAGCTGGGACTGTCTAGATTGCCACTGTGGTATAACATGGCACCCAACAGGGTGAATCTACCCAGAGTGACCAGTGACTTAATCCATTATATGTAAGCTCATCAAACAAGGAAGCATACACATACAGAGGTGAAAATGGAAATGCAACATACCTGATGTGAAAATTGTTTATCCTGGCAGCTTGCTAACTGACATTTCCCCTCTGTGGAAAAGTGCTGGCATCCATACGTGATGCTCTGAGAAGCTGGTATGACATACCATCATATACTAGTCTGCTTTGACCAGTGATTGAGTATAAAATTCACAAGTGGTGGACCCCTCACTGTTGGCAAACAGCCTTTGATGTTTCCTCAGGATTCCACTGGACAATGGTCCTGATGTGTTTGACTCTTTCATTTTGTTAATTAAATGCATGTGGTAGTGAAGCATTCCGAAGATCAAGATAACAAAATCTAGGGTATCTCTTGTTTTCTCTGTTGCAAAATGTTTTGGACGAATGATTTCTGCAGACTCTTAAGTGGAAACTGGAAATCACTTAGCTGTTTTCAGCCCTTGAGTCATCTTTAATCAAAGACCTTTTCATTATGGCTCTCAGGAGCTCCTTGGTGCTAGAGCACTTACACAATTGCCCCTGGGCTAAAGTTCTGCTACAAATCAGTTTCACTGCTACAGAGAGATTAATACCCAAACCACAGCTGGAGGCTGTGTATATGATGATACTTAAGTGTATAGTTAATACCACCATACACGTGAATCTTGGTACCTTTGTTACCCTTTACCAGGTAACAAAACTGAGCTAGACTGGCAACTCTAGTTTCCTTATCACAATTATTCGCAGCAGCCATCAGTGATGGTTACTTCCAGAGAAGACCTAGAGAGTCAACAACCAGTCTGACTGCTGCAGACCTTTCTTGTCCACTTGGGTGCACTCCAGCAGGGACCAGGACAGCAAAATGCTGGCCTGTGAAAGAGGGCTCTTACTGCCCTCTACTAATTTGTCACAGTGTTAATGGTTGTGTACAGTATTTATCCTGTCAAAGCTTCTTGGTACCTTGTCAGTCTGGGCTTTGTTTCTGCTATGACAAGTTTCAAATTTTGTGAACAGGGGAAAGAATGAGGCCTGGTTTCCTCTGGTTTTGTGTTGTATGTGTCTGAAACACTCCTTCTCCAGCTGTGACAACCTCCATTTTCCTCCCTGTCTCTTATGATGTCCCTTGGTGTTTTGGTTTGTCTTGTGCCATGTGTGCCCAATGGCCATGCTGATGGTGTCTTGAGTCCTGCTTGCCTTTCCCTCAGTGGGGACATTGAAACATGTCTCTCCCTTTCACTCTTATACCAGTATTTAATAATTTCTCTGCGACTATCATCTTAGAGATGTGTCTTTCTGTCAAATAAGGCCAGTGCATTCAGTAGTAATTACTAGAACAAATGAGGGAACTGATAAATACGGTTATGTCAACCACATATCTGCATCTAACAAACTTGAACTTCCCAATGACAGCACGTTCCCAGGGCAGCTCTGAAGATTTACACCAAGAACAATTTGCTCATCAGAGAATCAGAGCACTGGGAGGGGACTGCAAGAGGTCATCTGCTCCATCTGCTGTGCAAGCCAAAATCAGTAATAACCCAGGGAACCTACTGTAGCAAGATAGGAGAGTGTTGAAATCCTACTCAATAGTATCAGCTAGGACAAGTGTCATTAACAAATGGCACAGTCCAGCCTTACTTTGAGTAGGCTTTGCTGTGAATGTGTGTTTTTGTTGAAATGTGTGTATGTGATGGATGCAGAGGCACTGTTCTAGCCTCCAGTCCCACCATGGGGACATTGTGCTAGGGATGTAGTGCCACTATATTCTCATGCTCCCTATGTGCTAGGGATGTAGTGCCACTATATTCTCATGCAATCACTCAAGAAGGGGACTCAAACAGAAAGAGGCAGTAGGGTAATACTGAAAACAGAGTTTTATTGTATTGAGTTGTTGAAAACTAAATACAAAAATTAAACGTGGGGAGGAAAAACAAACAGGCAGAAGATTCTGACTCCAGGCTAGCCTGAAGCAGTGATGCATTTGTGGTAAGAATAAACAGAAGTAAATGAACACATAAGCAACAAAGATCCTGATTTCCTGTCAGATTTGTTATAATAAGTGGACTCAGAAATATAGAAAATTTAATTATAAGACCTTGAACTGTTGTGGCATTTTCCATCACAAACAATAAAACTCTTTCTGAATCAGGTATCCCACCAGGACTGTGACAAATAGGTACACAGTGGTGTCTCAGTTTTGAAGAAAAGAAATACATAGGTAGGGAAATTAAGGTCTCTGTTTTCCCAGAAGTTATATGGTCCTTGCTCACTCCTTTTTGCCCCCACAAACTCTGTGGTAGGTAGGGCTGAAGTCTGTACAAGAGGCTGCCCCATGTGATTTGTCTGTAGGTCATAGGGGAATTTTGCAAGTCAAGATGGTACTAAAGACACACAGGTTTTCTTCTAAATCCGGAAAATGACAACAAGGCTTTGAAAAGGGATAGTGGCCTGAGATCATGAGGGTCTTACAGGATCCCCTTTGCAAACCAGAGCACTGGAAAGAAAGGTAAGGGCACATCCGAGTCATTAAATTATGGCAGCACATGTCCTTTAATACAGTGGTAAATGGGTATCAGGTATACTTATGCTTTCAAAAGCCTAATGAAAAGGGACCACTGCCAAAGCAGAACAGACTATTTCTCTTGCACCTGTGCAAAGCTAGCAGCCAAAGGCATTTTGCAAAAATATGCTCTTGACTCGCTTCTCACACACTTAATCCTTGTGTGTAACTTGACACACCTGGCCCTTGTGGCCTGGCACTTGCAATGATACTAAGCAACTTGCTACCAGAACCAAAGATCTGTTTGAGGCTCAGCCATCATGTCAGCTCAGCATGACACACACTGCCAGATTATATTTGAATAATCTACACAGAGGAACCTTAGAAGGAAACATAAAATGCCAATCTCCTTACTTCAGTAGCTATGGCTTAGTGGAAGGCTCTCTAGTTCCTCATGACGACTGGCTCACTGCAACCATTTTTGGGGATCCTGCATTTCTCTGCTTTAGGGATGTTCTTGAGATTGCCCCATGCCGAGAAGCAGTTTTGCTCTCAATAATAAGATGTTGTTTGCAAGGCAGTAATTGCTTTTGCTTGTCTGGGGAATCCAGAGAGGCTGTTAGGAAGGAACTTGTGAGAAAAGCACCGTGGGGACCTCTCCTGCCACAGCAGAGGTAAATGGTTTGCTAAACAGCAGAGATTGGTTTCAACTGGTGCAGCTGCAGGAGGGCTCCTCCAACAGCCTTGTCAGGGGCTATCATCCCAGGTCTGGGGTGGGGGTCACATCTGGCCCCCAGTGCAGTATCCACATGGGTCTGCCCTTCAGGGACAGAAGGCATTGGACAACTTAGAAGTGCTGGCAGTAATACTTAGTCATTTCCTGAATCTTGCACCACACCCATCTCCATCTGCCTAGGCACCTTTCTCAAAGAGGAGTCCTCAGTGTGCATGCCTTTGCTCCCTCACCACGTGCAATCCAGCCTCCTTCCCTGAGGGGTTAAACACGCTGGAGGGGGAGGCAATACTTGTCCCAGCGTTGGTAAACTCCGAGCAGATTTTCTGTGGGAAGCCATCTGTCAGCTGGGGAGTGGTGCTGTGTCAGTCGATCGGCTCCACCTCCAGCTCAGCTCTGCAAACCGCAGATCCCTGACCTTGCAGGGTTACAGTGGGGGAGTAGTAGGATCTCTGGAGGATTGGAGATCCTGTAATGGAGCCTCTCTTCCTCCAGACTGGGTGAGGGACATCTCCGCTGCATTTTACAGCATCTTGCAGCAGTTAGCTATGGGGGAGCCCAGGCTTGCAGGTGGAGGGCTGTAGGAGAAAGACAAGCTTTTTTTTTTTTTTTTTTTTTTTTTTTTTTTTTTTTCTGTACCCAGGGGATTGTTTTTAGCCTAGGTATGTGCAGTGTGAGGGAGAGGGATGTCTCCTTCTAACTCAACCTATCCCAATCCCAAACTTAAATCTGTCTCCCGGTGGAGATATTGAACCATATTTTGGCTGTTCCAAGGTGAAAAAGGGGAGGGTGGAATATGAAATTTCTGTAGGAGAAAAATAGGAGCTTGCAATGTTTATAAAAGTCTTTAGTATCTGGAGGGGTAAGATACTCCTTTCTGGTTTCAGACTAATAAAGCACTAATGAACCTATTGGTAAAAAAAACAAAAAAACAAAAACCAAAAAACTTGGATCTGCTTCCTAATCTAAAGTCTCTCATTGTAACACCACAGTGAGGTCAAATTCCACCTCTGATAACCCTGTGATTCTCTGTCAGTTCAGCTTCTTCTCTTTTTCCTTAGCTTTCCATCAGGTGTGGTCAAAAATAAAGAAATTGTGGCTCTCAGGAATATTTCTTACTTAGTTTTCTGTACCCCAAAAGGCACCCACTGAGATTCTCATCCAGCTCCATCAGTAATTCTCCTGATTTATTATGAGAGGGACACTTTCTTCCACACGGTTGTCTGTCCTTCTTCCGTTACCCCTCTTTTTTTTTTTTCTGAGTGCTGAGTTGGTTAGAGAATGAAGAACATTTGGCTACCCAACTATTGGGGTGATTAAGTGCCAAGAAACATCTTGCCAAGCCAAAAGCTGGACTGGCTTGCACCTCCTTAATGCTTGCATTTTGAATAAAAGTTGCCTCTTCTTGCTGCTTCTGTAACAAAAATGCAAGCAGTTGCTCAAGAGCAATTATTACATGCACAGCCAAGTGGTCTGTGCTCTTTGATTTAAGGACGGATGCATATATTTCTTGATGGAGAGGAATTGGTTAGCTGGATTGTTGTAAAGCTATCTATTTGGTGTATTGATTTTTGATGTTCTGATATGCTCTGGTTAGTAAGGAGTGCTGAATTTTCTGCCTGAGCATTTGGGACTGAATTTCTTTCAACTGTGCTGTGCACTTATGTGGAATGAACTGCCAGCACATGCTTTAGCTGGAGCATCTGACTGCATTTTGAATCACAGTGAGGGCAGAACCTCCTGCACTTCCCTACCACGTCTAGTAAATACTGTATGCACATGTGTCTCCACAACCTTGACATGCTAGTGGATTTACTGTCTCATGTTCCCTCTTCATCACTGAAAAAAGCACCCGCTATTTCCTTCAGACAAGACTTCAAGATCCTGCCTATCCAATCTTCCCATAATTCAATAGCCAGGTCCTTCGATTCTTAGACTCTGAAAGAAACTGAAAATGTGCATTCAGTGCAGAGATTCTTACGCATAAGAATTGAAACGTTTTTTGTTGAATTTAATATAAAAATAAATGCTAGTTACCACTGTGGGTGTCTTGCATTTTTATGTTATGGTAAAGCTGAGTCTTCACACTGTAGCATTCAGTTTGCTACAGGTGGCTTTCAAAGGTGCAGTGCAATGAAGGGCATTGGAGATGCTTGTTCAGGCTGTTTTCAATATCAGGCAGGTGCTGTGACAGCTGTTTAATCTTTCATCTGGCTTTCCTGATTTTCTTCACGAGCTTCAAAGATAAAGCATATCGCTATTGAAAGAGTATTTTTTTTCTTGTTGCCGTTTTTTTTTTTTTTTTTTTTTTTCTTTTTTCTTTTTTGTGTACATTTATTTTTCCAGTGAGCAAAGAGCAGCCCAAAAGTACTTTCACAAGTGGGTGGTGAGCTGTGTGGAGGAAGTGAATAAGTGAATAGAGTTTAATCACCAGACCTCATAGGAAAGGCACTGGGATCTAGGAGCAAGGACTCTTTGGTATAGGTTGTGACCCACAGGGAGTTCAGGAAAGAGAAACAGCTGAAGGCTGGTTACAAGACCAGATATTTTTTTCCTGGAGTTGCTGAGCAATGGCATGTTTTGTCAGTAGAGAAAATGACAATAGGTAATAAAAAACATGACTAAAGAAGGGATGGATGGATGTCTGATTAACTGTCACCCTTGCTGAAAACCATCTCTACCTGCTAAACTGTTGGAGAGTGAATTTGGTAGAGAGCTGTTCTAAATGTGAATGTCTTGAGGTAATGCTTTGGGGAATTTTCACAGTGAGTTCCCCCAGATCTAAAAGTCCTGACTACCTTGTTCTGGATCTCTGGTTCAACTCTTCTGTCTGACTGAGAGAAGGCAGAGCTGCTATCTTATTCCTAAAAGTAGTGATTGGATTTTGTTATCTTAATGTGAATCTCAGTGGAAAGATAACACTAATTCTGACATTTTTTTGTTTGTTTGCTTTTTTTTTTTTTTCTTTGTGATCAAATCCTATTCTACAGAAATCAATGGGAGTTTGCAGTTGACTTTAAAAGGCGGAGATCAGTTCATAGGATAACATATGGGGAAGTGCCTTTTCCAATCCTTTCCACCAGGAACAAAAAAGTGGGATTTGGATTTTACCAAATCTGCTAAAAACTGAATGCCTGATATCTTGTGAAATCTCAGGACAAAGAAAGCTTGCATTATGTCATTGAAGAGATGAGATCTGTATATAACCCTTTTGTAGTCTTGGGAGTTATAAAAAAGTGCATGTTCTGATACTTGCAAAGATGAACATGGCATGGTGGAAGGATATGAAGGCAATAACAAGAGAAATATTAAGCTAATATTTCTCTAAAACATGGTATAAACAAAATCCTTGTTGGTTTAGAATTCTATTTCAATTTTAGTAGGTTTTATATTGTTCTAAGACTCAGTCTTAAAACAATATAGTCATAGTACCTTGTGTTACTGCTTGCTCTGAGAGGAACTTGCAATAGAGGTTCTCAGATCTATTTCTGTCCAATGGTTCTGCCTACTCTAGGTATTTTTCAGTCTGGATATTCAGACTAGAGTGACTATCTGAAACAATCAAAATCAGAGCTGTTTATCCTATATATGTGGTTATGTATTTGTAATTAATATGTACCCCATTTATCCTATATATGTGGTTGTGATAATTCTGGGATTAAAGCTGTTAATTTCTGCAAACATGGAATACTTTGCATATATTCTCTTTCTGGCCTCACTTGTGCACCACTTGTTCCCTGTCTGTTATAATCATGCCTAACATTTGAAACCTTTAAGTAATTTCAGCAACCTGCCTTTAAAAATAAATTAAGGACAGCTGGTCATAAAAAGGATTTTACTTCCTTTCCACTTGCTTCACTTTGTTAAAAACCTTAAACTCTGGCCAAGACATGAAGTGCAAGATTTTGACTGCATGCCTCCCTCTACATGCTCAATGGGTTGACTAGCAATGTTGTATATTTCCTTTGACCTATTCTTGTTTTCTCTTTCTCTTTTTCTCTTTGGCTTTCTATTCTAGGATGAGTCATCCATGTTCTTCCAGTTTGGCCCATCAATAGAACAGCAAGCCTCTGTCATGCTCAACATCATGGAAGAATATGACTGGTACATCTTCTCCATTGTCACTACTTACTTCCCTGGTTACCAGGACTTTGTGAACAAGATCCGCAGTACCATTGAACACAGCTTTGTGGGTTGGGAACTGGAGGAGGTCCTCCTCTTGGACATGTCCCTAGACGATGGGGACTCAAAGATCCAGAACCAGCTCAAGAAGCTCCAAAGCCCTGTTATCCTCCTCTACTGTACCAAGGAAGAGGCCACCTACATTTTTGAGGTGGCCAACTCTGTGGGTCTGACAGGCTATGGTTACACGTGGATCGTGCCCAGCCTGGTGGCAGGGGATACAGACACAGTGCCATCCGAGTTCCCCACTGGGCTCATCTCTGTCTCATATGATGAATGGGACTACGGTCTTCCTGCCAGAGTGAGGGATGGAATAGCCATAATCACCACGGCTGCTTCTGATATGCTGTCTGAACACAGCTTCATCCCTGAGCCCAAGAGCAGCTGTTACAACACCCAGGAGAAAAGGATTTACCAGTCAAACATGCTCAACAGGTAAGGGAGAGGGCTAGGCTAACCTTACAAAAGAGGGGTCACAAAGGACCTCTGACCACTAGAATAATTTCGCTAGGACATGTGGTGTGCTGGGGCAGTGGGTTGTGTTGGCTAGAACCTGGACAAGGAGAGCTGTGCTAATGGTGGGTCTTGCTTTGCTGTAAGTCCTGAATGCCAGTACTGTTATCCTGTTTGAAAGCAGCCACACCACATGAGGAGGAAGCCAACATAAGGCAAAGGCACAGTGAAGGCATCATGCAAGTATTTGGTTGTGCCCCTCGATGCATAACAGGTTTGTTTCCATAACAGTGCTGAACTTCTTGGAGAGTCTTTGCACAAATGGGTTTGTAGGTGTCATTTGTCACAAATGGGTTTGTTCTTGCTGCAGGCAGTGGGGATTTTTGTTTTTATATCTAGACGGTCCCAGGTTCTGTTCTGGGCACCAGTGATACATGAATGGGTGTCCTTTAGCGGTAATGGTTGTGTGACCCACCTGGGATATTTTCATGGCACCTGTTGTCTGCGTACTGAGTGTCTTGCTGCCCATTACCCCTGAATCACAGGAGAGAAGGAAGTGCAGAGTGGTCTGGAGAACTAGAGGTGTGAAAAGAGCTTGGGTCAAAAACTCTGGTGTGCACCTGCTTTATCCTTGAAGCTTTTAAGGCCCTCAGGTGCCTTAAGCATCCTGTTTACTCAGAGGATGGACTTGTGTATCCTGCTCATTGGCATCTCGTCGGCCAGTGTCTGCTTGCTGTTTTGTGTCCCATTCTCTATGCACATTACATAGAGAGCCTAAGCACCTCCATCAGGACTGGGAGTTTTTCTAGATGGAAAAGGACATTTAAAAAAAAAAAAAGAAAAAAAAAAAAAAGAAAAGGAAAACCTATTAAAAGCTATTTGAATTAATCATCTTTGTCTAATTCAGATTCAAATTTTCTGAAGAAATAGTGCTAAGACGTCTGCTTGAGGCCACAGAGGAAGCATGTGGTGGAACAACCTCTGATTGCTAGATCTTCCTTTTTTTGTCCTAGATAGAATTTTAGTGTGTAGCTAAGCAACCCAGATAATTAGACATGGAAAGAACTGGGGGAGGTGATATCTGCAATTAGCCAGATGTCCCCTGACCTGCTCAGCTGTCACTCTCTAATGTTTTACATATAAAGCCTTGGGCATATTGGTTCCTTTGCAGTAGGATATGGGGAATCCAGGTAGTAGCTCTTGAGAGTGGTGGCCACAGAGAGTGCAGCATCTTTATTCATTTGTTCCATAAATCATGGAATAGTGTAAATGTGATGTATTGGTTTCTGTGCTGTGACCTCTCACTGTAAGCTGTTCTAGGCAAATGGAGGGACTGGTGGACAAAAACGCAGAACGTGATTTTGCGTTGCCTGAAAGTTGGGTATTGAAATAAGTGTCCTCTGACCCATTAGATTGCCCATGACACTGTCTACTATTTGTTCTTTGTCTCTGTGATCCGTTGACATATTACCAGGTCTCACTGCCTTGATTTCCTCTTTGCTGCACTCTTTTTGTTGTCTGCAAGTTTTCGATCACCGAAGGTGCCCAATACACTTACTGAATTCCTTCCCAGTTACGCTTAGTGGAAAGGGGTGTTTTCTGCTGCTCCATTGAGTCATCCCCAGAATGATTAGAGAATATGTATTTAATATATACAAAGTTGTCAGAAGTAGCATAAAGGCAGGCTGCTTTTCACCTTTCCAAATGGATAGGGATTATGGAGGGGAGTTGTATTGTGACTTTTCAGCATTTCTTCAGGAAAAAAAATATATTGTCCCCTGCTGTGTGATGCTGTGTTCTGCAGAGACCTTCTACTAATTAGCCTGTGCATAATAAGGCTGTAGCGAGGTGGCGGTTGGTCTGTTCTCCCACGTGTCTGGTGACAGGACAAGGGGGAATGGGCTGAAGTTGCACCAGGGGAGGTTTAGGTTGGATATTAGGGAAAACTTCTTTACTGAACGAGTTGTTAGTCACTGGAATAGGGTGCCCAGGGAAGTGGTTGAGTCACCATCCCTGGAGGTCTTTAAAAGATGTTTAGATGTAGAGCTTAGGGATATGGTTTAGTGGATTTGTTAGTGTTAGGACAGAGGTTGGACTCGGTGATCTTGTAGGTCTCTTCCAACCTAGACTATTCTGTGATTCTGTGAATATCACACCCATATAGCTATGCTTCTGCAAGGACTCCACAGATTCTGCATAGCACTCCTTTGCATTGGATAGAAGGCACTGTCTCAGAGACTCTTGAGTCTCTAGATATGACAGCACTGTTGTGCAGCATAGATATGCCCCAAAGCCTGGGCACCCCACAGTAAAGCAGCTCTTGTCACTTTTGAAAGAATTATATTTCTTCTCACCTTCATGGCCCAAATCATTCTGTTCCTTCTCCCTTGTCTACTTGGGGTATAATATTCACAGCAATGACTGCAGACACGTGTGGATATACCTAACTTAGTCAGGGTACTGACATCACTCTCTGAGAAACAGAGTCAATTACTCCATGCCAAGCTCCATTCTGCCAGTGCTTAGATTGCTGCAGGCACCTGAACTAGCTCAGAAATCATTACACTGTGTTGCAGTCGCTTCTGTGATCACCATACAAGTACTTGCTTTGCCTCACACAGCGCTGACCTGTGCTCTGCTAGTATGGGAGTTCTGCTTCCTGCAAACATTTCCACCCTATCAGTACTTCCGAGTGAGGTAGTTAAACACTGTGACTTCTAGTGGGTTTTGTGCTTGGTCTTCTTTTTAAATGAAATTACTTTCAGGCACCTTTTGGCATATAAAAGTTAGTGGTGTCCAAAATTAGCTTTTGCTTTTACAAATCCAAAGTTCCAATAGAAATGTGATAGCTTCAGGCTCAGTCTCACAGATTAAATCTGGGCAGGAGGAAAGGCAGAGGAGAGGGAGAAGGAAGCAGGAACAAGCAAGCTTGAAGATATGACTTCACCTCACTACCTGAACTAAGGTCCACAGAAGTTAACGGTTATAATCTGTGTTCATACCTTCAAGTCATGTTGAACCACTGGAATTTACTATAAGATAAGCTTTAAACCTCTCCTGATATACTTTGGACAGAAATGAAGGTTCTGGAAAACTAATTATAGTCCTGCCCTGGACCTGGCAATACTATATTCAGCCATCTGCAACTTACAGTTCCCCCTCCACATGCCTACACAGAATAGAGAAATGTATGTACGTGGGCTTGATGTCTGGGGAGACTGCAAAGTGTGTGTGACCTCAGATAATACATCACCATGTAGCTGGTGTTTCAGAAACTCTTGAAGCTAATCCAAAGAGGTCTGATTTGCTTCAAATCCATAGCTGGGAGGCAGTACAATAAAATAATTTTCTCAGTTTGTTCTTTGGGGAGTGACACATACAACTAAAAAAATGTGTAATTTGGTTCAGCTGGGCACATTATACACTAACACTGTGAATTAGTCATTTCCCAAGATCTGCCTTTGAACCCTGATCATTTCTTACCTTTTTTATTTTATTCTTTTTTTTTCCTTCCTCAACATGCAATGGTTCTGGATGCAACTAAAATCAAATGGTCCTGCTCTATGGGTGTATAATGGATTGAGGAGGAATTGGACTGAATGTTGCTGAAATTCAGAAAGAAAACTCAGTTTCTCTATGTTTTTGCTCCTTCTTTCATTGGTGCTTTTGTTTGTTTTTGCAAGTGCTTTGGCTAACAAAGCCTTCCTTGAGGTATGGCTGCAAGCACAAAAAATAAATAGAGATGGACTGTTATCTAAATGCCATTTCTCACCATTGTAGGTGTTTGGTGTGCATCTTCTCATATTAATAATGGTCTCATAGCAACTGCTTCTTGTCTATCTTGAAGCTGATATTCCTTTGTGTTAGACTGGAACTGCAGAAGTGCGATCTTGACCATTGAACATTGTAGATTCTGTCCTAGAAAAGAACCTGCTGGCAAGATAACTCCACTAACTAGCAGGAGTATGATACATTAAGGAAGGTTCATTCTACAAGTATTGCTATTTTTCTTTTTGAAGGATTCTTGAGGAAGTTTGCCTCTGTGAGGGATACATCTCAATTTATGCTAATAATAGGCTTAGGTGATCAGTTGGAGACTTAACTATCCACATGCTATTTTCCAGTTCAATTGCGCTCTTTAATTCTTTGTTTTGTTTTTAATAGGTATGCATTTATTTATCCCCCCCCATTGACCCAGAAAGTGATCTGGTTTGAATATTCCAGTCTACCAAGCTTATAGTTATCTTGATGGCTGGTCTTCCCCTCTCCATTCAGCAAATCACTGTGCTTCTACTCTCTTCTGCCAAGTGAGAAGGTTTCAGAGGTTGGGAAGTAGTTTCTAACAGGGTTTTCCTCTGGAGAGATGCTCAGATTTGGAGTTCTTCTCTCTTGGCCCTTCCAAGTGGAGTTGCTAACCTTCTAGGCATTCTGCAAAACTCATCTATTCTCCCTTCACCGTGGCTGCTAAGGAGTGAGTGGGCAGAGGTGGATGTGTTTATAGGCAGCCTTCTGCTTATTTCGTTATTTTAATTGATGGGACAGATTTCCTTGAGCTCAGGATGGGTGCTTCTCATTACATTTTAGAAATGGAAAGAAATAACTAAATGACAGGAGTATTCTTGAGAGAGGTATTCAGGGATGAGTCATGAGAAAAGAATATGATTTCTGGCACATATCATTTGAGAAATAGAAGATCAGCTGTTTTGTATGGATATTCAGTTGTTGGACTACATAAGCTATGTTTTTATTATAGCCTTCAACGAGACCTGGGTTCTTCCTACTGGTTGTCATGGCTGCTTGTGAATGCTGGGCCATAACTACTAGTTTGTTGTTGTAGGGTTACTAATGAGTTCTCCACTGATTGGCTTTAATAGTCTCTCATTTAACACCAGGCTGCACACACCAGATTTCATTTTAATAAAAAGTGCAGTGAAGCATTTGCTTTGGAATGAAAATACAAATGTGGAATTATACTGCCTTTGCAAATAAATAAATTAAGGGGGGAACAAAGGTAAGTTCAATTCTGCACCTCAGATTCCTCAAATATGAAAACAGCTGGTAAGCTAGGTTGGTGCATTGTTTGGACGTGATACTTCCACTTTGGGTGAAATACTTTCATCTGGAGCTTTTCATGTCAACCAGTTAAGAAATTAAAAAGAACCCTTGAGGAACAGTTGGAAACCATTTTTCCTGAGACATCAAGGGCAAGCTCTGTTTTCACAGGACCATGTTCCCCAAGTGGGAATTAGGAATTGCTGGGGCTTGGGACAGCTGAATAGTGAGTCAGTGAGCAGAGAAAGTACTTGCAATAGGATTGTACAATAGGATTGTTGCCCCTTTTTTCTCTGGCCACAGTAGGTATTGCCTGTCACCTCAGACACAAGGATTATCATATGTCATTTGCAGATACTGTCATGGAGCTTGTCTCACAGCCAAGTGAGCCACGTACCTCCCCACAGCTCAGCAAGGCATCTGAGAGCAGGAACGGAGAAAGGAGAATTTATGCCATTGTCCTTTCTCCATTTGTAGGACTAATGAGTGAACCTTGTGCTATAACCAAGAGCACTGGCCAGCCCTGAGGTCTCACTGGCTTCAGCGGGACCTGCTTGCCCGATGTTTGGGAAGCCCTGCTCCAGCCCTAAACCCAGTGCTGCTCCAGTGGTGGGAGGCACAGTGCTGAGACTCGCTTAACTCCTGCGAGGAGGAGAGGGAAGATATAAATGGCATGTTCCCACGGATGCGGAAATTGCCCTTTTCAGAAACTTGGAGGGCAAGGGAGCATATGTAACTTTTGACCTTTTGGAGCCTTTAAGCTGGGGTCTTGTTAGCAGCTCGTTACGTCCCCGCTGGTCTGTGTACCCGGCTGCTGTCAGGCTGGTGCTAGCTGGCAGCACGTGGCGTGAGCACTGCTGACAGATTAGAGATCCCTGCTGCTGAAATATGCTTGTTCTTGTCACTGTTCCAGCAGCAGCTGGAGGCCAGGGCTGGCTGATGCCTCCTGCCTCTGTCAGGGTCTCTCTGCCTCCCCGCGTCCCCTGCTGTACGTCACCTTGGTCTCTGTTGCTTGCGTAGAACCATGGCTCTCATTTATTTTTTCCTCCCCCACCTTGCATCTCCTGCTGGATGTCTTGCTCAGGGAGGTCTAACGCAAACCAGCATGGCATGCTGGTAGGAGACTGAAGACCCTGGCTTCTGAAAGAGAGTATATGATTTGGGGCAAGAGGACAGCAAAATTTCTGTTCCTCAGCAGACGGAGCAATATGCCTTGGTCCTGAAGAGCTAGGCTTTCTGTGAGTGGGAGAGGAAGCACCTGCTCTGTGTGGACAGCTGGATTTTTCATCGTCTTTGCAAATAAAATGGGGTGGGAGGATTCAAGTGAAGTGATGGGCTTTAGGCAAAGGTTATCTTTTGATTAGAGGACAGGCCCTTTCATAAAGGCCTCCAAAATCCACCAGCTGGGAATGAATTTCATTATGCGCCATCAGTTTCCAGACAGGAAAATGTCCATGTTCTGCTTCCAGCCCTCTGAGACATCTCCTGCTCCACAGCCAAGTCCAATTAGTGCTAATACTGTGGCAACTTCACTTGCTGGTGACAATATGCTTTCACTTGTGCACTCAAGCTCTCCATGCTCTTCATAAAACGTGAATAAAAATCCTTCCTCTGTGGTGGAGCTGAAGGAAGTGGTGTGAAACCACCAACCCAGCTCTGGCTGTGGTTTGGCATCAGCCACAGCAGCATCTTCCCCCGATCACAAAATACAGCTGGGGTTCTGTGGATTTTAAAGTGCACCAGGGAATATATATATATATATATATATATATATATGTATATTTTTTTTATCCTCAGACTTAATGTTCTTACTATCTTTCAAGTTTTTAAAAATAGGAACTGCTGCGTTGCTATGGCTCCCTGTGCAACTCCGGAGCATCTATCTCATCCCTTTGATGCAGGTTGGGCTCACGATGCGGTGTGACAAGGCACCAGCCCGGCACGCCGCCTAGTGGCTCCGTCCCGGGGGGCTGGGACAGCGTTCATCCCTGGCAGAAATCCATAAATAAAAGGAAAAAAAAAAAAAAAAATCAGATGGCCTTTCTTGGCAGAGAGTCTAAGCTTTAACCCTGGTCTGTCCGAGCTGAGATTTATTGGTGAAATTTTGCAGTCTTAAAACAATCCCTGCGGTTTTAACTTCAGATGGGATATTCTTCTCCCCTTTCTGCCCTACATTGCTGTGCGATGGTGCCAAACCCCGTTAAGGAGCTGGTGTGCTCGCCTCCAGAGGCACCTGCAGCTCAGGGGTGGGTGAAGTGGCCTGTGCTGCACGTGCTTAGTCTAAGAAATCATTGTACACATTTCAAGCTAAGCTCGTGGTTAAGTGCTTTGCTGAATCGAGGCTTAAAGTGCTGTTGACTAGCTGCTGCTGCTGAAATTCCTCTCAGAGTCATTGCTTTAAGGGTGTACTCGAGTTTTGCATCCAAATTTTGGGAAAGCATGGATCTGCATATCTGTGGTACAGCTGAGTACTTATCTGAAATAGACCAAACTGAGCTGTGGCTTCAAACACCTGTTAAGTGTGCAGAATCCAGACCTCTTGGTAGCTCGCAACCCTCTGCACTGGCCTATTTTCAAACAGCTACAATTTTAAAAATACATTTTGTTTCATGTAGCAAATTTTATTTTCATCCTCAGTCTGAAGGTGAATGTTTTGGAAAACCTGAGCAAAAAACCTGTTCATCCAATTTTGAGTTGTGAAAATGTGAAATGAATGCATTTGTTCTGCTTTCAAATAATTATCCAGCAGTGGGATTTTTGTTGGTGTGGACAAATAACTGAAAGCTAGCTGCACTTCAAACTTCAAAAATCAATATGTAGTGTTGGACAAGGAATGCTTGTTTTGTTAAGGCTAGAAAAATAGATTTTGCCACAAATATAAACATTTGAAGGGGGTGTATGTTACCTTAGTGTCATTCTTGTGTATTTTACATGCACTGCATGCTATATTTCACAAAATATTTCAATGACAGAAAATCTAAATATGTGGTATTTAAAATGCTTAAATGCAAATGAAATAGGAAAAAAGAGACTAGAAATGGCAGAGACCTGCCAGCTTGTCCAGTCCACTACCTGATCTGTCATTCCTACAACATATTATCTCCTCATTTAAATAACAGACTGTCCCCACTCAAGCCTGTAAGCACCTTAATATAAAATGAATATTAAAATCTGACCATAGTGCCCTTGAAATGACCAATCAGGCTGAATGCTGCCACCCCTCTTTCTACGAAGAAAACTCTTTTCCACCCCTGTGGAGAGGCTTCCGAGCTTGCTATATCACGCTTAACAGGTCTCCACACCTGTCGTGATCGAGTAAAGATTGTAAGGTGATTAGAGCTCCTCTCTGCAGTAACGCAGCATGGAAAATGCTTGAAAAAGAGATTTGGGTTGGTCGGCATAAGAGTCTGGAGAGATGGCAGGTAATCGGGTGAGAAGTTTACTCACTGATGGTATAGCTGGTGTGGAGGAGAGCTGCCACACTGGGCTGAAAAGCCACAAGCCTCTGTGGCCTGACAGTGGTTAAAAACAAATGCTGACTCGAGGCTGACTTTTTCTCTGTTTTCTGAAGCAGTATTAAAACGAGATGGAAATGAGTTTTCAGTGTCTTGCCCGGTGTTCTTGCCTGTATTATTAGTGTCACAAATGAAATCATTTTTCAGCAAGATGGCTACCTCCAGAAGCAGTGTCAGCATCTTAACATTTATTTATGACAGGCTGTAGTATCTTTTATCTGCAGTTCCAAAGCACTTTACAAACTAGGAAGGGATGGCTTAATTCACTACTAAAATTCAACCATCTCTGGGGTGAAATAGAGCAACGGTTTAACAGCACATAGTATGAAGCAGAGATGAATACTGCACCTCACTGGAGCTGCGAGAGGCTTTTCAGCTGGCAGAATGAAATTGCTAGAGGTGGATTTTAGCCAAGACATTGGGGCTGTTTAATAAGCACAAGAGATTAGTGGCAGTGCCACACATGCTTCTCATGTGCTTGTGTGAAGCAGGCAGCCAGCAGTTCCAGAAGTGGTTTCAGGGAGGAGGTTGGCAGCTTTTCCAGCCTGCAGATTTCACCAGCAGAGGATATGCGCTTTCAGAGACCTCCTTCATCACAAGACCATGACAGGTTTTGGACAGATGTACCTAGATTCTACACTGATTATCTGCTTATTGTCCCTGGAAACTCAGCCCTGGGCAAAAGGAGAGGTCCAACAAGACTTCTGCGTAGCTGCTACAGGGCATAGACAATGAGAAACAGAATCAGATGGGGAGCAAAAGGGTCAGATGTAATGAAGCTCTGGGAGGATGCAGCCATGTAGGTAATAGATGCTGTAAATAAAATACGGTCCCCCCAAAAGGATGCTTTTTATAGTACTCTTCCCCTTTAAAATAATGCGACACTGACAGATTAAGCCTGATGAGTGACATGAAGTACCTCAAATACGGACTGCTGCAAGAAATGCTTTCCACCCTCCTCTTGAAGATGCTGACGCTGCCCTTCAGCATCTAAGTGGTGACGTGTGGTGTGGTGAGAGCTCAGAAGAGCTGGTGCTTAAGCCATGAAGGAACGCTCTCCAGTATCACCAAGGGACTGTGAAGACTTTGAGGTGCAAAGTACAGACGCTTACAGCCTCTGAATAAATCTGAAAATATAGCAACTGCTCTTCAGTATGCCTTCTACGTAGAAGGCATACTAGGGCGCCGGGGGGGGAGGAGGGGGAGCAGCATGGGATGCTGGGCTCTCTAGCCCTTGAATTACCCAAATCCAGGAGGTGCAGCAGGGCCAATCTCCCAGAGTTCTGCATATTCTGCTGTCCTCTTCTCAGTTTCCTTTTCCTTGAGACCTGTAGTTGAGATGGCTGGAGGGGACTCTACTTGCAGATCTGTTTTGGTTTTAATGTAGCTGTGAGGTGGAGGAGGTCTTGCTAATGTGGGACTACTGGTCAGATGAAACAAGCACCTTGGAGATGGTGCCAAGTCACAGTTTCTCTAATCACTGTAGAAAGATGCTAGTTTTGGGAAAGGCTCAAGTTTGAGTGACTAGAATGAGTTTACTTAAAACAATTTACTGATTGGTATTTATTTCTCCAAGCAATTTTTCATGGAAAGCTTGAGTTTGAATTGATGAAGGCACCAGCTTAGCAAGGCTGTGAAATTGATTTGGGATAGCTTATTATTGTTCCTTGAAATTGTTTAACAAGAAAGTTTGGCAGAGTGAGGGAACCGAATGAGAAGACCATAGCACTCCCAACAGTGGGTGGTACTGGTGGTACCATGTAAGCCAGTATGGAGGTCTGTGGTCCTTCATGCCACAGGAAAGTGGAGAACTGCATACATGAGAGGTACCCACCATCTTCCGTTGGCATTCAGGCTGGTTTGTACAGTTCTGTCCCTTTTTTGCCCCCTGCTTCTGGATCCTTACAAGGCATGGAGAAGGCATCCTGTGTGGTGGTGCTCAGCTGCAGCAGCTCTGAAATCTGTGGGTGGCACTGACCTCTATTCCTCCATGTGGTTTGTAGCCTGCCTTTTCAATTGCCACGAGCCAGGAGCTGCACAGGTATTGTGACCTTGGATGTGGCCATTTGGCTGAAGCTGGGCCACGAGGACTCTTACACCAGCAAGTTTCTGCAGCCTTCTGATATCGTCTAAGGAGAAGTTAAGGGAAAATATCCATATAAATTTGTCATGCTTATGGCAGAGGGATTTGCTGGAAGCTTTTTTAAGCCTCAGAAAAGAAAGCTGTGTGGTAGTACCTAGGGTCTCATATGGAGATGGTTGAGTGAGAACTAGTCCTTGGTCCTTCTCCCCTCACCAGTATAAAAAGCACTGTGTCCCAAAAGAAAGGAGTTGTGGGGCTTTTTATTTTTATTTTTTTCCTCCTGCATTGTTAGCAGGTATGTGAGTCGTGGGCTTGTTCTGGCCAGTGGGTGCAAGAGCAAATTTAGAATACATTCTTCTGCAGTACATCTAACCAAGGATGTAAGCGGTCGATAGTCAAGTAGAAAAAGAGATGATTAAACAAGTGTTTAGATGTTTGAACGAGCAATGTTGTGGCTTATGCAGTGCATCTAACCAAGGATGTAAATGGTGGGTAGGCAAATAGAGGAGCAGATGATTGAGCAAGTGCGTAGATGTTTGAACTAACCATTTTGTGACTTCCTCCCCTACCCACTGATCCTAATGGGTTTCCCACTGTTTGCCTGAGAGAGTGCTGAGAGGGGCTGGGAGCAGGACTCTTGTGAGCCTGCCAGATCAATGGTAGTCTTTGCTAATTGACATTTTCTGCTTTTTTGACATAATTTTGGGGCAGGCTTTCAGGAGTATGTTACAGAAGAAAAGAACAGAAGGGTTGCAGGGGAGGTAATAACCCACAGGCAAAGACTACACTGTTGTATCCATGAATCCATACTTGTGGTGATTTGCAAACAGCTAGGGATGAGCCCACTGTTCTTGTTATCAGTCCTGTCCCCTTTGTGTGTCTGTTACTCTCCTGTGTCCCTCCCTCACTCCCATCCTCCAGCTTTCTTATCCTTCCTTCAATAGGTGATTCTCTTCTACAGAAATATTAAATCTTGTTTTAAAACAGAAGAACCACCCCATTTTCTCCACCCCCTTTCTTTCCTCTCTTTCATCTCTTCTTCCCGTGGAAGTGTTTGAAGTAGCACAAGTTCCTGAGAAAGGCATTTTTTTTTTTTTTTTTTCTCTCTTTGTACTTTGGCTCTGTGTCCCTTCTTCATTATATCTTCCCTTTGTTATTTTGTTCTGCCTGCCTCGCCTCTGTGTTTCTCCCCATCTCTCACCCCTTCTTCAAGGCTCTTTCTTCATTAATATGTTAATTTCTAGCCCAGGAATGCTTCTTGCAGCTCACAGTTCACCAGGGAGAGCCAGGAGAGAGGGAGGAAGGGAAAGAAGGAATAAGGAGAAAAAAAGAGATAGAACAGTTTACTACAAAGCTGAAAAAGGGATGTAAGCAAAGGAGGAATCTGCACTGACTGGCGTCATGATGCCAGGGAGAAGAGGATTATCCATATGCCTGTTTTGGGTTGCTTTGGTCTTTTGATATTGTTTTGATCTTTGCAGCTTCTGAAACATATTCTTTATAGGAAAAAAAGTTGAAAATTAAAAACTCCTAACCTCATATTTTTAAAGTAGTCCCTCCTATATTTATTTATTTATTTATTTATTTATTGAGAGGAAGTGGGGGGCAGGAGGGGGAGCAATTTCCAAATTATCTTTCCTTCTGCATAGAGTCTTTGAAATGTCAGCCCCTACTCCCAGCCTAGTGTTTTCAGGCTTGACAAAGCTGCCCAATTGCAGGCAAGAAATATATTGCTGGGTGATTCTCAATCCTTGCTAAGAAATAGATGTAAGAAGTGTCTGTATTGACCTGTCTGACAGCAGGATGTTAACTTAGTGGTAAAGGAGAAGGGGCCACAAGAGCGGGTGGAGATGAGAGGCAGGGTGGCTGTGACTGTGAGCTTAGCAGACCTGTTGGGGAGCCTTGGGAACCCCCAAAAGCTTTTTAAAGCTTGACTCTTCTTTTCTTCCTGAATAATATCAGCAGATGCAAATTATGTCAGCAGAGAAGGTCAGAAACAGCATTTGGTCTTCTCCAGTCTCCCATTCTGATATGTTTGGATGTGGCTAAAAACAGAAGTAATATTGCTGGAGTTTTTTGATCTGAAAAGTAAATGGTGCCTTTGTTTCATTTGATGCAAGCGTATTGCATGCACTGTCTTTACATTGGTACATTTTGCAGGATATACGAAACCATGGCAGTTCTCTGAATGGGATTTTACCCCATCAGGAGTGCCCAGAATTTTGTCCTCTTCAGGTGAGGAGTAGGGGATGGTTTAGCGTCTGTTCAGGTAAAGAGATGTGGAAAAGGATCACAAGACCATAGCAGCTCGATAGCAGTGACAGTGACAGGGGATATGGGGCTGGAAAGAGCCTGAGAACTGCAGTTGCAGGCAGGTGTGGTGAGGCAAGGATTTTCTTTCTGCCTCCCACTAGTACAGGTACTGGGTAGAAGGTCACAAAGGAGCAAATGGTGGAGGCAGGAGCCTCCACTGCATTAACCATGTTGGGGAAGGATGCAGAAAGGCTATACACACTATTGCAGTCCTATCCTGTAATCAGGGAACCTCTAACTTGTATTTGCTGCTGTATATCTAATGCAGTGAGACCTCTGTGTGCTTGGAGTCCAACGATCATGATTGCCCAAGCAAATAATTAACAATGCAGCAGTGAAGGCACAGGAGAGCTAAGCTGGTGGGGTGGGTGGATGGAGGTGAGAAAGCAGGGCTGAGGAAGGACATGTAGTAAAGGAGGGAGACAGAAAAGACAGGCTCTAATACAGTGCTGCAAAACCGGTATGAGCTGGAAGCAAAATAACCAGGGAGGAAAACTCAGGGGGACTGCGGCAATGTTCTGTGAAGTCCAAGGCCCCTGAGCCAAGAGCCTTTCATATATTACGCACACACAACTGTGTCAGACAAATATTATTTAGGTTGCGAAGGCAAGCACTTCAAACAGAAGAAAATGCCAGAATTAAGGTTGCAATCTTAATTTGGCACTTGTGTGTCTACGCATTACAGAGCAATGGTTTCAAGACTGCATACTGTCTTTCAACACAGGACCCCTGCCTGCCTTTGTATGCAGGATGGGTGACATTTCCCAACTGAGCAGTGATTCAGTGTTTTGTTTTCTTCTCGGTGTTTAATGTGCAGCCTTAAACTTTGTATTGTGCCTGCTTTCACAAGCTGCCGCAAAGAGAGAATTCTTCATTTCAAGGTGTTATCTGCGGCACACCTTAGGGTGGTATATCAGTACATCGTCAAGTTTGTGGATTTTCACCCTACTCCTGTGAGATGAGAGGACAAAAGCTGCTTTATGTAAATCCATTGTATAGGCGGAGAACTGAGGTGCAGCAAGATTAAGGTCAAAAATGTCTATTAATTTTTTATGGCCAATATGAGACACCTAGAATTTTGTTATTCAAAGTACTGATCATTACAGAATACTTTCTGAGTTCAAAGCAAATTTCTCTTTGACTTCAACTCAGCAGTTCCTTGAATTGAGTCCCCACCCCCAAATATTAAATAATATTGAGCAGTATTTTTCATTGAGGTTTGGTGGCATGCAAGTTATATGGGCTGTTTTTTTTTATTTTTTATTTTTTATTATTTTTTTTTTATTTTTTTTTATTCTGTTTAATTGTTTTGCAGAAATCATCTTGAACCCAGGAGAAAAACAACACAGTCTCCAAACTATTTCCCTTTTTAAATTTTAATTTGAATGATTTCTTTCAATATATTTTAGATGTAACATTTAATTTCTTATTCAAATTAGTTTATCATTTCAATATGTCTCTTCCTTTTATTTGATAGAATATGTTTGAAAATGTTCAGATTCAAAAGAGACTGGGCTGAATGACATGTTTTTTCTCAACAGAGTCAAAACTTAACACTTCCTGGTTTGCCAAAAAACAAACTTTCAATACGACATCTATTTTTGTTTGGAATTGCCACCAGACAAAAAGGAAGCCAGAGGCTTTGTCCATCTTTTGTCAAGCATCCAGAAAATGAGGTGTACAGATTTAGTGGCTGCTTGCAAAGAATCTGGTTTAAGAGCTTTTACTGGCATCACCCTGATCCTTGTGTAGAGGTAGGGATGCAGCTTTCAGTTGGCTTAGCCATCTGATTGTATTGTTTATTCCAGCCATTCTTTGCCACTCCTTTGATTAATGCCCACTTTTCCAAACAGTAGGTTTGATTCCTAATTCAATCCGTTTGGTGAACCGAACGAGACAGGGGTCCTGCAAGAAAAAATGTAGTTGATTATATCATTCAGGACTGACTCGCAGTGGTTATGCAAAATGGGCTGCATTCAGGTTGCTTGAGCGACTGTAATGCTGACATTTCCCATTTTGCAGTGCCTGACTTTGTGTAATGAATAATCTTTTCCATGTAGAATCTGTTGTGTATGTGCATACAATTTCCAGTGTTTTGCAGAAATGTTGCAAAAAAAGAAACTCTTAGAAATTCCACCACGTGGCATCATTTTGATACCTGTATGCATCAGCAGCCACGTGCCCTACCCAGACATCTTCTCTTTGAGTCAACGTTAACTGGCTTCAGTAGTAGAGGGGTAATGGCAGCCTGTTTTTTTTTTTTTTTTTTTTTTGTTGTTGTTGTTGTTGTTGTTGTTGTTGTTTTGTTTGTTTGTTTTTTTAGGTCTTGAAAAGGACACATAACCAGCACATTTCATATCTGCACTGGTTGCAAAGAAACGTGGGAGCAAGGCTTGGAGGCCAGGATCTTTCAAAGTGCATGGTTTAATGGTTTAGGACTTTTCAGCCTTTCTCTCCACCACTTGTCTCCCCCAGCTTGCCTCATCTATTCCATCCTTTGGGCACCTTGCCTCAGTCTGCTTTTTACCTAGCAAACCTAGGATCTGCCTCACAGGTGTCTCGTCTAAGGTCCCATCCCTGGGTCTTGAAAAACTCAGCTTCTACTTCTGGACTGTGTGGCTTTTGTTTTCATCCATTTTCACTTATCTCACATTCTGTCTCCTTGTCCTTGTCTTCCCCTACCTTAAGCCCCAGCAAGCCCCAGTATCTTTACCCAAACACCCCAAGTGTCACACCTCCCAGTTTTCTTCTCCCCTGTAGCATTTCAGTCACCTGCTTTCTTCTCCTAGTGCCCCAGGTCAATCTGTCCTGATTACCTTCATAGCTCTTTTTCCTTTTCCTCTGGAATTCACCAGCTTCCTCTCTCAGCTGTCCCCCTGTGTGGGGAGCAGGCTGGATGAGTGGAGATGCAAACCTGAGAGGTGCAGTCCTCCTCCTCTTGCTTCCCCAGTCCAGAGATGGACCTTTCTGGTGCTAGTGTGTGGACAAAGTCTCTCAACCTACAAGAAGGCCCAGTGAGGAGAAGGTTTTAGAAAGGTTTTGTTTGAAAAGCTCTATTAAGTCCCTGCTGAACAAGTGTAAATTGCAGTTTTTCCAAAGACTTATGACCTGTCTAGGTTTTCACAAGTACGGCAAAAATCAGCATGTGACACAAACGGAACCTTTTCTTTCTACTCTCATAAAAATTCAAGTCCCTTGAAAGCAGAAAGCTTGCTAGAGATTTTTAAAAAGGTCACAATTTAATGTCGGTAAAACAGCTTCTTTCCTCTAGTCTATTCTTGAACCACGTTTGCATCCATTTTCCCATTTTCCTCAAATATCAAATCTGGGATAAGCATCTCATGTGGAAAATTTCAATCCAAACAATAACATTTGGCATAGCCAGAGGGATCGGTGAAGAAGGCTTTAGCAGAGGGCAGCCTGATGAGACAATAGTACCAGCCCCAGCAAATGCACATTTCACCTATGTTTGTGGGCTTCCTGGGGCATTTTTAGGAGGCCAGGGAAGGTCTTCTCACTGGATGAACATGTCCTTGTACATAGAGGCTCAAACCTGGGGCTCAGCAAGCGGAGAAATGATTTGTTTTATTTGAATTTGAATTAAAAGCAAAATTTCTAAATATATATATATAAATATATATATATAAATCCTACCCCAGGCTTCCAGCACCTTTAATACTCATTTAAAAATGCATGTCACACAATGAAAGAAAACCAGTGCCAGTCCCCAGCGTGAAACTAAAACCAACCAGCCAAGCAGTTAGAACAAACAAGCAAAAGAGTGGAAAAAATCCAATCCTCCACAGGCCGTCTTTCTCTTTCTCCTCCTTCTTTCCCTCCCTCTTTGCTTCAGCCATGGGTGTTTGGCTACAGGGCTGTATTTTGCAGTCCTGTGTTCACCTAAGTGCTTTAACCCATGCAGCTCGTGATTTGTCCCCTAACATGAGAAACCTTCATAGAAATAAGGCAATACCAGAGCTACTGTTTTTCTCACTTTTTGTACAAAATTTCTTGGAGACAAGTGGCATGAAGAGGTTACAGACTGCAGCTGAAAGCTATGGCTATACATTACAGAGTGTGGTGGACTGGAAGAGGGGACAAGTTTGGGGTCAAGATGCCAAGAAAGATTTGACAATTTGCTTCAGCTGCCCAGACATCTTCTGACACATGACACACTGTCCCTTGGTGTACTCTTGGAGAAAGCCTAGTGGAAGCATCACTTGCATAGGTGCTGGGATAGGCATTCTCTTCTCTAGAAGATGGTTTCAGGAGCAGAAACATCATGGTTCTGGAGAATGGGTGATGGAGCCTTGAACCTTGCCATTATCATTGACTAGTTCAACGACTAATTAATTCCTATTTGGCTAATTCATTCCTGCTCACCACCAGCAATGTGGTGGGACTTGTAAGATGAACAAGCTAGTCTCCATCCAGTTCAGAGCTGACATTACCCTTCTCTTGAGCCAGTTCCCTTCTCATTTAGTTCATGTGAATTGTCCGCAGCAGAAGGGGCAGGGGCTTGAGCAGGACTGAACTACAAACTGCCTTCTCATGGCAGGTAAGTAATCCTTTCCGGCTGGCATTCAACATAGCAGAGGGAACTTCCCTGCCTGCTGCCCACTTTATATCTTTCTCAGGGATAAATAAAAATCTTCAGGGCTGTTATGACGCCTCCTCTATGAGCCTGAAATGTACTGAGCATAGATAGAAGAAAAAGATGAAACAGGAAAAAACATCAGCATCTCAAATGATGTGCAAGAGGGCTGGTGCCTGTGGCACTGCGTGTGTTCAATTTCAGTGTGCTGTTTCCCCTCTCTGAATAGGCAACCTTCAGGCACTTCACTAAATGGATTGAAAGGTTTGTCTGGTTTTAATGATGCTACTGAAAGAGCCTGTGTGTTGTTCCTCCACTCAGATACTTCTGAGAGATTTTGCAATGCCTCTTGGTAAACCAGAACATTATGAATACCTTGGCATTTAGCGGGTAGGCAATGTTCTGTTCTGGGACTACTTTAGAAGGAGTGACTGGGGTTAATAAGCTAATGTTTTCTAGGAGAGGGTATCCTAATCTGGGAGAGTATGGGAACAATCAGCAGATTAATTAAGATGTGTGTAATGGAGTGGTATGAACATTTAACTATAGCAATCAGATGAATTAGAAACACAGTTTCTGTCTCAGGTGGGATCCTTTAGGGACACAGAATTTATTTGCCCAGTGAAGTACAATTCCCTATATACTTTTACTGCAAACCTACCTCAGTGGAGACAGACTCAAGCTCTTCCCTTGATTATTGTGATGCAGATCTGTAACACCAGAGCCTGGAAGGCTGAGGAAGACTGAGTCCCACAGATGAACTGGGCAGCAGAGGAAAACTAAGTGAAGCCATGGCAGGTTTGCACCTGCAAAGCAGAGATAAAATCGATCTCTATGGCTTTAGCCATTGAGAGGGGAACTCAGTGAACTGAGTGAAAGGATATCATTCTGGTTTCTTAGCATCATATTCTTGAACCAGTATCCAAGGAAAAACATTGGAGCATTTTTTTTTTTTTCCCCTCACATTCCTTAGTAGTCTGGGCTACATACTGATGGAGAAGGATGGAAAATGGAAAAGCCGTAGGGAGAAGAGACTGATTTGGTCCCCTGGACTCGTATTATTTATGTATGCAAGATGTTTGCGGGACTGAGGGAAGAAATCCTGCTTTGTAATTCTGTCATCCCAAGGAACAGTCGCTGTGGGGTGGCACACATGTTTCTGTATCAGTATGATCACATCAATCCTTAGCCATACTGGGGCTGGCGCTGTACCCCACTGTGCGCGTACTCTCCTTGGATACTGCAGACTCAGGCTCCAGGTGCTGCTCCAAGGGATATTTAAATATTTTCTATGACATGAAAATGCTTCAGAAGGAGGGATTTAGTGAAACTGTATTAGTATATATGATAACTTCAAATTTAGGGGACCTTCCCTGGGAAAGCTTGGTTAATGTACTTATCTGAACAGATAAGCATTTCTGCCTTGAGGTCCCCATGCATTTGGCTAATGTCTTTAACTACTGGAGCCTTTGGAGGAGGAAGGGAAGTTGTTAGTGAGTGACAAGAAGGCAGCAGAGGGAGTGGAGGACATTTGCAACTGAAGACTTGTGCATACAATGCAAATTGTAAATGGCTCTGTCTACACTGGAGCATCACCTTTTCTTGAGCTCTGAAGTGTGTCTGAAACCATTTTCTCTCTCACACCTTGTAAAACTTGAGACTAGTGTTTGAGAACTAGCTTTTAGAAATGATGGATTGGCACCTGAGCCAAAATTCCTGGTGTATCCCTATAGCATCATGTGGGCATAGAAAATCAGCCAGGAGTGGCTCCACTTTCTGATTTTCACTCAAGTAAAAGATAGCAATACAAATAGCAGTAGCCATTCTATTTCTAAGAGGTATCATGTTAAAGAGTTTGTTAACACCCTCCTGCCTCTTTCACATCCCTTAAGCAACCAGCATGGCAACATTTCATTTCAGCTCAGGGCATTTTTCTGTGATGTAGTGAATGTGAAGTTAGAAATGCTAGGATGCAAATCTGCAGCGCTCCTTCCCAGAGCTGGAGATAATTGTTAAAGGCAGACAGAGCCAGGGGTGCGGATGGAGCTGAGTGGGACTGCATGAGTGGGAGAAGAAACATGCCTGACCAACCCTGGCGATGGGGGGGCGCCTATTCTGGCAGCAGGTGGGTGAGCATGTGGGAAGCAGTGAGAGCGTGGTGAATATGCATGACTGAATTATTAGTTTGTTCTGCACATGACTTGAGTCAGGTGGCGGGAGGAAGGTGGTCAGTGGAGCAGATTTCTTCTGTCCTTCTGGTCACAGTGTGAAGAAAATACAGACCAATATTTTGAATGTGCGGTGAACATAGCAGGGCTTCCAGTGAGCAATAGCTCAACATTGAATCCACTTTTTCTGGTCTTTGGGACATGACAACATCCTAATTCCCTCTGGGCCTTTGAGGACCAGTTTCCAGCTGTTGTAAATTGCTGCATGGCAACAAATCCATTTACATGTGGGTAATAGAAAATAAATATTTTGTGCCATCTTCCTTGTCTGTCCATCTGTCTCTCTTGGCCTCCTTTGCTGCTTTGTCTTCATTAGCTCTCCCTGGCTGTCACTTGAAGCTAAAATGGACTGTCTTGTTACCCCCATTGATTCTCCCTTTCAGATATGGTTAGCAGTGATCCTGGTTTCTTGGCTATGTAACACTGCAAAGAGGCTGTGCTGTGCCTTGGACAGAGGGGAAGGCAAAGCAGAACCAATTGATGATGATAAGCACCTGGAAACCAGGGTAGAAACCAGACAGAAAGCAGTGAGAAAAGCTCTGGGCATGTGCGGAACCACAGCACTGGCAGTGATTAGAACTGGAGCTCACAAGGTGGAGACTGGGTATTTAGCAGCTGTCCTGACCTGGAGAGGGTTCCCATTTTGACCCTTGCCTTGGGTGATGTTGCTGTGCTGGAGCATGGGCACTAGAGGCTGTGCTGCCCTGAGTCTCTTGAATCACAGAGGTTGTTGAAGTGGGAGAGACTCTAGTACCGACAAAGAGTGCAAAAGCCAGATGACTGGGAGCAGGAATGAAGAAGGGAGGTAGATATGGGGAAGGATGTAGATGTTCCCAATCTGTGTGTACTTCCCACGGAGACTGTGTGGCCCTTCTCCATTTTGCAGTGACTGGCTGTGTGCTTGCTTGGGGGTTGGAGGAGGTGATCATTTCTGGGCTAGGACCAGTCCTGCTCTCAGATAAGCACTCCTCCCTACAGAGCTCTTGTCTTTAGTCTATGGTTTAGATACCTGCTCCTCTCCAAATGTGGGAGGCTGAGTTTGGTAGGGTGTGTGTTCATGTGGTGTGTGTGTGAAGAAAACACCCCAGACAATTGGGCTTCCTAGTACCAAGAAGCTCTAGGGCAGGAAAAGTGGCTGATATTAACCTTGCACATTTTTTAGCTGTTGCTCTTCTTCTACTGAATGAGTATCACATGTCCTCCCTTCACACATCATCCCCCCGCTTCCTTGCTATGGGCTTGACATCAGCCTCTTTAATAACAAGTGCTCTGTTTTTAGTCCCAAGTGAGTGCCAAGCCCTTCACTGCAGGGCTTGCTATTGCCTGAAGCTCTCTTCTGAAACAGCAAGCTGGTTCTTCAGGCATGCTGCATAACCCCAAAGAGCCAGTCAGAGCTGGGGTACCCTCTGTTGTGCATGGGAGTTCACAGCCTTCTCCCACCCCAGCTCCTTTTATTCCACTTAGCCATCAATGACTAGGAGATAGGAATGAAGAGCAAATTCTTCAGGTTTGTGGTTTATAGTAAATTCCTTCATATAGTCAGCTGCCACTCTGATAATGAGTGATTCTAGAAGAACCTCACAAAACTCAGTGACTGGGCAAAAAGATGGCACAGACAAATGTAAAGTAATGAATCTACAGAAAAATCATCTCAGCCATGCCTACTCCCTGCTGGCTGCTGGACTGACTCTTGGGCTCACAGAAGAGATATTGAGGTCACTGCCAGAAGATCTCTGAAAATACTGGCTCACTGTGCGCTTTGGTGTCCAACACCTACAAAGTGTTGATCATCAGTGTTGGTCAAAACATGGGGTCTTCACTTTGGAGAGGAGGATGTGAGGGACCTCTACATAAACTCATGGATAAGAGCTCCCTGCTATTAAAGGGAATAGACAAAGGTATATCTATACCAAACGTAGCTCGGGACTGCTATGGGAGCAGTGGGGAAGTGTCTCCCCATCAAGTGCCACTGACTAGCCCATGCACCAAGAGGGCATGCACTTTCTCCCACGTATTTCCTTCCCCCTTCCATGATTATGCCTTTGGCAAGGTGATCTCAAAGCATTGTGTTTCTTTCATATGTGTTTCCCACTCCTTCAGCAGGGTCCATTTTTATCTTTGAGACAGTTTGCTAATATTTCTTCCATCTCAGTATTAATTTCTTGAGATTTCCTTCCCTGACCCTCCCATGCCTTCTTCAATAGTCCTAGAACAAATAGTATTTCCTGGGGTTAAGATACAGCAAATGTAAAATGCATGAAAGGGAAAAGGCTAAAAGGAGAAGACGTAAAGTGCAGTGTCTAGCTAAAGTATGGAAATTACTGCCTTAAGTGAATATTATGGCAAATAATTTAAAAAGATACCAGCATGGATTAGCTAGTTCTCTAAATAGGACTAGCCCCAGCTATTACACAAGGCTGGATAGGACTTGATGCATCAGTCATGCAGAGACAGGAAGAAGTTCATTTGGGTTGTGATGGGATGAAGTCACAGATGCTTTCATAGCTCTGTTCCAGGATGGGAATCCTCTGTCACTATTGTCATGGATAATGATGAAACTGATGCATGGGGCAGGGCTGTGAGGTGGAGAACAGGCTCGTCTTTAAGTGACTAAGCCTGGCCATATGTTCACCGCTCACTCTGGGTCTCTCATCCCTCTTTGTTTTCCTCTGTGTGTCCTGGTGTGAGGATGGGAACTGCTTCTCCTTTCTCTATGTCAACATCAGCTTTTGTCTCACCTTTATATATGTGCACCTGAGTCCTTTCTGCCATGGGTCCCTCTGCCTACACCCAGGGTAGCTCCTGACTGAAGTGGAGAGAAGGTAGTATGGTCAGGGTCCTGAATAGGCAGCTGGTACCCTATGAGTCTCCATGGGAAAGAGCATCTGAAGGCAAGGAGGTTCCCTTCAGTATCCAAAACATGGCTGCTTAGTTCAACTGTTGGTACATGTTGGCTCAGAAGTGCTAAGCTAAGAAACTCAGAAAAAAAATAAACCTTGCTTGGAAGGTTCCCAGTGCTTCTTACTACTACTAGAACAGATCCAGAGGTTCTCTATACCACAGCTGTCCACCTCCTCATCCATCCCTGTCAGGCAATCTTACTTTTTGCCTCTCACTTTCTTATATTTTCCTAGCCTCTTCCTACTTGTTACCCATCATACCTGACTGCAGTACGATTTACTGTTTTTGTTTGTTTATTATTTTTTATTCTTCTATTCATCAGAGTGACTGGAAAGTCCCATTGATTCTATTCATATGTGTTTGAAGGAGCTAAAAAGTTCTCTGTGTGTATATGTTTTGTGCAGGTATATGAGAATATATACGTGACTGTGACATGAAACAATAGGTGAAGAGCAAGTTAGTGATCATAGCTTAATCTTTGGTTATTTCATTGGAAAGTGGTTGTGAAAAAATGATCTAAGTTGGCTCTTGTTTGAGTGGAGGACTATAACAGATCACTTGCAGATGTCCCTTCCAACCTGAATTTTTCTATTACTCTAAAAGTTTGCCGCAGTGGTATTTTGGTTCTGAGCTGTGTTTATATTTGCTTGTCTCGCAGAACATGGGGTGGTGGAAATGGATGGTATCTGGAACCTTGTCTTCTAGGCATAGAAATCCAATCAAGTGTTTCTCCTTTTACCGCCTAAACAAATCTTACTTTGCAGGAGAGCACAAAATTACAATTTGAAGAGCTCATCTGTAGAAGTGTTTTCCCTATCAAGGGCTGCAATGCTAAATGGGGTTAAAGTCTCTATGTTTCTGGAGCGAGTGTTTGCTAAATAAGGGCTTACTGTTGGAAGTGGAACTACAAGGCTGAATTTTTTCAACATAATTCCCACTTTCCCCACCAAAATGGCTCCATTTGAATCTCTGTGGGCTATACTCAGTCTCTTTAGACTCTGAACTGCCCATTGTAACACCTCAGCTTCTTCCTAGAAACCCAGGTATTCTTCCATGGTTTTTCCCTTGTCAGAATAAACTGAAGGGAAGTGGAGATGTGAGGGTCATGATGGCAACTTAAGTGTTCCTAATCATCTAATATTTTCCTTCCAAGACACCATGATGGCCATCATAACCTCAATTCTCTCTTTCTATAAAGACTCTGAGAAGGATTTCTAGGGATATCAAACTGTGCAATTTTCTTAGACATTAAGAAAGCAGGGTCAAGAAGCCCTATTTTGAATGACTGGCTTCTTGAAGTAGCATGGCAATTTACCCTTTGGAGGCACTGCAGGCCTAGCTAGCCTCTGACATCCCTTCTCAGCTACCCCTGGCAGAACTGCTCTGGAAGGAGAGAGCCTAGGATTGACAGATGACATTTGCAACTTGTCCAGGGATGCTTGGAATTTTATTCCAGGGCCCACACCACTGAGCTCCATTCCTGTACAGCCTCCAGTGTGTAGGTCTCCTCTTCTTTAGTCACTGGCTATTGTTCTTGCTGGCAGTGTCTGTGAGTGGCATCCAAGAGCCATGAAGTTCCCTTCCCAGGTCTCAGCCTTCCCCCTATTCTGCATCAACAGACCCTAAAGAACCCTTTAGTGTTCTCACCCTAGCTCAAGCTGTTTTCTAACATATCTGTCATCTGTGGCCTCCCTATAGCCAGCATAGGCAGCAATTTTTGGAGAGGGTCAGCCTCCCCTCTTTTGCAGGAGCTATTGGAAGAGCTGACTGCAAACAGATTTTCACTGCCCTGATGTGGACTTATGTCAAACAGTGCCCAATGAGAGCTGACAAGCTGACAGACCCAATCCATCAGTGGAGGATGAGGGCGGGTGGGGGGGGGGGGAGAATGTCCCTTGTGTACGCCTTCAAGAGACAGAGAACAATTTCACAGATGGGCCAGCAAAGCTCCTGTAAGTGATACGGGTCCGTATTTAATACTCTCGTCATTTCTGTGAAGGGAGAGACAAACGCACGAGGTACAAGGTCAAGATAGTCCATGGGAGTCCAGCTTCCATGGGGAGGCTTCTGTTTGGTGCTGACTCCAACCAGTAAGTGCTGGGGGTGAGCAGCCAGTGGATGTCAGAAGTAGAACGTCTCTGGAACCAGATTTGGGGCCACAATAAATGGTTCTTTCCACTTTTGGCACATGTCCTATACTGAAGATCTCTTGAAGAGTAATTGTGATGGTGAGGTCAAGGAGAAAACATCTGGGATTAGCTCTTTTTGTTGGTGCACGGTTCATAGTTGTACTCACAATAGAGAGTTGTGGGGTGAGAGCTATCCTTGCAGGAGAGCAGTATCCTTCAGGTACTCTCCTCTCCTTTGCTGAAATCAAAGATTCAGGTTTGCTGGAGAAGGATGCTTGTGCCTGTTTGAGTTGGGGTTACAGTGTCACCTCACTGGGTCAGAATTAGGGCAGAGAAGGAGTCCTCACAGCTTTCTCCTGCCCACAGACCACATTACCTTATCCAAGCTTTGAATCAGACCCTGTCTCACTGCTAGCTATGACACTGAACTTGAACTTACCTGAGCCTACTACCTTGCTTAATATCATCCCTCATATTGGCCTGCAGAGTAACACCTATCACCTTATTTCAGCTTTTCAAAGGAGCTCAGCCTGAGAAGAAACAGCCCTTATAATCTTAGCTGTTTGAAGCTGGTCCCAGTTGAGCAGCTTAACAGGATCTTCTCAGTAGAGATCTGTAAATCAGCAGCAAGTTGGATTTGATGTATTGGTTACTGCCTGAACTCTGTCCATATATATAAAAAAAAAAAAAAAAAAAAAAAGGCAGACTTTTTGCACATTGAGCAGTTTATTATGCAAGTCCATAATGGGTCATTATTATTATTTCCTCTTTGTTCCACAAAACTGTGACTGCTTTCAAGTCCCACCAACAGTCCAAGTAGGAACCAGGCACAATGGTGACCATTTTCACCCTGATGCTGAGTTCTTGAAGGCATCAGTGATTGTGGTCCCCCTTATCCCAGGTAACATGACCAGCAGTGAGGATAGCTTAGAAGTGGTAGGGTGGCCTGGGCTTGGGCTCTAATATCAATAACATGCAGAGGTGTACAGATGAATCACTTGGTGGTCCAACAGAGCTGCGGTTGAGTGCTGTGCATGGAGCTTAAGGGTATAGATTTTGCTTTTGCTGATGAGCTATGTAGAATTGCCTGTGCAGGATGTCTGCCTTATTTCATCAGTGCATGTGACGGAGAGAGATGAATGGTACAGAGCATTTTGGCATCCTCTGCTCTGAAATACATGTGGGAATACCGAGTTACTGTTGCATTAAAAAAGTTACTTCATTGGTGATATACTATCAGTAGTTATCCAAACACATAGCTTAAAAGAATGAAAACTGTGCCCTTTCTCTTCATCTGGTTGATGTCCTTTGCCCTGACAAAGTGGAAACTGACAACTCCTCATTTTATAGCTGTCTGATTTGCAATCTTTTTCTCCTTCTCCCCCCACCCTCAGAGTGCCCTGTCCTCATACTACTGATTCATTGTGCACTCAGATGGGTGATAACAGATGCTTCAGGAGAAGGGAATCTTCCTCCACTATTTGCTTAGCCAGTTGTGTGGTTGGAGTAGGAGTCAATTCCTTCCTGCCGTCTGCAGCCGTCTGCAGCCTGAAACAACTCATCCATCTCTTCGATCCTAGGGGTACAACTATAAATACTAGCAAGGGTTCATTGAAGTTGCCATTCCCTTTCAAGTTCTTTCCCCAAAATCTGTCTTTAGCAGTTTTTTATGGCAGCAAAAGGCTTCTGTTGAAACACAATGTGCAAAGGGGTGTAAATGGCTGATCATTCATTTCACCAAGATGCTTGCCCTCTGAATGCTGCAGAAGGGGATTGGAAGGCAGTGATAACTCGTTTTCATAGCGTGCTTCATTTTCATTAGCAGAATCTCGTCTAGTTCTTCACCCGGCCACAATGTGGTGACATCTGTCACATCTTCAAGGGAGTCTGGGACATTTGCTGTACTGTGTAGGATAGGCATGGTTGAAAGCAACATGCCCCTGCACAAACAGGCACCCAGCAAATTGTAGTCAGGCACAGCCCTCCTTCTTGCCTCAGTAGCTAAGTTTGCAGGGAAGTAACATTTCCATCTCGATTTCAGTGATTAGGAGTGACATCCTCTTTCTACAGCCATCTGGGGTGTGAAAACAAATACATCTGCGTGGTCCAAATCGATCCAGAAAGGTGGAAAGCAAACCAAAGGCTACCAGAAAAATTATCCCTCTCTGCCTTGATCCTTACCACCCGCCCTGGTTGCTTCACTTGCCGAGCTGTATTTCCTCCCACTCTTCAGCTGGGCCAAATTTGGCTCTGTCTGGCGGGGGCGAGGGCACTGGGAGTGGTGGTGCTGCTGTCAGGGAAGGGGGAGAGGAGCAGGGCCCAGGTTCACAGGGACGGGGCACCCTTGGGTCTCACTGGGCAATGGTTGCCACCCCCAGCCCCTCCTGGGTGCCCTTCCAAGCCCGTTTCTGGGATCCTGACTGACTTTGGCAGTTGGCTGCCGATGCAAGAGGGTTTCCATGGCAATGTACCAGTGCTGCGCTCTCCCTCCTCGCTCCCTCCTCGGCGTTCTGCCTCTCTCCTTCTCCTCGCCCCCCTCCCCATCCCTCCTGTTTCTGAAGCATGTTGCCATGGAAAAGTTATAATCCACGAAGAATTTCATATGTCCCCTTCCCCCCTTTTTCGGTGCTAAAAGTTTGCTTTTCAATCTTATTATATTGGGGGGGCGACTCCGGATGCATCTTTGAAACCCTGTCCCTGGGCAAAGGGGAAGTCTCCGTCTTGGTGAAGTCTTCCTGCAGGGAGGGTGGTGGGAGACTGCAGAGGGAAGGTGCAGCTGATGGGTGCCCAGCAGGGTTATGGCTTTGAAAAGTGCTTCCATGTCACTGGAGGCTGTGACCATATTTTTTTTAAGGCACTGCATCTTTTGGAGCCTGGAGCATGGATCCATGACGCTTAAGCACCCAAGTCATGTTGGAGTGAAAGGAGGAGTGAGAGATTTCTGAAAGATGCCTCCTCTGGAGGCTGCTTTTTCTGAAATGATCATAGTGAGTGCTGCCAAGAGAAAAGGGCGCGGACAACTCATGCAGTGCCACAATATGTGCATGGTAAGAACTGCAGAAAAGATGCAGCCTAAGGTACAGAATGAGACCAGGACCAGAGCTCATGTCAACCCACCTGGTGCTCATGCTAATTCTCAAACTGCCAGGCTATGTCCACACTCTGTCAGGACCTGAGTCTGTGGTTTGTGGGTTATGCTTTAGTTTGTTAACTTAAGCATCAGTCAAAGGTGAAATCGGTGAAGTGCAGGTTTCTGCTCAGATTGAATAAACCCACACAGATATCTTTATAAATGCTAAGGTGCTCTGATAACCTTGCTGCTAGTTGGTTGAATTGAAGAGAGCTGTGGACTGGTGCTAGACATGGGAATCGACCCTCTGTTGCACTCTTCATGGAAATGTTCTGTCTCACTCTCAGCACACTTGCTGTTTCCATCTGTGCTGTGTTCAGGCTTCCCGCAGTGGGCACTGTGGCTTGGGAACTTCAGATGCACGTTGCAAAAGCTCATTCATTGTATTTCTAGGTCCAAGGAGTCTTGGAAGTCTCCTGAGCAAGAAATATTCTTGGGAGATTTCCCACTCTGACTGTTCAGGAGGGAGAAAGGAAAGAATTCAGATAATATAGGCCAAATTTGGACCTTGTACTTATTTCAGACCTCCTGAGAGTCCTTTATTGGAGGTGATGTTAGCATCATGCCTGGGGCTTCTTTAAACTGACCTTTTCTCAGAGAAGAAGCAGAGAAGTAATTCAGGATCAAATGCAGCTCTAAAGTAAAATGGCACATTTACTTCACTGGAAGTGCAGCAAGTGGTGGTGAAGTTAACTCTCTCTCTCTCTTTTCTTGTTCAGGAAACATTGAGGATGCATTTTTTTATTTTATTTTATTTTTATTTTATTTTTATATACAACTACATTCAGGCAGTGTACTGCAGACACCTGACCTGCACATTGTGGTTACCTTTCCCTATTGTCAGCGTGTATCAGGTAACTGAGTCATTTGCTGCTTGTCTGGCCTCAGATGCCGTAATAGTCACAGAGTCTAAATAGGGCATATGGAGTAGGTGATGGGGTATAACCTAGAGTCTTTTCAGACTGTTGGAAAAATTATTGATTTATGAAACCATAAAGTCATAGTGTTGGGTCATTGTAACTCCTCTTCTTTTGTATGAATTCCTGGAAGGCGATGGATTTTTGGCTGCCACAGATGGTTGTCTATCCTGCAGAAAGCAAAAAGCACCTCTTCCTCTGTCAATGTACCTTTACTCTGTTCTAGATTAACATAATCTAAGGGTGAAGGGTCTGGAGAACAAGTCTTATGAGGAGCGGCTGAGGGAGCTGGGACTATTTAGCCTGGAGAAGAGGAGGCTCAGGGGCGACCTTATTGCACTCTACAGGTACCTGAAAGGAGGCTGTAGCGAGGTGGCGGCTGATCTGTTCTCCCACGTGCCTGGTGACAGGACGAGGGGGAATGGGCTAAAATTGCGCCAGGGGAGGTTTAGATTGGATATTAGGAAAAACTTCTTTACTGAACGGGTTGTTAGTCACTGGAATACGCTGCCCAGGGAAGTGGTTGAGTCACCATCCCTGGAGGTCTTTAAAAGACATTTAGATGTGGAGCTTAGGGATATGGTTTAGTGGAAGACTTGTTAGCATTAGGTCAGAGGTTGGACTCGGTGATCTTGTAGGTCTCTTCCAACCTAGACTATTCTGTGATTCTGTGATAATTTCTTCAGTCCTGCTAACTGGGGTGTTGCTCTCCTTCTGTCTTCAACCTCTTTTCTGACACTGCTGAGGAAGAAGCCCGAGTAGTCACTGTGCTGTGTTGGGCACCTGCCAGGTGGACCCCATCTGTGCGTTTCACAGAGGTTGCTGAACATCCAGCAGCAGAGAAAAAATCTTCAGTCATTACAGCTCTGGGCTAGGAGTAGAACCTGTGACCTAGGGTTGAATATTGTCTTTCTTTTTGCACTTTACAGGAAAGGATCCCCAAAGGTTTTCTAGAGCACCGCTTGAAAACCACATCAGCAGACATGGTCACCCTCTTAGGTTTAGCAAGAGCTTCTGTAGCCCGAGATATCACTCTCTCACCGAAAGGAAGGTAGAAAGGGTGTGTAACTTTATTTAACAGGGTCTGGATTCCAAACTACATCACAAAACACTCCACAAAGTTAATAATACAAAGCACAAGTCGGATGTGATATAAATGATGTAAATGTGTGAACTCTGAGTAGGACTTTGGCAGTTTTCCCAGCCATGTTCAAAATGTACCCATGATATTTCTATCTCCCATATTGGGAACCCACTAGAGACAGGCAGAAAAGACTTAGGTTGAGTTTATTATCCATATTTATCATTCACTTAAGAATAGCATCCTCCTCCCACACTGATCCATCCTCACGGCACTACATATGCACCCAGCTCAAAGCAGGAGGCTTCACACTCTGACTTTTGGGGCAAGAGTTGAGAATGGTGAGATATGCTCGCAATGTTCACAGTGTGAGTTGGGCAACGCAAAAAAGATGATGGAAGGGAATATGGACCCTGTAGCTGTGCAGGTAGAGGTAATAAAAAGAGGGTTGAAAACTGTGAAGTCATGGGACTTCTGGAGTAGAAAGGGGGCATGTGTGAATGTAGGTACCCTGGCAAAATACTGGAAGGAGATGGCATTTATCTCCCTTTTAGGTCTTCCCAGTGTTTGAAGAGGGGATGCTGTCAGTGAAGGAAGGGCTCATAGAGATTATGGCTGTGACTGGGGTGAGGCTAAACAAAGGCTCCAGGCTGAAGATTTGTAGAGTAATTTTTAGTAGGGACATGGGGTCCAGGAAGCACCTAGAGAGGAATTCTTTGAGTTTCAGAGCCTTGTTGGCCCACAGTTGGGTTACAGAAAGGGCTGTGTGATCCAGCTGGCTGCAATGAAGGCAGCTGTGCCCCTGTAATGGCTTTGTTGGAAATGCTGGTGGCTAGCATTAAAGTGCCGATGGAAGGATGTCAGAGATGGCAATTTGGGTGGAGAAGCAGTGGCAGAAGGACGGGTGCTAGTGGTGATGAGGGTACTGATTGCATCAAACATTACAGTGGTGTTTGGAGTGCTAAAGACAAAAGTGGCTAATTAGAGACATGATTGTGAAGAGGAAGAGGAGGCAGGCTCGAGGAGGAGTGGTGAGGTCTGCGATTATGACACTTTGCAATGAAGAAACTCCTGCTCAGTGCGGTGCTATGAGGAGTATCAGTGCTTTGACTCTGGTATTAATTGGAACTGTGTTCTTCCCATGGGCCAGCTTGTGGCTGGCTTGCTGCTTCTTTGCTATTGCAGCATTTTCCCCATTTGCAGGCTGTTTGGATAGAAATGCGTTAATGGCTTTGTGTAAAAATAAATGAAAAAGAAAATAGAAATCTTAAATTAGATGCTATCCCAGTGCTGATGCATCCTGCACCCCTCATCAGACAAATGCTAGCTGGGAGGTCTCCTCAGGAAGAATGAGGTTTTCCTAATGCTGCAAGAGAAAAAAAAAAAATCACAAGGAAGTTTAAAGGAGAGGGAAAAAAATAAAAAAGACCCAAAATGTTTGGAGACCTTCCTCAACCCAAGGAAGGGTTAATGCTTTAAATGCAATGTAATTTCAGTGGCACTAAAGAACATGTTTCCATGGAAACATCAACCCACGGAGGAGAGAAAGGGAAGGGAGAAGGAGTGAGCAGAGAGCAGCTCCTCTGACAAAGGAGGAGCAGCAGAATTTGAATGAACCCCTCCACGGTCACTGACAGGGGTGATCATTTGTTTGTTTGTTTTAACTGATTCCCCTTGGGAGATGTGATGGGGAGGGGAGAAACGAATAGGGTGCCACCTTGGCAGAACTGCTCTGGACTGAGGAAAATCCAGTTTTTAGATCAAGTGTCCTTCCAGGCAATGACTCTTCTCATGTAAATGCCACAAATTCACTCTTCTTAGGAAAAAAATTCTTTACCATGAGGACAGTCAGAAGCTGGAACAGACTTCCTAGAGAGGTGGCTGATGCCCCATGCCTCTCAGTGCTCCAGTGGCATTTGGACAATGCCCCTAATTACATGCTTTATTTAACTTTTGTTTAGCCCTCAGGTGGTCAGGCAGTTGGACCTAATGATCTCTGTAGGTCCCTTCCAGCTGAACTATGCTGATATTTCTGATGGTTCTTGCAAATACTTTGGATGCTTTCAGCACTCGATAAACATCAAATAATGGAATTTTTTAGTGGGTCAAAAAAGTTAAGTTAGTCTGCTGTTCCAAATAATATAATAAAGGGATTTATTTCAGTCTCTCCAGTTAGTTTAGCCTTGCTTGGCTTCTGGCAGCAGTTAGGGGGACCTCACAGGCAGACTGGGGCGTAGGTTCTGCAAACAAGAAAGTTCTGAAAGCTCAAGAGGAAAATTGGTGTGCTCACTCATTTACTGGTCTTGACTTCCAGGACAGAAACTGGAATGAGCTCTAGGTACATAGGGAGATAGTTTTATAATTGATTTCCAGCACATAAGTCTCCTTCAGACAATGAAAGGGATTGTTGAGGTGCATGTTGTGGCCACTTGGCCACAGCTATGTGGACCAAAAATGATTAAGAGAAAAAAATAAGGCTGTTGTCTGTGGGTTTAAACTCACTATATGAGGCCAGCAGTTCAACAGGGATATTTTTTAAGGCAGTACAGACTGAGAAATCTCAAAAAAACCCACCATCCTGGGTGAAAAATCATGAAGTGAAGAGCCCCATGTGACTTCTGTCCTGTGACTGCTTGTCCTATGGATGTTTGTATGACTGTGCCCTAAGACGGATAAACAGATCTGAACGACAGTGCTTAACCTTTCAGTATTTGACTGTTCCTAGTGGTATGGCTTCCATCAGTGACTTGTTAGGTGGATGCCAAGACCTAATTATGACCTGTTGTCAGCTGTTCTGACAAATGTAATTTTCTGTGCTTTTACTGCCCCATGTAAATCTATCACAGCAGATTTATAGTCCTTTCTGACAGGAGAAATACCTTGGAATATTTTCTCCAATGTTTTTGCTTTGGAGAAAAGTGGTATGTTACCCATTCTTGATGAATAAGGAAGGATGGGAAATGTGGAAATTAAAAATAATATATTTAATCAGTAATTGGCAGGAATTTAGTAACTCGGTAAAGCTCCTTGGCTTGATATGACTTTGGTCTGAATGTTTAGTTTTTATTTTATCCAGTCACTGTAACAATTTTGACCTTAAAGCTATTTTCTATTAGCTATTTTATATTACTTAAAGGTTTGATGAGTCAATTCAGAAGTATATTTATTTTTATCAAACCTTTTTGGTTAAAAAATCTTTCTGAGAACAGGATGATTTCCTTTGAGATTTATAGATGTTTTCAGCTTTAACCAGAATATGTTCTTAATACTTTTCCTTGTTGCAGTTTTATTTCCAGTGAGGCCAGAAGGTGTAGAGGTGTATTCTCAAGCTAGATGGGACTGTGTCATTTTGCCAGCAGAATTGATAGTTTTTGAACAAAAGTTGTAAATCAAATATTTTGGGTTTAAAGTGGAATATTTTGACATGGAAATCCTATTTGCTCTCTCTCATCATTAGGAGCATGGGAATTTTATGCTCCTATTTCTCCTCTAAAACTGAACAGACTGAATTTCCAGTGATATCCCTTCCTTTGCTGAGGTGGTGCTAGTCCTTGCAGGACTCTTTCATGGTGGCACATTACATGCATTTGGACTCTTATCCAAAAAAAAGAAAGGATAGGAGGTGTCACACAAAGGACAAGATGGTATGAGGGCATAACCATTCCAGGAGCTTCATTTTCTGTCCAATGTCATTCCAGTTTTCAGATCTCATGGTTTTGTCTTTCTGACAAAATTTTAACCTCCTCATGAGAAAATGGTGTTGCCAAGTTGTTACCCCCTTTCCAATTAAAAAGATGGTTTTGATAGATAATTTTTTTGGCCCCAGCATTTATCAAAATAGGTTAGTCAGGAAGTGTGTGAGAGAAATTTGGCTTTGGTTGGCTTTTCAAGATATTGCTGGGACTGACATAGCAAACAGGAGGGAAGTGAAGATTTGTCCTGCCCTTTTCTTCATAAACCTCATCCTAACCTATACCTGTATTTCCTTCAAGTGACCTAGCACTTACAGGATGGCCTTGGTACTGTCAGCAGCACCCTGGCAAAGGAGTGTGAAATGCCATTGGACCTGATGGACACCATCTTTCCCCCTTTCTGTTAAAGACACTGACTGCAGAGGATGAAAAGCAAATGAGAGATCAGGCCTTTGATAGTGTTAGGTACGTGGGAAAAAAATGTTGTTTTGGAAACTCTGAAGCTCACCGAAGAAATGGGACAAACAGCCTCTCACCTAAGTGTCATTAGTGTCATTTCTGCCCTAGGTTGGGGCTGACCCCAAGTTCCCAGTTTGGGGCAGTGATCCCCACTTCCTGACTGGACAGGTGCATGTGCTGCAAAATCCTGTGATGCAGTGCTTGACTTTCCTTTTAGTATTTTCAGGAGGGAGATGGGACTGCATAGGCTGTGGAAAGTGACTTCTTATCCTCAGGAATGGTCCTGACTCATTAGGATCAAGCAATGCATGTAGGAAAGTGGCCCTGCCATTGCTCTGGCTCCCTGCACACTCTGCAAATAGATATATTAGCAGTCCCCAGGAACTGTCAGCTCAGAGTCTTTCTGAAGTGACAGATTTATGGCAGATAAATAGACAAAATGGGAGGGAAAGTGTAAGTACCTTTTCATTTATGATTAAGAGGGGGAAATGATGAAAAAGTTTCACCTTTCCGCTGTATATGCAAGGTGTTACTGGGAAGTTTCAGCACACAAGTACGTTTCAAAAGTTGTTTTCAAAACAACTTTGCAGAATAAGATGGAGAAACAGCAAGGACAGATCAGCAGAAATTTCTCTTCCACCAGAAACAGATACTTCACAGGTCAGAACCAAACACCAAGAAAATTCAACATTCCTTTAGGTGAGAGGCCGGAACCTCAGCAAACCAAACAGTATCACCCCCTTGATATCAGCTGAATATTTACTCCTGCCCAGTATGTGCCCTCTTGTCTTCTAAAAAGTTGTGGACAGCAAGAAGGAACCATATTAATCTCTTGTATCTCTGTTATTTTATAGCCTGAGGGATATTTCCTAATCTAGTTGCTCTCCTAACCTCTTTGCTTAATGAAAACAATCCCAAGCCCAGTGTGTTTCTCCAAGCCTGCTGGTCAGGTTGGTTCTCAGCAGCACAAAATGGCTGGAGCCTGGACAGATTTTCTGGTGTAGGATACCTGTGTATTTTGGAATTTGTTTGGCCTTTTTATACACTTGCTTTCTTTCTTGCAGCACATCTCCCCAGAGTCAGTGGTAACACTGACAGTGAGGGAGAAAGGAGCAAATTAAAAAGAGCAAGATGCTATTCCTTTAAGTTTTAATTTTTCTAGTCAGCGACTGTGTCAATTTTTTTTTTTTGGTCTATTTTGTTTTGAATTTGTTTTCATTGTCACAGAAAGAATAGAGTCCATGCCCCTCATTATGTTAAATCAGCTCTCATGCCCTTTGCGTGGAATCCTTTCACTGTAAATCGTACCTGACACTGGCCAGATGTTACACAGATGTAGCCAGATGTGCCCGCCTTGCACAGCTCCACGAGCACTGCAGCAGCAGGAGCAGTGCAGGGGAAGAGCAATGGGACACCCTTTGAAAGGCTTGGCCAGGGTCAGTATCAGGAGTGGGAAAGTCTGACTGAGGGCCCATGAAGAGCCTATTCTCATCTTTTTGGGAATGAGCAATTGGATTCAGCGTTCCCTGGGGACTGCCTTATCTTGAGGGACCTCATGTGCTCGCAGCTGGGTCCGGGTGGCTGCGGTACATGTATTGGCTGTCCTCTGAGGCACAGGCAGCCACGGAACTGCCAAGCAACAGTAGGAAGAAATAATATCTGCATTATTTTAAGCTTCCCATGGGTTTGGAGAACAGAGGTTTAAATTAGAAGTTGAAGGGATCAGTTGCAGTTTTCTCATTACAAAAAAAAAAAAAAAATCTACACTATTTCAGTCTCTCAGATGAGAGAAGCTATTAACAGCGGAGTTAGTGCTGGTTAAACCTGTTTGCCAATCACATGCCATCTGAAGATCAGAATTCCCATCTGTAGATAACTACACTGGTCCTAAGTCCCCTTTTGCCTGTCCACTGAGCCCACCCACCTTTCAGTCTGTCTGTCCTGGTCCAGCAGCAGGCATGTGGGGTAGTCAGGAGCTGCAGCAGGCAGGGAATGTGCTCTGGAGCTGTGGGGCACCTGTGCTGGGATGCAGCAACACACCATCCGTGCTCTTCCCTGGGCATGAAGTGGGGCTGGGCAGGCAGCTGTGCCCGCTGCTGGCACTTCTGGCCAGAGGCTGTTTAATCCTGTCTGTCAGGAAATAAAAAGGCTGCTTTAACATG
>CM021765.1:43557534-43709288 GCA_011076525.1 Nettapus auritus
GGTCTAGCGCGCTGCCTTCCCCTCGCTGCTGTTATGCTGCTGAACTGCCCTCAGTGTTTCACATTATGGTGAGTTTCCAAAGAGGCTGATGGTAGTCTGTGTCCCCCTCCCCTTATCCCGAAGCAATCTCCACCTGTCTTTTACCCTGCAAATCCTCTCCGGCAAAGGTGTCCAGTCACCTTTCATTCCCACCATCCACCTGCACTCCATTTCTCCTTTTATTCCTTGTTTGTGTGCTGGGCTGCAGAGATGACTCCCTGATGCTGATGGTGGAGAGGTTGGTTTATTTATATGACCTGTCTTATTCGGGGAGGCGGTCGATGTTAGGATAATCATGCCTTTTCAGGCAGACCGCTTGTCGCATCAGAGTGTAACAAGCACTGACAGGGCACAAGGGAGTGCGTGTGCATGCACACGTGTGTGCATGTGCACGTGTGAGGCAGGGAGTGCTATGGACTGAACCAGGGCATTGCCCAGATTTGCCCACATGCTCAGTAGCTTCAGGAGGAGCTGATTCCCTGCAGTGCACTGGAGGCAGAAGTCGGAGCGGTTTGTGCTAATTTCAAATGCATCCCCTTCAGAGCAGTCTCTAGGGCAGAGAAAGACTCAGTTAACACCCTCCCTGTCTCCCCCCACATCCCCTCAGCCTGCCACATTTGCCTCTCCAGGCTTTCTCCATCACTAGCTGAAACCATTTAAAATGTCATAATCTCTCTGCTGGTCCTAAATTGGCCATCTGATGTGGTTTTAATGCTCTATTTCCTATGCCAACCAGCTCTGGAAACACTCTCCATTTGCTCACAGGGCTGACAACCTCACATCTAGGATGAGTGATGTTACCTAATGGTCAGAACACAGAGGCTGGTCCCCCTGAGCCTGACTTGCTTTGTGCCCAAGGACATGTCCCGTCCTGCTTTGTTCCTGCCTGCTCATCTGTACCATGGGACTCGCAATGTCACTCTGCATCCACAGTGTCATGTGCATCTTGCTCCCATGTGGCTGTGTGCTGGCGTTGTGGCCACTGCACCTCCACTGGGCTGGGGAGGGGTTGGACCCTTCTGTGCTTGCAGTAAGCGGCTCCAGAAACACCTGTGCAAGCAAAAATCTTTGCTGAAAGGTGATTCCAGCAAATGAGATTAATTAAAATAATCTCTCTTTCTCTCTCCGTCTCAGAGTTGCATACACTCAGGAAATCACAAATTAAGCCCTCGCTGGCTTTACAGGCACAGCTTCATCTTGTGTTACCTTACCCACGAGCACAGCCCGCTGCCTCCGTGCTGTGCCCCAGCGCAGTGTGGCTTAGTGCACATGTGTCAGGGAGTCTCCTAGCCCCTTGGCTGCCTCTCTAGGGACCACTGCATGTGTAGGCCATAGGGAGGAAATAAATCCCCCCGGCCAGAGCAGGCAGTGATCATGCTGGCGTACCAGTGATGGAGGGCAGAGCCACCCAAGCAGGGCTGCCTTGCAGCACGCTGCCAGGGAGTCTTTCAAGCCCTGATGCTTTGGCTGCAGCCTGCCCCTGTCCCACTCCCAGACCTACCTTCCAGGTCCATCTGGCATCCCTGCTAGAATAGCCAGTAGCCACCATGCCTGTGCAAGTTGCCTGTTCATGTGTGCCTTCATCTCACTGTGGGAAGCCCAGTACCCACCCACCATGCCTTCTGCTACCCAGCACCAACTTGGGTTCTTGGAGGGAGGATGGATAGAGCTCAGTGCACCTGAGCAAGCCCTGCAACTCCTTGGGTGCCACTTGCCCCAAATCCTAGGATTTAGGACCCTGTGAGCTGCGAGAATGTCGGAAAGCTGCAGGGGGAGCTGCTTTTTCTGCTCTCCTGCAAACTTTGGTAAACATGTTGCTAATGGGTTACAGAGAAAACCCTCTGAAGAGTTATTGTACCGAATCTGAAGGCTAATTTCAGTCATTAAGGTGCGAAGTGAGGGATTTTAGTGCCACTTTAAGTGTAAATCTCAAGGCAGCTCCAAGGATCGGAGGCACTGATGATCCCTCCTTGATTATTATTAGTGGTTCTAATCTTTCCAGTGGAAAATGAACAGAAATGATACCCTCTTGTGTCATCTCTCTCGCTGATTTATGTGAACTCTTGTCAGGCTGTGCAAGGGAGATTCCCACAGTGGCATCATTCTTGGGTAGGAAGGGAAAGAGGACCGAGAACTGTCTAATATTGCTGTTTGTTTAATTAGATATTGGCACTGCTTTCTAAATACTGACACATAAAGCTGCAATTCCCATCATGCTAACAGCATCCTCATCTCCTCGGAGTCTTGCTTTGTTGTTAACTCTGAGTGCCAGTGCAGAGAAGTCATGAAAGGGGTGTAGCTGTAATCTTCATCCCTGGAAGGTCTTTCTCACTGCCAAAGCCTTTTGTAGGTCTGGTAGGCTGCACATACCCATGGCGGTCTGTGTCTGGCATTCACTGTACCAGAGTAATGCAGACAGCTAGGAAGGGAGAGACAGAAGAGCAACCAGTGTAATCCTTACACTGGTTTTACACCATTACAAACAGTTACATGGATAAGATTTTCCAGGTGGCTGGTGACTTGGGGTTTGCTCAGTGTTTGGGTGCTGAATGGGTCTGGCTTTTGGAAAATGACAAATAGTCTGCCTTTGAAAATAGATAATCCTGTTGCCGTGTTTCACCCCAGGTTCCCATATGGCTGTTCCCTACACTGCACACATCCCCTGAAGGTCACAGCATGTATGGGGAAATAGTGGGTGAGTTTCATTGGTTAGTGGACTTAGGAATAGAAGAATTTAGGAAAAGGAAGAAGCTAAAATCATGACCTGATTTTCTATTTGTTTGAAGAAGTTTGCCTGTTACCCATACTATTGTTAAATTAGTAGGGACTTCTCTGTGTGTAGATGGGTGGAATGTGTGAACCCCTTGAAAGAACAGAAATTTGAGTGCCACCTCCTCTCACCCCCGTGGTATTGGTTCACATCGCGTTCACAAGGGACAAACTGAAGCTGAGTATCAGGAAATATTTCCTGTTGTTGTGGTGTAATAGAGCAGAAGAGCTTCTCGTGTTTGCAATGGAAATGTTGCTTGTGTAATTTTAGGAGAACTGGGCGAAGCAGGGGCGGGTGATGTCCTGGGGCTAGCCCTGCAGGCAGCTCGGTCACCTCTGCCTCTCTAAGTGATGTGATGCTACTGGTGCTAGAGCAGGTGTACAAAGGCAAAATCTACTTCATGCAACAGGATTGTGAATTGAAGTGAAATACATGAACAGGGGAAACTGTCAGAGTGGCACGGAGATGTCTTATAAGCCAATGAACTGTGAAATGTGTATTTGCCTCCCCCTCTTCCCCACAGTGTCATTCTGGATGGTCTGACAGTTAAGAAAACAATAGACTTGATTCTCTTTTACAGCAACACCACTTCAACATGCTCTCACAACGTAGAAAGGCCTTGAAATGAGTGTAGCTGTAATCTTGGTCCACTTAAAGGTCTTCCCCACTGCCAGAGCTGAGTGAAGAGGCCTGAGGGTAAATAAGACTGAAGCCGGGACTGTTTAATAGTCCATTTGTACAGCTGACATGAGATGGCCCAAAGCGGGGTGCCTTGCACAGAAGCGATGGAGCCTTTCCAGACAAAGGGAATCGTTAATATTGGCTGCAGGGATCTTCAGGGCTGATCACCCTGTAGTTTGATCTTGCAGAGTACATGGCATGACTCTGTCCCTAGGGAAAAGGACATTCACTGGGCTATCCCAGCATCCACTGGCCCTATTCCTAAGCTGCTTGAGAGGATCAGATTGGGCTCCCTAAGGCACACTGGCTCTAATAGGGACAGAGCACTCACAGGTGCTCATTCCTCTGCTCACTGCAGCTTCCTTCATCATTGTCTCGATGTTTGAGCAGGGGAGGCTGTACCCACTGCTTTACCTGTGGGCCATTGCTGTCCTCAAATGCAATCTGAAATCCCCCTTGGACAGTGAACAAAATATAGGCTGTGGAGCATGTTGACACAGCTAATTGCTATGGATCCCTCTGCCCTTTGTGGAAAGGGAAAATCAAGGACTGTGGGCACATGTGTATGCATGTGACTTGTGCTTTCAGGAATTCAGTGAGCACCAACATGGGACATCACTCCCTTTGAGGCCCTGCCTCAACTGAGGGTCACAGTTCCTGGAGTATTTGTTCTGCTTCTACTACCCACTTCCTCTCAGATTTTCTTCTGCTGTCCCCAGCTGGACAACAGTTGTTTGTAGTGTGCTTCTACTGTCCTGGCACAAACTGTAGAGGGGAAGGCAGGCTCTTGTTTTGGGTTCAGTTCCCAAGCATTAATGTTCATCTTGCTCTTTTCTCTCTCCTACAGGTACCTGATCAATGTCACCTTTGAAGGCAGGAATCTGTCATTCAGCGAGGACGGATACCAGATGCATCCCAAGCTGGTGATCATCCTTCTGACCAAGGAGAGGAAGTGGGAGAGGGTAGGATATCTTTGATAATTCTCAAACTGTACCACACAGGAGGAGGATGGAGGAAGGCTCTGAGCAAATAATCCTCCCGCCTTCTGTACTTAGGAAGAGTTGGCAATCTCTTTCTTGCATCCTGGGCCACTGGTATCTCCAGTACCCAGGCTGCTGTCATCTCCATGCAGGATGCCATTACATTCTTCTATTAGCATGCATAAAAAATTAATCAGCTTCCCTTTTGTCACCTCTGAACATAAGTTTCCCTGTCTTTCAGAGAAAAGACCTCCTTTGAGCCATGAGTTTTAATGGCAGAGACAGAAAATACTTCTCTGCATGGCTTGAAGGCAGTGAAGTTATGTATGCTAAATGACTGTGACTGAGCTATAGCCACACTTATAATATACAGCTGTTAACTGTGCTTGATATATCTGGCCACTATCATTTGCAATGGGATGGTGCATTAGGTAGGATGTGTACATGAGATCATACCAAGTTGCTCAAAGATCTAAATTTGCATATTTCTGAATAATTTGCATGTAACCCAAACCACCATTTTAGAAATGGTGTGGATTTCTGTGTTAGTGCAAAACTTTGGTTCATTTCACCTCCCACATAAGTGTCAGTGGTCCAGGCTCAGAACAAGCATTCCAAAAGGGTTTGAATCAGCTAAGTAGAGAGGGTAGCTTGAGGTAGTTATAACATACAAAAAAGTGATGGAGGTGAGAAGTCAGAGCAAAATTAAGAAGAATTCAGCAAAGCACTCAACAGATATGAAGCAGAGCTCAGCCTGGATGCAATCATGTGTATGGCTTAGAAAAATGTCCCCTTGACCCACCAGACAGAGAAAGACTTATTTTCTTGGCTGCTTGTCTCCCCTATGGTCTTGCAAGCAGCTTGCATGGCTAAAGTCAGGAAGAATTCATGGAGAAATGAGAAAGAAATAGAGGACTGTCAGGACAAGTGCATTCAGAAGAGGGCTGGAGGAGTAAATTTTGAAGGAAGCAGAAAAGCCATCACATTAGTACCTGGCAACAGAGGTCTCAGTGGGACAGGAGCAAGGGGAAACATATAGCATGGCAGTAGCACAGGCAGACAACCCTTGGACATGTTTGGAGGCAGGCTGGCTGGATATTGCATGGGCTGCTCCGGGATGCATCTCATGTCAAACTCTGCCCATTGCATAACTTCACTAAAGCCCACCAGGCAAAGTGGATTTGTTTCTAGCCAGTGTCAGATTTGTTCTCACAGAGGAAAACTCCATTATCATAGCAGGAAATCAAGGCAGTTGCAACATGAATCCAGCTAGGGATTGTTAGCAATGCAGGCTGTGGGCAATTGGTTGCTGGAATGCATTGCAGGCCTCTGAGGAGGCACAGATTAACATAGTCTGTTTTCATCCTGCTTCTCACATGTACTACCCTGCTGCACCCTCAATGAGGGCTCAGAGTTTTCCATTAGAGGTAAGAGAACCTGTTCAGTCTCTGAGGGAATATCTGGGGTCTCTCAACTGAGCCAGACATTTAGTGGAAGAGATGCTGGTGAGCTTGAGTGGTGGGGATTGGACCTAGGACCTGCCTGATCCCTGCTGTCTATGGGGACCACTTGGTGTGCATTAAGCCAGAACAGTTCTTCATTTTGTAGAAGCTGGGCTGAAGTGAGACCATAATGAGTTATGGTATTAGTTGTATGAAAAGCCCTTAGCACTTTCTAAACACAAATGTTTTACCTTGAAGTGGCGTCCCACTCAGTGAGAGGATTAGATTGTTATAATCAAACTCTGAGGTGTTCAAATGTTTTCTTCCTGGAAAACACAGAAGTCATCTCCAACATGCTCTGATCACAGAAAAATACATTTCATAGCTGGAGCATCATAGCCTTGTTCTTAATTTTCTCCATTCACATGAAATGCAAGCATTAAAATGTAAGGGTGAAACAGCCCTTTGTGGCAAAGATCATAATTTTGTTCCATGTTTGTAGTCAGACAAAGTGGAATGCTGGCCCTTAGCAGAAGCTCCCAGACAATGCCATGATAGAAATAATAAATTATTCATATATTATTAGCACACAATCCAAATAAGTTTATAAGTGCATTCCTTTGCAGTGCAAAATCATCCAAAGTCTCACTATTTTTTTTCTAATTTAGCAAGGTGTTTGGTCCTAGCACCTAGGTAATATATAGATGAAACTGCACAAAGAACAGGAAAGTTTTCCAAACACTAAGGCAGTAGGAGATGAAAGATGAAAGCACCTGCATGGGAAACACTGATTCAGTCCACTTGTGTGCATTCACAATAGCTCAGTCTTTAATTACATTGCTGCACACTTTTATCCATTATCAGATGCTGTGCCTGGAAGGAACATCAAGAGGTCATTTAGTTCCTCCCTCTGCGCAAGGGAAGGATCAACTAGACTGAAATTATTCCTGACAGATGTTTGCTTCACCTGTTTTGATAGTCCTTCGATGCTCCGTGAAATTCTGAGGCAGTCTCTTCCATGGCTTCTTTCTCCTTACTCTGGAAAGATTTTCTAACGTCTACCCTAGATTTCCCTGAATGCGGTTTAAGCCCATTACTACTTGGCATCTCCCTTGTGGACACAGAGAATTGTTTATTCTCATTCTCTTTCTATCTTCTGTATGTATGTTTGAAAGCTTCTATCATGTTGTCTCCCAGTCTCTGCTGTAGATTAAACAAGAATTTGTTCAGTCTCCTGGTAGGTCATGTTTTGTAGTCTTCTGATCATTTTTATTAGTCTCCTCTGGATTTAGTGGCACAATTTGCTGCTCTGTACAAGGTGGTACAGATGATTCTTAAAAGATGGCAAATAGATTGGGAGGTGTATGTCTCATGGGGTGTGTAAATATATATATAGAAAGCTTTAAAACAGGTGTGAAGCCTTCCATTTTCTGAGCAGCAAAGATGCAGACAGTGAATGAATCTATTTCCATATTTCAGATCTGTGAAATTTGCCAAGATTTTGATTTTTCATCCCCATATGGAAAGAAAAATCTTGAAAAATGCACCACTTATTTCAGAACAGGATTTCATTTTTCCAGAAGAGCTACAGCTGTCCCCAGACCCTGATGTTGACAAATCTCCTGTGTCCGTCAGACACACTGAAGCCTTGTAAAGCTGACAATCATGGAAGAACCATTTTCTGGAAAGGGGCAGTATCCTGAGGTCTTCTGCTATTTCAGCTATGAGTAACGATTCATCTCATGATAACAAATGTTTTGTGCTTCATTCACTTCTTGGCATGACTGCTCCTTAGGGTCAGAAGGCAACATGCCTTCTCTCACTAGCTTTTAATTAGCTGATTAGTAGAGCTCTTGCTTCATTGGCCAGATGTAGTCTAGGTGTGTTTTTGGGTGCTTGGATGCCTCTGTTGTATTGACTATAAGAGGGACAGGCATGTGAGTACTGGTGAAGGAGATCTACCCCATGGCCCTGCCTCAATATAGCAATGAGCTGGGGCCAGAGGTCTTGTAAGGTGAGCCAAAGGCTAGGCACTGCACTAATTTTTGTCTGTGGTGTTTTGTGTAGGAATAGTTTTCACCCAGGCTTTCTCTTTACTGATTGCCTTTTTCCTCTACTCTCCTATAATCCCACATATGATGAGGACTTATTCCAGGGTCTGTGATCCCTTTGTGAGAGCTGGCAGGTGCTTTTCTCCATCTCTTGCTCACATCCACCTTCTCTGCTGAGGATATGCATGGCAGTCATGTCCCATTAGCTCCCAGCCCCTCCTGTCTGCTGCCTCCCTTTCCTCCAGTGACCTTGGGGATGACACAGACCTCACATTCTCTGAGGCTCTCTTTGAGATTCTTTCTCTGCTTTAATTTCTACCCATCAAACACTTTTTTGTTTTCTTTTTTCCTTCTGAAGCATAGTCATTAACATAGGAGAACTGTGAGTTTTGCATCACTTCTGTCGCTCAGTTTTTCTCTACCTCTCCATTTTGCTGAGGCTTTTCTGCCTTTTCTATCTGGTATGTCACTGGGGATGTGGAGCAACTCTCCACATGCTAATGACAGCAATCTCTTGTGCTGCCCAAAAGATACCTTTGATTTGCAAGTTTCCCAGGGCATCTTTTCCCATGAATAACCCAGTAGCTCCTGCTCCTGGCTGGGTATGCAAAGCCCCAGGTGATAGGTTTGTCCAGGGTACCACTACAAAACATCTCAGAGGGGACAGATGGGAAGCTTATGCTGAAAGCTTCATTCTCCCTGATGCACGTACTAATCCTCTTCCCACACCAACCCTCACCCCCTCTGCAGATAAAATGTGTGTCTGCTGCTCCTGTAATTATCAGTGTCTGACTTTTGAACTCCTGCAAATCAATTAGTAGCATCTGTTTTGCTGTTGTAGCCATCGGTGCAGCCACGATTAGAAGTTCACAGACAGGCTGCTCCTAGCCTGTTCCCCTACACCGCTGCACACAGTAGTGCTTCCTCAGAATGGAGCTGTTTGCTGTGTGACATTCTGTCGGCAGTCTCAGTGACCGCAACATTGCAGCAGGGTGAGAAGTGGTCCCACTTCTTGCTGCCGCATGGGCTTTCCAGAGCTGTGTTCAGCCTGGATTGTAGTCCACATAAGGTGAGTTTCTAAATCAGTGAACTTGTATGACCCTGTTCCCTGCTTACCACAGAGATGTGTTATGCACATCTGTGCTCAGGAAAGGTTCCCTCAGGATGTAGGAGGGAGCTACCGGAAGGAAGAAGGATTGACGAAAGTAAAATGGAAAAATGAAATTTGTTTTATCTAGGGAAAAAAAAAAAAAAAAAGAGAGAGAGAAAGGGGAAAAAAAATACATCTTTGGACATCTAAAACATTGTTGACAAAGAACTTCATGGCCGGTTGCTTTTCATGTCCACAGTGAGTAGGATGAAGAAGAAATCTTGCTAAATTTTCAAGCAGAAATAGTTCAGTTATAGACGTAGGGAGCTGTCTAATCATTAGCATGGTGAGACATGGCAAGGCTCATTTGCTGATGAGGCTCATTTGCTGGAGGACACACAGACCCTGTACCGTTGGATATTTTTCTGTCTCTATCCTGTCCTGCCTCAGAGCAGAAGAATGCAGTAAATGATCTGATGTGGTTCTCTGACAGCCTACATTTCTGTGATTAGGTGAGCAAGACAAACCTGAAGAGTGTCTCATAAGAGCCCTCTTGTTTGATAGGAAGGAAAATCTAGGTCATGGATAGCCTGATCAGCAAAAACTTTAATCCTGACCTGGTGAGGACATAATTTCTGCACCCTTTATCATGTACCTTTTATATGAGCAGGCAGCTGTTTGATGGCTGCAAACAAAAGCCCTCATGGAGGCATTTGTCATCTCCAGGAGTCTGCAGCTTTGGAGGTCTGATGAACACCACAGAGATGCTAAAGAGGCTGTAGCTTTTGATAGTTTTGCAGCCTTCAGAGCAGTAAGAAACTAGACACCACCTGCTTCTATGGGACCAGGAGACAGTAGTGACCGTGACTAATGTTGTTTGGAAGCATCTCTCTGTGAATCACAAGCTCAAAGAGAGAAGTATCCTCTCTATTAAGGAAGAAGATGTATAGGCCTAGTTTCAAGTCTTCCTGCACATTAAAATAAGTATTCACAGTCATTTCCTTCAGTGTTTCAGTGGCAGAAGTAACAGAGAAGGAGAGGACTGAAAATCTGATTGGTATTCTTGGCTTTTAGTAAGGATCTGTGTGGTACTGGCCACTTCATGAAGAACCAATATGAATCATATATATGTCAAGTTGCCCAACACAAGGAAGGATTTAGATTTATTTAATTATTTCATGTGCTGAAGAAGGCTCTTTAAAAATAAGAGAGGAACAAGCATGAAGGGCTATGAGGTGAAATCTGCAGCTATACAAATTAAAGCATCTTCTCTGAAGGCCCTCCACGGCCTTTTGAAAGATGACTAGATTGTTTGAGACAGTTTCCTATTTGTATTGTCTGGTGCCCACCTGAGCAAGCCTTTCTGATCACTTATACATGCATGCACAGGTGTGCTTGTTTCCCTGGGGTGGCAGATTTTTCTTGGGCCAGGTTCTGCTCTGTGTGCAGAGTTCTGGCATCTTGATGTCCATGGACTTCACAGAGGAAATGTTTTTTATCCCACCAGCTCCTTTTATGGCGAGACAAGATTGGATTGTTTTTGCCAATCAGTCTTGTTTTGCTAATTTCCCTGTGTACATGGGGATTTATGACTCATTGTCCCTGAAGAGAAATGGCATAGGAGTTTGCTTAAACCTACTCAGATTTAGTGACTGATTCTGTTCCCATAGAACCAGTTTTTAGAAAGTTATAGCTTCACTTAGGGCAGATGGACCACTCTGGATTTAAGCACACATAGCTGAAATTAGAATGGGACTCTGTACATGCATTTTCCCCCTTGTTTGTGGAGTGTTCTTTCTGGACATTTCTCTAAGAGATCATAATTTGCTGAATCCCTTGCTTCTCATTAGATAGCAGGCTTGCATCAAAGAATACATATTTTATGGATACCCCACTCCCAAGCAAGTGTCCCTTAGATACCTGATCTAGGTCACATCTGATGGCTTTGCTGATGACCCTGATTCAATCAGACAACCAGATGGCTTTATTTGTGCACCTATGCTGCACCCACTGCCAGGATTTGGCCTGGCTTCTCACAGTTGCCCAGGATGCAACTACTATATGGATTTATGGCTAATTATGGCCCTGTTAATCTTACACTGACTCTCAAGGAAAAGGGCAGCTGCAAGTGCGACACAAAGCTTTCCTTATCAGGTGGTAAATGCAACGATCTTTCTGAAAAAGCCTCCAACTTAAATCCTGTGGACATTCTTATCAAATGGTATCTTTGCTGACTGATTATATCAGAGTGTTAGATTAGATTACTGCGTCCTGCAGTAATGAGCTAGTCCATCTGTTTGACCAAAGAGGACTCTCGCTGGATGCCCCCTCCTAACCATACAACAGTGCAAGCTATTTGCTCTCTTTGCCTCTTGCTGAAGCAGTTCTTGACTTTGCTTGAATTTTTGAGTATATTTTTATGATTCATGAGCCTGCAGAAAAATATTCTGGCTCTTTTCCACCAGGCCATACTCCTTGGCTACCAGAGGGAATTCTTACATTGAAACAATGACAGCTTCTTGGAGAGACCTCGTCCTTTAGTGCAAATCAGATATTGGAAAATATGGAGATCTTTATTAAGCACAGTCAGTATTGGGATGCTGCCTATCATTTCCATGCTGGTAGAGCTGATCTGAGTGCTTGCAGCTGTCTGACCTTTACTGGGGTTGCCAGCCTGACTCCTTGGACAGAGCAACCCTAAGGACCATGGCTGGTGTACTGGTGCTGTAACACTGTCCAGCCGGAGGAGAAAGAAGGCTGATCTTGCCTTTGTTATTTGGGAAGACAGCTCTAGTCTGGGGCTTTCTTCCAGCTGACTTGCCCATGACACACAGCGAGGGGCCCCCTTGCTACTTCTACATGCAGTTACCTCTTGTGTGTTCTTATTTCTGTCCCCAGCACCCAGTTATGAACATGGGACTCTGCTCTGCAGGGAGCTGCATGAGAGATAACCAGAAAGGGGCTCCTACCCCAAAGCGGTTACACTTTAATTAGAAGACAAAAGGCAGCAGATGGGTACAGATGGACCAACGGGGGAGTACAAGGGAACAATCAGACAACATTAGTCAGCATGGTAGGCAGCAGGCTTTACACACCAACTGCCTAACTCTTCTGAAGGGTTTGATAGGCAGAGGAGAATTATAACAGGCTTCGTGCAGGCTTATGGGGCCTCGTTGAGAGTGTGAAGGGCAGATGGAAAAAGTAGTAAAGGTGCTTTTGCGTGCTTTAAACACAATGATGCTGAGAAGGTACAACAACTCAAAAATACTCAGTGTTGCTGGAAAGTTTCTAATCTTCTTAACATGCAGTTATAATCCAACTTTACAGAGAACCCAAACCACCTAGGGTAAGACTACACCTTGTGATTCAGTCCTGTCTTTGCAGAGCTGGTTCCAGAACCACATTGCTTGTGGTCAGAACCACTCCTGCTTGCCACTGGCTTTGAGATTTCTGGGGCATGTCCCCTGCTGGTGTGTACCTGTGTCCAGCTCCTTGTGAGCATTTAATTGATTGTGGGGATGTGTTACCCCAGGTTGCTGGCAATAAATACTCATATCTTAATTCAGCTCCTGTGGGAAGATGAGCTTTAAAGAATGAGTGTAGTAATTAAATATATCTATCACAAGGCCTTATCAAGAATCCAGTCCATCATCCCTGATCAATCAATGACATCGTCAAAAAAAAAAAAAAAAAAAAAAAAAAAGGAAAGGGAGGTGTGACTGGGTTAGAAATGAAAGAAAGAAACATAGCTGTTGTTTTGTATTTTCTGGTAGATGAAAAAGATTCAAATTTCTTTTTGAGTCAACACAAAATATTTTTGGACCTGAAAAATATTTTTCTCAGGTCATCTAAATGTATCAAACCCATTTTGTAGCACAGACAATTTTTGGCAGAAAAATGTCACATAAAAATGAAAATTTCTAAAGCTTTCATTTTGTGTGTGGCCATTTTTTAGCAATGTATTTCATTGTGATATATCTAAGTGATATATACTGACATTTTAAGACTCTTCTCCCTTCCACTCTCTTTAGGTCAAAACTCTTCCCAAATATGTAAAAGAAAAACAGTTGAGAAAAAGAATTTTGGTGGCTTTAAGGATTGAAATTCACGAAGACATCAGGGTAGAGGAGAAGCAGCCAACCAAATTGAGCTGGGAGAAAGCGCTAACATAGCTTCTGCTGAAGGCGCCTCGCAGGGAGCGGAAGTGCCCCCACTGCCTGAGGGAGTGTTTTCATCTGTTAGGTTGCATTTACTTGAAGCTCTGTCTCATGTTGATGTCTCTGCTTGGCCTGCGATTCCTTTGCTTTTTCTATTTTTATATTTGCTGAATATTATGATCTGGAGGCTCTGTTTTCTTTCCATTGGGCTTGAGAGAAAGGAGGTGATGCTATGCCCTCATTTGCATATTCATATGGCCTTACATTTTTCTTTCTTTTTCTTTTCATTTTGTTTTTCTCTTTACTTTTCTTCCTCCTCCTCTCTCCCCTATTTTTTCCAAGGGCTTTGGCAGTTTTCTTTTCCTGGAGTAGAAGCTTGCTTCACTTGCTTCTGAGAGCACTTGAAACAATTTTTTCTTAATATGAAATTGCTCAGACTTTTTATTCAGTAAGGAGTAGCTTGTTTGTGGTGTCTTTGGCTTGGTTTTAATCCTCTGCTTCTGGCCAGTGTTCCTGTGCTCTGTTCTCACATGCTTCTCGCTTGGGTTTGAATCCTCTTTGTGCTTACTGGCTTGGCTTGGCTTAAAGTTGACCTGCATCTTGGCAGTAGTTTTTACAGACCAGGACAGTCTTTTCCCTTGTGGTTTTCTCTGTGCTGTTATGTGTTAGCTTCTCCACAGCTCTGCAAAGGTATCTCGGTGTTAAAACGGTGGTTATCACTGCAGCTACTGTGTGCTTGAGTTGCTCTCACTGCTCATGAACTCTGGCATACACTTGGTGCCATCGATTTGAGCGTACAATATGTTCAGCGTCGCTTGTTTTCCCTCTGCCTCAACTGTGTTTTCCCTGAGTCTGTAATTTTTTTCAGACTGCCTTTGGTAACATTATATGCCAGTGCTCACTCGTTCCTTGCCGTGCTGTGGTGTCTGAGTTTCTGTCACTGTCCCTTGGCCTTTCTTCCTAGGGAAAGTGTCTGGCGTTTACAGACCTGGGTTTATTTCTAAGGTGTGGTGGGGGTTGTGCTGCCTTATGCTGAGTCAGGATTTTGCCAGGTTATTTAATTTTCTTCTGCTAGGCTAGCTGCATTCTGCAACGTCTCCTACCATGCCAAGCCCGGAAAATTATTTGACAGCATTTCTTGCTCCCGTTTAAGCTTTCAACTTTGTCTGCGTTTTGTGTGACAGTTTCTAGTGCTTGTTTTCCTTAGGTTTATTTCCTCAGTTCCTGTACCAATAATGACTTACATTTCTATTGTTCCTTCCTTCGAGAAGGATCCTAAGCACTTTACAAAATTAACATACAAGCAACATTTCACTCGGAGTAACGTTCAGGCACTCATGTGGTGGAATGGGGTTAGGCTGTTTAATGATGCAAAGCAGCACTGCAAAGCAGTCTAGGATAAGAAAGAGGAGTCTCAAACAGAAGGAGGTGAGGAGTTTTTAAATGGACTCTGGCCAATTTTATCCCCAAAGTCTGTTTTGGGAAAAAGTGACAGGGATCAAGACCAGGAAAGATAAAGTCTTTGTCCTTCTCTTTCCAGATGATACTGCCTAAACCTCAGAAATATGGTGGGAGGAACAAATGATTTTGTGAAAAAAAACATAGTTTGGGATCAATGAAAATATTAATTTTGGTCAGATCTGAAGGATTTGTTTTGGAAGTTTTACTGCTGTAAATGAAAACTGACATTTCGGTGTTTTCGTGTAGGCTCACAAAAATCTTTAGATGCTGTTCAGAGAGGCGATGTGGAGGAGGAAATGGCAGCATCTCCCCCAGATCCCAGTTAGCCAGACGGTGAGGACAGGCTCCTAGGCAGTGGGAAAATGGTGTTCAGATCCATTCTGCCTGATTCAAAACCAAAGTTGAAACTGAGGTCTCTACCACCTCTCAGGACAGAGGTCTAACCATTGGGACTGGGATTTTTTTATTTTTTTATTTTTGAAAAATGCTATTCCCTTCCTAGTGAGTGGTGGAAGCCTTTTCAGATTTTTTTATTTTTTATTTTTTCATCCAAATTTATGCCAATTTTATTAATAATATCTGATTATAATACATTTTTTGTGTGTGCTGAATGGAAGAGTTTGATTAGTAGAAAATTTAAAAAAGCAAACAAACTTGGCTTTATGCTGAAGCAATACCTTTTTTTTTTTTTTTATGTGTTGTTCAAACCTTGCTTAAAACAAATATGTTTTTTGCATAACTAGTTGCCTAATCAGAGTGCTGTTGTGGTCAGTATTGGAGCATGCAAGGCTAGCACTTGCAAGATTGGGAAAACTTGCTACCCACTGTGTAACAGGACACATGCTGCAGCAGGCAGCGCTAATAGGTGCTGGAGATCCTTTCATTCTCCTGGTAAGTCCACTTTAGTATTACTTAATCTTCTGTATTTTCAAAAGAAATAGATTTTGCTATCAAATCAACTTATATTGGGTGCAGCAATGGGCAGCAGAGTTGTGCTTGAAGCTTACCAGTCTGAGCACCATCATACAAGAGTCTCACTGTCCAAGCTGGGGCACTCAGGAATTTCAATAGAAAGAGTCCTTTCTTCTGCAGTTATCTTTCTTTTCACTAAGGCTCAAGTTCTTTGTATCACTGCATTTAACTGTGTTTGCTTTCTAAAAATTATTGGTATTATAGCGGCATCACATTTCTGCAGTTTTTCTGCCTCTGAGAGGCTGCCTGTGGACAGCTGTTTCCCATGAGCTTGTCCTGTGCATAGATCAGCCTGCAACTGCAGGTTTCTCCTGCTCCATACCTTGTATCTTTTCCTATAGCTGGTTGGTGTTTAACGCCCTGGCTTTCAGGATGACTGAGGAACAAACCCATACCAGGCTGTGTCTATATTTGAACAGTTGTTCACATTCGTGCTCTGTCTCCTGTGTTTGGTCCCAGAATAAATCCTGCGTGTGTATATATTTTCCTGCTCATTGCCCAGGCACCTTGCTCCAACCTGGGACTAATGGAGACACTGTCTTACAAATAAAGATTAAAAGAGTACAGTCTGGTGAAATCCACACTGAGGACTCTCTCCATTAAGAAGTCCCCTGTCTCAGATAAACACTCTGAAGTATTCCCAGGGTTTACCGTGTAGTGTTACTTGAACTTTAGTTAAAACCTGCTTTCTCTTGGTAGCCTGTGTCTTACTGGACCCTCAGCTGGTTGCTGAGGACAGATTTTCCCGAGACTATATTTCTGCCAGACAGGGAGTATGATAATTTTCTGCAAGTGTTTGAAGGGTGTAATCAATAAGAAAAGGACGGACTTCTTTAGGACAATTCGAGTGAGTGCAATTAAAGAGTAATGGGGAGGCAGGAGGTAAAGGAAAAGTGAATTCAGACAGAATATCAGGTATGGGTGGATTCTTTTAGGAGATGAAAACCATTTGTCTGAGGAGCATGGTGGGAGCCTGGTTACTGTGGCTATTGAACACGGGACGGGACAGATCAAACGAGAGGGAGGCGGAGTGGAACTGACTGGAGAGGCATCCACTGCATTTTTTATTTTCACTGTTCAGGCCGCTCTGTGTGGGTCTGGAGGCCCAGCAGCACAGCACCCCCAGGGAAATCCTCCCTCTCCCAGACACGCTCTTCCCCCGGCCATCCCCTCTGCCCTCCTGCGAGTGGAAGCATGGAGGACATTTCCTTCACCCTCTGCATGAAGGTAAGGAGCCCAGGTTGTGCTATGGTGCAGGGAGAGGGCTGAGAAGCCCTCCAGCACCCTGACAAGCATGGCAGGGCTCTGCACCACCCATCCTGCTCATGCGTGGGTGGAATTTTCCAGGAGCGTCCCCCTCCTCCGCCACCACCCCTCTGCAAACTTCCAGAAACGCAACTCATGAAAATGCATTCTTAGCACACAGCTGACATGGTCAACATCTGGTTTACAAAGAGAGTGCTGTGAGAGATTTGAAATTGCTTCACTGTGGAAAAAAAAAAAAAATGGTTTGGGGTAATTATAGACACCTAACAATACAATTTAATTTCTTCTGCCATATCTTTCCTATATACTGGATCTAGTAATGCTTCGAAGAGCTAAAAAATTCAGATAGAGGGCAGTGAGAGGGGTAGGTAAGGGAGAGAAAAAGCCCCCCACAGTTTCAGTTAGGATCTGAAATGAAAGGAAACTTGCATGGAGGAATAGATGCTTCGCAGTCCTGCTTCAGAAAGCAAGTCTTACTGTCTGGGGGACCTTTGCCTTTCTTGTGCATTGGCTGTGGGTAGAGGAGAAGGATGAGGAAGATGTTTAGAGAAGCTGAGGAAGACAGGACCTCCAAGCACAAACTCACAGGACAGGGGAGCTTAGCAGAAAGCCTCACTGGCAGCTGGGTCACTATTTGGTCCCAATTCTGCTGGGCAGGCTCAGAGCTTGGTACCAGAGGGGAAAGGGAGGAGGTACTCGTAAGGTCAGACCTATGAGCAGTGGTGGGGCTGCTTGCTCCAGGAGGCAATTCAGAGCGGCTAACTCAGACCCCTGCTGAAAAACCCCTTTGTTTCCCCTGATACAGAGGGAGCCTGCAGAGACCAGCCCCAGCAGGCTCAAGTGGGGATAAGCCTGGATCCCAGCAAGGTCTCCTCTCTGCCTCCAAAGTGCTCTTACTGTTGGCACCACAGCTGTTGTATAGGCTGTATGTGTCCACAGCCAAGACTCCTGCTGGTACTGCAGAGCCAGCTGCAGTGATAGGTTCTCCCCCAAAAGTGAGCACAGTCCCTGGGGGTGCTACAGCATGAACAGCACTGGGGACCATTGAACGTTTCTGTAGAGTCCATGGGCAGGAGAATGCTGCAGGACTCCTGTTTGAGTTGGACAGGAATGCAGCCAAGGTTTCAGTGGATGGATGGAGAGGCAGAGTGAAGAAGCCCATGTGCTGAGCTCCTGGGACATTGCGTGCTGTCTATCTGTCCCTGTGCTGGATGTTGGATGCTGCATCCCACCTCAGTTTGCTGACTCTAAGAAAATTACAACTATGCAGAGGGGAATTGAAAGGCAGTAGAGGTTTCCTAAAGCAATGATGGAAGTTCTGCAAGAGACTTCAAGCTGAGGACTTGTCAACTGATACAGCTTCTACGGGTAAATCGTCCTCTGTGGGCAAGCTCCTAGTATCATTTAATTTAGAGAAACGCACCAAATGAAATATAATGAAGATATTAATATTATGAAAGTGTAACTGTTATCCTGGAAGAAGCACTGGTTAAGACTCATTTGTCTATCATGCTCATTGGGGCTTGTCTCAGTGATGCAATCCTATGAACTGCTGATGCTGGTGTGTAACAATGCTCATATGTAGTCCTCTGGAGGGAGGGGACATGCATTTTTGAGTGACTCTGTCCGAAAGTAAATGAGATCACTTTTTTTTTTTGTGAAAAACAAACAAACAAACAAAAACCTTTTCATATGAGGTGCTTGTTTTTCTTGAGACATTTCAACTTTCTGTGAGAAAGCTGAGGAGTTTGAAAGAACTACTCTAGAGTCTTTTGTTGCTACAACCAGTACAAATTGATTATTATTTTTTTTTTTCCTGAAATTTGTGTATACAATTTTAAAATTTTCAGCAAAAGAAATGATGTCAGGGACCTCCTCTCATTTATATTCAAATGAATATTTCTGTATGTTTCAGGAAGCCAAGAACCAGATGATTCTGGTATTAAAAGAAAGAACGTACTCTTTGCCAGGGTACCTCCTTCAGAGGAAATTACCATCTCTGCTCCAGAAAGTTATGCAATGATAAATGCAAAACCATGCAGACACTGACAGGAATAACTGAACCTTGCTTTCTGAAGAAACAGCTAAGGATAGATACCAGTGCAAGGTCAAGGTCCTGAAGCTGCACTCTCTTTCCTATTCAGGGTTGATGAAGGGTATGGTGAGCATGGGCACAACTGAGTGGCAGAAAAACATAGAAATGGTTGGAATGGGGTATAAGAATTAATGCTAAATATTTATGCAGCCTCACAACTTTACAAGATGGTTTATAAAAATTAAAGCAAAAACATGGTGCTCTGTGTTTGAAAGGTCTCTCTCATGGGCCACCTAAACATGAACCTCTAGAGAGAGTCATGCAAAGCCTTTATCTTTTCTTTGCTGCCTTGCACCCTCTCCCTTTCCCCTTTCCTTACTCCAGAAGTTTCTGTGCTGCTGCAAATTGGACTACTCTGTGTTGTAATTATGCTGTAAAACTGGTACTGTAGTTCCCCACCCAACCCCTCTTTGTGGGGCCAAGCAGCACCTTTATCTAATAGTGGGTTGGCACCAATTGCCTTGCTCTTTCATGTGAAGTGTGCAGGCCTGGGATGCCTTATCAGGATTGTTTCCAAATTACACCTCCAAATAGTGCTGGTCTGGACAGTGGTGCAAAGCTCAGCAGATCCAGAACACAAAGGCAGTCAAGGAAAGGGAGAAGGAACTAGAAGTGTAAGGGTTAAAATAAACAACTCATGAGATCTGTGTTGAAAGCAGAATGATTACATCGTTTGCAAACCCATGTTTTGGGAAGAGACAAAAAAAAAAAGGTTATTTTTGCTTAGAATTTTGCTCTTGCTGGTCATATCTTTCTGAAGCAGTTCGCAGAGCAGTGAACTGTATGTATGCTGTCATGTGGCCAGTCAACTATCTACCTGCAGCATAATACAAACAATGCTAGAAAATGTAACTGGCTGCACGGGTTTTCTAACATCACCCTGACCTCTGTAGAAATAAGAGGAGGCAGGTTACCGGCCTCACAGGAGCAACTCCAGGAGATATTGCAGAGCTATTTTTTTAAAGTAGATGAGCTCTCTCTCTGCCTGCTTGCCTGCCAGAGGGCTTCCTTGCAGGAGAAGGTGCTTGCTGAAATATCTGTGTGGAAGCAGATCTGAAGAACTCTTATTTTCTTCACCTCTTTCAGGCCAAGTCTGGGAATGGCAAGGCTGTAAAGGTTGTAATAACCAGCATTCAGTTGCTGGATTGCACACACACCTTCTATAAACACCTATTTTCTGCTCCCTTCAACTGCTGGGTAGTTTGAGGTAATTGCTTATCTATGCAAGGGCATTTGGTCTGGGGAATAAGACTTCAATATGAGTGCTAGTGGCATCTTTTTGGTAGTTTTGAAGGATGAGGTTTGGCTGGAAGTGGGCACAGAGTTTCAGAAGCACTGGACAATGTCCCACTTTGCCTGTGTAGCCTGTATGGCTCACCTCCAGGTACAGGGGTCTCTCATCCTTTTGATGTTGGGCAGACAAACAATAGCACCATAGCTATTAAAAGACATCTCTGTTTTGATTTGTGTTTTGTGCCCCTCATGCTGGTCATTATCTCTCTTGCTACTCTGTGCCACAGAGCACTGTACAAGAACCTGTGTTGAAGTCATAGTAAAGTTAATTCATTTCAATGAATGATGCTCATGCACTGATCCTACAGCACATCCCTTTTTCAGTGGTGGGCCTATCTTCTTTTGTGTTCCTGGGTGCAGCTGAAGGTGCTGAATTTGCTCTCCAAATCCTTCTCTGGCTGTATAACCTGAGTATTTTTAGCATTATACTACAGCCTGCATTGAAATTAGCTAGATTAATTGAGCTAAAAATCTGTGTATTTGTGCATGTATCTTACCAGTGGTGTGATCTTGGCACATGGTGCTAGATACTGATACATTCTTCCATGCCCTTGGTAAAATGCAGATGAAGGTTGTTGACCTTTAAGACAAGTAGCACTGCCTGCCTGTTTGCTCAGGCTGTTCCTGAGGAGAATGGTAGTACAGGGAGGTGTTGGTTATATTTCTTCTTTATGGGCTGTGGAGGTCTCTAATGTCATTTTCTGACCTTGTGTTAATTGGAAGTGTTTTCATGGGTGTTTTTCAATTTTATTGCTATTGCACTTGGAGAGATTGAAATAATACACAGTACTGAATGGGAAATAAATAAAGCCAATGATCTTATGAGGTTTGGCAAACCTTACGTCTGTGGTGCCTGGAGCCTTCTTGTTGTTTAATAAACTATTTGTCCTTCTTTCTCTGGCTTCTCTTCTGGAGAAAGGGTTCTCACAGGATCTCTCTCTTACACACAGCAAACACCAGAAATGCTGCTAAGGGCTGAGAGGCCAGGCAACGAACAGGGAAGGCATACTTTGACTTGGGGGGATGTAGGAGGTAGGAAATGGAAATGAAAATGTGCAATATGAAGTGACAGAACAAAGTTGAGGGATTTGTTGACTTCTTTGTTAATTAAGAAGACAAAAGCTGGAGGGGTGAAGGGAAGGGAGGGGAGGAGGCAATCAGACAAAGTGGCCCTCTTCTGGGTTAGGTCAATGCCTCTAATTTCCCTAGAAAAATGACTGATGGACTGCGGACAGCTTACATCAAAGTTCCCAGGGAATGGGACTTGACTGGTAAGCGAGGAGCAGCATAGCAGCCTGGGAAAATCCTCAAGCCCTGGTGCTGTGGCAGTGCATGAAGTTGTTTCCTCTGTTCTGCTGGTGCACCAGCAGCAAAATCACATCTGGCTGAACCTTCTGGATTGTGGATGGATCGATTGCTTTTATCATCACTTGCCATTGAAAAAGGTGCTTTATGTTATGGAGACAGCACTTTCCTTCCCATTATATCATGGTCCTCTGGAGATACCTACACCTGCGTAACCATGGCTATGGGAGAAGAATTTGGTTGAAAACTCATAAGGATGCCCCTTGTAGTTTGCCACATACAGAGAAAAACCTCTAAACTTTTACAATGCAGTTCACTAAAGCTTGTCTTTCTGAATCCACTGAAGGAGACAATTTTATTTACTTTGATTTACATCTTCAGTCTTTGACAATAAAGTTTACAAAAGGACCTGTTTCTGGGATAAATAAGTTCAAGATTTATTGTTCAAGAATGAAAATTTTCTACCTACTCCCATTCTCAACAAGTTAATTTATTTGAAAAAAGGAACATCTTGGCATTTTATAATTCTCTGTCCTGAAGCTATGCTGAGTATCAGTGGTGTTCTGGCCTGTGGACTGGGGCAAGTGTCTTTTCATACAGCATGTTTTCCAGTGGTACTATTTAATGCAATATTGTAAGCGGCAGCTGCCTCTGCAAAGGAGATGCCATTTTTTTTTTAGGTCTTTCTGGTAGTACCCCTGGGGTCTGTGATGGAAGGCATGTGCTATAGACCAACTCATTCCTTCTTTCTCTCTAACCTGTGTACTGGCTGCTGAGAAAGAGGCACTTGGAGAAATTATGGCTGAAATTAAACTTGCAAGAAAAAGAGGTGACAAAGAGAAGTACTATTTGACATAACATGTCAAATCCAGAAGATGTCCTTCAGGGCAAGGCCTCTGCCATTTGGTTTCGTGGCAAACACAACCCAGGAGGCTTTCACTGTTGATGATGAGAAATAGGGATTATTTTTTTATTATTATTATTATTTATTTTTTTTCAGCTGCTAAGAAAACTCTGTTCTATGCAACAGGTTTTTCTGTCCTTGGCTATGAGTGTAGCATCTCCACAGCAAGTTATGTGTTCATTGTGTTTTAATATTGCCAGTACATGATGTGGGAGACTTCAGAGTGGTTCAAGATGTTTTGTTTTCTCAGTAACAAAGTAGGACTGCCTTATGCTCTCTGAAGAGCAAAGTGAGTTTGATTTCTGGGATGTCACTCCAGTCTCTTCCACAGATCCTGAAAGCAGTTAAAAATGCTGTTGTTATATGAATGTCCAGTGATTTGGATTCAAAGGACAAGGCCTTGTCCCTAGGATATTTTGAGTATGATCTCCTGGGGCTCAGGAGAAGAAAAAAACCTTAGTGATAGAGACAAGCACTTGTCCTGCTCCTGCATGTATTACTATACAGTGGTTAGAGATACTGGTCCATTGCAGCGTGTGCAGAGCACTGCCTCCTCTGCATATGCATGCACTGACTAATGCACCTTCACTTATTTCAGTCTTGATTTATAACCTGTATCACAAGAGTTTTTACTGCTTCTGTAACTCCAAGTTTCTTTATTTGCTTTTTTTCTAATCATTGACGTCGCAACTTTGGGCATTGCTCTTGATGCTGGGAATGCCCAGTCCTTTCCTCACCTGAATTAAGCTGTGTCCCTCACTGTTGTACCATGACAGCAAGTTCCACAACCTGATGTTCCTGTGTGTGGAGAAGTATTTCCCAGGCCTCAAAAGCCCGCATGTGTGATCCTAAATAAAAGACACTAATAAAAAAAAAAAAAAAAGAATCTTGTAGCTACCTTTTAAAGGTTCTTGATTCTGAGGATAAGACTCACATTTCATTCCTGGACTTTGAACAACTTGACTCTCCAGATGTAATGTATTGCCTGGCATAATTGTATCTAGTCCTCCACAAGCTCATAGTTGAGAAAACTCTTCCTTTCTGGAAGCCGTATTTTCAATTTTACATGATAATACAAAATGCTCTTATTTTAGCACACACTTGACTCAAAATTTCTTCAAAAATGCAAAACTATAACAATAAAAATCTGAAACAAAAAAGCTCTTAGAATTTGACCTTTATATGTATTTCTCAAGTTATATTATTGTAAAGAAATAAGTAGATCTTTTTATTAAAAAGACCATTTTTAGTGGTAAGATAACTCTGTGGTTGGTTACATTTTAACTACATTCTTATTCAGTGGAAAATGACTGTTCACATCTTAGGAAATCTAGTTCACAAATAGAAAAGTTCTGAGTGATTGTGAATGAATGTTCCTTGAGATTGCAGCTGTTCCTTGAGATTTGTTCTCATTTTCTCATTTTCAATGCACATCAGCTGTGAATCTCCTTAGAGAGCTGCACCTGGACATGTGACTTTCTGGAGAGTTGTATTATGTCTCCAAAGCAATAATAAACATTAAATGCTGTCTGTGGCCAACATAAACAAAAATTTTAGGGGCATTTCTACCCAGGGCACAGTCTTTGTTGCAGATCCATGTGAAGACATGTTTGAATACTGGCAGCTGGTTTGGGATAAGAGCATCTATTTACTTTACTGGAGTTGGCATAGAAGAACCTGGGATGTTTCATAGCACATTGAATTGCATAAACATTGCGCTCTTATGAAGGCTGCAAATTCCACTGAGGTCTGGGGCAGCAGAGCCGTGGGGATGTGGGAACAGCACTGCTGAGCCAACAGTGTGTCCTTGCCTTCCCCCAGCTCCAGTCCAAGGTGTTTGCATCCCCTCATCCTAGAAAGTAGGAAGACTGGGGGGATACTACAGGAATGATACTACCAGGCAGCAAGGAGGTGTTTGTTTCCTGTCCCACATGTGATTTCCTTTGGCAAGGGGAAGGCTTTACTAGATACTTTCCTTTTCTCTGCTTCTCCATCTTTACTTCCTTATAATCTTTTTTTTTCCTTTTTTTTTTTTCTTTTTTTTTTTTTCCTTTCCCTTCTCACTGGCTGAGTTTCTAAGAGCAGCACAGCTGGGATTGAGGTAGAGCTGCAGACCAGCCTCTTGTGCACTCTCCTAAATGCCTTTTCAAGCAAGCTCAATAATTGATGAGCACCTGGGTCCTTGTCCGCACTGAAGAGTGCACGTGGTATTTAGTACATGAAAATGCTATTTTGTCCATCAGAGCTCATCCCTGGAACAACACCATTTCCCCAGGATACCAGTTAATTGTTCTCTCAGTAGTTATAGAGGAGCTTCCTTCCTCCAAAGGTCTCAGCTACTTAACTTCTTTCAGCCTAGAGCTTGTGCGTGCTCCCAGCACGTGGTTGTTGACTTCCACTTGGCACACCAGGGCACAGCTCAGACTCCTTCCTCCAGCAGGTTGCTTCCCGACCACTTCTGTCCAGTCTGTCCTCTGTCATAAGTGAAACAAGTGCAGCAGGGCCCAGATCCCCTCCCAGATTACTACCATGAAACAGTGCACAACTCATTGCTGGCCTGGGATTAGCTGCTCTTCATCAGTATGGAGGATGCACTGACTTAGCTGTGGGTGCAGGAGGGAGTGGGAAGTCAGGGTTGAAATGTCTCAGAGGAGCTGGAGGTGGACAAAGAAGAATAATAATTGAGAATTGTTGTGTCAGGGAAGATGCAGGCCATCAGTTTATCTTCAGTCCCTGAACGCATGGGTGGTTTTGGGGTGAGCAGGACTGAGTAGCTGGGGGTGCTGCTGAGAAGGACAGAGGCGTGTTGACAAGATGTGTGGAATGGGACGAAGGACTAAAATAGCTGAAGTGCCACAGATGGGGTCTAAGGTGCACTGGCCAAACTGCTTATTGCTGTCAAGGGCTGAAATGGCAAGATATGCGGCAGGCTGGGACTGTAGGACAGGAGGTCTGGGGCATGTTAATACCAGTCGCTATTCTGCTGTCAATGTGACAAGGGAGATGTGCTCAAGGGCAAGGGTGCATGTTTCCCAAGACAAGGTAACCTCCTCCTTTATCCTGTTGCAGCAGCACATTACATACACAACCTGGACCTTTATTTCTAAAAGAAATATACAGAAGGGGTTTTCTGTGAACAAACTGCAATGGATCTGCACCTGTAAAGCTGTCCCCAGGTAGTATCTGCCTGGAGAAGCCTCAATGCGTGCCTTTAAAAAAGAGCTGGGGCAGGGGGAGAGAAGACATGGGCAGAGGAGGAAGGAGCTTGGGAATTGCAGATTTGTGGAATCATTGTTGCTTAACCCTGATTCTTCGAAAAAATATGAAATGAATCAAATATGAACATGAATTAACCAAACTCCTTGTCAGCACCTGAACAATTACAAGGAAACGTGTAAAAGTGCATCAGAATTTGCTGAGAACAAGTCACATCAGACCAATCTAATATCTTTAAGTGACAGGGTAACAGGCATTGTGGACAGAGGTGAAACTGAAGGTGTCATCTGCTTTGACTCCAGTAAAGTTTTTTTTACCATCTCTTTCATCACACTTTGTGTGATGCAATCTAGAGGAGCAAGGTCTCGAGGAGAGGTAATAGCAAAATGGATAAGAGTGTCAAAATGGAAGAGAGCATTGAATGGGGTTCTGTGAGGGTCTGTCTGGTGCTCAGTTCAGTTCAATGTTTTCTTTAACAGCTTTGGTGAAGAATTTGAATATCAAATTTGAAGATGACAGCAAGATAGTGGGGGACTGTGAATTTGTTGGAGAATAGGATTAGAATTCGTAATGATCTTGTGAATTGGAAATACACTCTGAAAAAGTGGGATGTAATTCAATAGAGACAAGTGCAAACTATTGTACTTTGGCAGGAATAATGGTCTACATAAATACAGCGCAGAGAAAGATCAACTAGATCAGAGTTCTGCTGAAAAGGATTGGGCAGGATAAAAGAAGATCACAAACTCAACATGGTTGTTTGTTGTTGAAAAGGAGGCGAGTGCTGTACTTGGATGTATAAATAGGAGTTCAGCCTGCAAGGCACATGATGTAATCTCTGTGCTCTTCTCAGTGATGGTAAGGCTGAAAAGCTCAGTGCGGTTTTGCGGACAGCACTTCAAGAAAGGTCTGGACAAACTGGAATAAGGCTGGGGGAAGCAGTGAGAATAATCACGGGTGTAGAAAATAAGGCAAACAAGCAGTGATTTAATGAATTGGGATTGTTTAGTCATAAGTTGAGATGACTGGGGATAAAGGTGGACAGACTGAGCAACAGGCAAAGAACTCTGAGTCTCTGAGCTTCCCTATTGACAGCTGCCTTTGACAGCACTGCATGACAATATTAGCGAGTCCTGCACCAGAACTCTAACCTGGTCCCCGATGGTGGAAGAATTTCTATGATAGGGTTTATGTGGGTGGAAGTCCAGGTAGTTCCCATCTGTTTGAACAGCTCCTTTGGACTCTGGTCAGTATGATAGCACTGGAGGCTGTCACAGGAGAGCAGGGGCAAGAAGCAAATGAGCAGGTTCACAAGGAACCTCTCCCACTCAGAGCATGTGGGCGCACTGAGGTCAAGGGGCCACTTGGTTTCCAAGAGTCATTAGAGCAATTCAAAATGTGTGCTGCACAACAGTTGAGGTCTTCAAGGTGAAGATGAAAGGTTGGTGAGGGCACGCCATTTTCTGTACAGCATCTGTAACTGTGGCAGAGGGATAAAGGCTTCATATGATCTCTTCTATTTCTTTCTTTAAGCCAGGCTTCGCTCTTGGTTGCCTTACTTGATCTTATCATGGACCTTGCCTTTTTCTTTCATCTGCATTTTATGTATGTATATATGTCTATCTGTCTGTCACCACTGTACATTCACAGTGGTTTAGCTTGTCTGTCTTGCTCTCTCCTGGACTTCTATTTGTCTTCAGTCATCTTCAATCAGAGCTACTGTAATTCCCTTGGACTTCCAAATCTCAATTCTCATATCTTTCAATTTAGTATTAAGGTGTCTTGTATTAGACACTGCAAAAACACCTTCCAGAGATCAGTTTCTCAAACTGTTTAGTGAAGATGTTGCACACTACAAGTAGATAAACTAAATATAGGTATATAGAGATTGGGAGATCTTGAGGGCAATGAGGAAGGCAAATATCTGTACTCTAGCATAAAGAATGGTGCCTGTAACTTGCTGCCTGACTAGCTGTTGTAAGCTGGGCTGGCAATTCTCGTAGATATCATGGCTGAAAAGAGTTTGAAGGCTGAATCTCTTGGTGTTTAAAATGATGTCTCAGTTTCATATGGATGCCAGAATGGCAGATTTAGTATCTACCTTCTCAAAGGAGGTGGGAAATAAATATATTCTTCCATGCCTGAAACCATATCCCATTCATTCGTAATTTTCAAATTCAAAATATATTTACCACATGATGTCTTGGCATCCATGTTTTTTTGTTGTGTCTATTCATAGCCCCTTTTCATGTGTAGTACTTTAAATATACTATTAGCCTGAGTCCCTGTGAACTCTTTGATTAGCCTTGTCTGATAAAACTTAGAAGCTATATAAAACAGCCTTGAATTGTGGAGGCAAAGTTTGGACATTGAGGGGCAGGTGTTTGTTCTTACTCTTTTCAGAAGATCTGAAGTCTGTAGTTGGTGATAAAGAGGGCAGGCAAGAAAGCTCCTAGGAAGGCAGAAAACAGAAACGCAGCATTTTTACAGATGAATGAGCTTTTATGCAGTTGCTTTTAAAAGGCAAAATTATATAGCCATTTGCACTGCTTCTTGATTGCTCAGTGCACCAGCTATTCTTTATGCTGCATGCTATTTGCTGTCTTGTATTTAACTTTGTGAAATATTCTGGGATACAGTTTGCATGAAGGTTCCTGTCTTAACACTCTGTGTGATTTTGTACTGTTAGATAGGGCTAAGTTTTCCTCCAGGAGGGCTCATTAATTTCCAGTATTTTCTTTCTTTTTTTATGCCATATGGTTTAGTTGAGCTCTAGACTTGAGTATGACAGATGGCTATTCTGTTGCAGCCTTTTTTGGCCCCTTTTCTCCCACTGTCATGCTATGGCAGCAACATAAGCTTTGAAGGGTCATTATCTAAATGATTGCATAGAAAAGTCCTTTGGGAGCCAAATTCACCTCTGGCATAAGTATCTGCAATTCCATTGACTTCAGAGTAGTTTCACTGCTTGACGTCAGCAGTAAATTTTTGGAATGTAGACATCAAAATGAACAGTACTAAGGCATAATGGAGTGGTTTCTGTCCCCAAAGTGACCCATTCTTGTGGTTGATTTGGCTTGTTGACAGCACTGCACTCAATCCTTGCACATTAGGAGCCCCCTCTTCTGTTTCCTTCTGTCCGGGGACCTGCTCTTCTCCTAGGACTTGTCTTCTTTCCTTTTAGACCAGTTTGTCCCACACTCCCTTAAGCTGCACATTCCCCACCTTCTACTTCCTCCTTGCAGCCATCTCTGCTGAGTCCTAGCAGCAGGTGTTGTTGGGACAGAGCTGAAATAGCCATCCCAGAATGATCATTGCCACTAGGTCTTAGGAGGCTGTGGAAGATGTTGTAGACCTGTACTGGGTCTGGCTGGGATGTTAACTTTCCCTGCAGCAGCCCATACAGTGCCATGCTCTGCATTTGTAGCTAGAACAGCAGTGTTATCACACTAGTGTTGTGTCTGCTGCTGAGAAGTGCTGGCACAGTATCAGGACTTTCTCTAACCCTCCTGGGGGGTGGGCAAAAAGTGAGAAAGAAACATCACTAGGGCAGCTGACCTAAACTAACCAAAGAGATATTCCATACCACATGATGTCACACTCAGCAATAAAAGGTGGAAGAAGGAGGAAGAGGGGAGGGGTGGGCTTTCGTTGTGAAAACGTCTGTCCTCCTCGGGCTACGTGCGTTGAGGCCCTGCTTCAAAGACGTGGTCAGGCATCGCTCATTTGCGGGAAGTAGAAAATCATTTATTTCCTCTGCACTTCCATATAGCCTTTACTTGTTTTGTTTTTGCTGTTCCCTTTCCCCCTCCCTTTCCCCTTTCCCTTTTTCCCTTTTTCCCTTTAGTTGAATTGTTAATTAATAATATTTCCTTAATATATATATATATTTCCCTTTAATTAAATTATCCTTATCTCAACCCATGAGTTGTTCTTTCCTTTACTTCTTCCCCTCCTCCTCTGAGGAGGGGGAGTGAGAGAGCGGTTGTGGTGTTCAGCTGCCTAGCACGGTAAAACCACCACAAGACCAAAACCTGCAAATACTGTCTCACAGATATTGCAGTCCAGGACTCCAATATCTCCCTTATACAAGGCAACAGAGACAGGAAGGACCCATGGAAGCCTAATTTAAATTAATATTACAAACCTGAGGTATTTTCAGCAACTGATACACAGCTATTGGCCATATTTAGAGCCTTACAACCCTTCTGGAAGGGATGAGTTATGTCAGCAGCCCCTGGGATGTGGGGGACAGTAGATGTGCAGGTTGGCAAAGCCATAACCAATTGACACTTATTGGCAAGGAACTATTTTTGGGAGCCAATGATGAGAACACCCTGTACTGCTGCAAGTTTGGCTCTGCCTTGCAAGGTTATTATCTGGGAGTTTAATCAGAGTCTGTCAAATGCATGGAGTGAGCAGCTAGTGCCTTAAAGTGTGTGTTTTGTGCTGGGATGGGGGGAAGGAAGGACATGTATGGAGGCTTTTGAGGTATGAATGGAAGAAAAGAGAAATCAATTTATTGAGTTTTTTCCATTTTTTCATTTACAATTAAATATATATATATATAAAGGACTCATATAAATGCATGACAGACTTTCCACATCCCTGTGATCTTGTGGTCGTCAGGCAGAAGCAGATCTGTGACACTGCAAACCTAGCTTAGGGGGTCCCTGAGCTCTCTGTGGTTAAGCTCTGTTTGTAGACATCACTTTCCCCTCTGTAGGGAAGCAGCCATACATCCTTGGGGTGAGATGTGGCAGCTGTTTGTCAGTGCAGAGCCATTCTAACTGGCAGTTAGGCAACATGTGAAAATGGAGGGGTAATTAGAAAGAGAAAGGCTGTAATGAATAGTACAGCAATATGGCTGTCATTCACTGTCTTGGAAAAAAAGCATCCTTGGTTAGTTTGATTCATGAACTGTGCCGAACAAGCTTATGGTTACTTTAATTATTTGTATTACTGTAGTCTCTGAAAATCCCTGCCATTAACCGGTGCTCCATTGTGCTGGGAGCAGCACTGAGAGACCAAGATGATGGCCATAGCCACTAAACACTGTAAGTAACAGCTGAGAAAACATGGGTATATAGACAGATGAGAGGGTCAATGCACAGGGAACACAGGCAGGTTAAGAACAGTAGTAAATAGCCAAGATTTTCTTGCTGTGATTCCTTTAGGAAGAATCTGTAAAGAGATGGTGTTATTTTATCCACTGATGGCTGTGAGCATTTTTACATTGATCTGCTAGGGGACTACAAGGGGAAAATTGGTCAGTGTTTGTATGTTTTGTGGACTTAGTGTGTCAGCAACCTGACTGTTGTCAGTTATCTGCAGCCATCTGGGCAGAAGAGAGACTTATGGCAGGGTATGAATAAAAACAATGTCATAACTTCACTGGTATTCACGGGACCTCCCTCAAGAAGAAGGTCAAAATGGAGGAAACCTGCATGAGTCTCTAAAAAATATACTGGAGAAGGTGGAGCAGGTCAGCATTAACATCTTGATACTGACTGAGGGATTAGAGACATCAAGCCGCTTGGAAAAGGAGGGCTTGATGCAGCTGAGCATGGAGGTAAAGTGAGACTGAAAAGACAGGAGAAAGATGGTATTTTGGCAAATGATCTGTGAAACAGCCTTTTGAATGGACGTGCAGGGGGTCTGAGAGGCATTTGTCATGGCCAGAGTGAAGATGTTAGAGTAAGGGAGAGAGCAGGATTACAATAGTCTGGGAAGGTCCTTGATCCTCCTGTTCCTCACACCTGCACTGTTGATGACAAAGTGGTGTCAGGAACTTGGCTATATTCCTCTCCAAAAGCCAGTCTTTCCAGCAGTGTGGTGGCTGCTTTCCTACACTGAGGATGTGGAGTACAGAAGTCTCCTTCACTCAGCCCCACTGATCTGCTGTCTGTACTTCCTCAGACTTCTGTTTTTGGAGACACCTTGTCCAACCCTCACATGAGACCTGACTTTTTCTTGATTTATGAGATCATCAGCACCTATGACAACTGCTCTAAGAAGTTACAGCTGCACAAGTGCAATAACCTCCTGCAAGAAGCAGAAAAGTGTTCTTAGATACAGGTAATGTTATGTGTAGTGAGTGGAGCAGGTGAGCCTTTCAAAAAAATCCTGTTTCTTCTCTATTTTAGTGTCTGCTCTGATGGGAAAGTCATTTTAAGAGAGTGTTCTGTAAAGTGAGAAATGGGAGTCCCAGAAACATACACGTTTACTGCAGTGCTGACAGGCAGTGGTAATCACAGACAGGGAGAAGGTGATGGGTGGAAAGGGCTCAATACCACAGCGAAAGCAAGCTGCAAGGAGCCTGACAATACAGCAGCCACTTTAGGGAATCATCAGCTGTGACAGCTGTGTGGGGTGAAAATCCCAGGGGATCCCAACTGTGCAAATGCAGTTATGCTTTGACATCTCAATGACTATTTGTGGGAAGGGTGTCTTCGTTTTCTGCTCTGCTTACAAAGAAGTAGGAATGGATGGCAGAAATGGGCTGGTCTCTCGTGTTCAGTGGTACATGCCACACTGGCAGGGTGGCTCCATCTCCTCGTGTGCTGGACACTGCTGGCTTTTCTCACTGTTCAGATTTCAGAGGGAAGGGGTGCTTCTCCATGTGATACAAGAGCCTAGGGGAGAAGGTACATTTTTTACTGCACAGAGTTCAGGTAAGAAAACATCCCTTCTGCCATTCCTGTAGAGTACACTTGTTTGCATATGTGCAATGTCTGTTTTTTGATGCCTATAAACAGAGAAGGTATGTTATTTTCTCATCAATGAGGACATCCCCAAAGGGCATTGATGGGAAGCAGGGTGAAATGATGATACACTCTGGTGAGGTAGAAGAAAACCTGCAGAAATTGCTGAAACATGGTGAAGTCATGGCTTTGTCTGGTTGCATTCACTTTGGACTCAAAGTTCTCGTTGACGGCTTGCCTCCTACCAAAACTCAAATAGCAGCGAGCATCTGTGTACCCAGAGCAGAAAATAAAACTTGTGAGCCTGCAAGGGGGGCCTTGCTTGACCTTTTCAGCTCTCTGGGGAAGTAAGAAATCTGGGACAGTCTCCTGAAAGAAAGATCTCCAAATCCCTCAGAAGCATCACCCTCTGACAGCTGCATGCCAGGACATAGAAAATGTCCTGCTCTGACCATCCAAGTGCTGCTTCAAGCCTGCTGGTGCCCGCTGTGGGCTCTGTGTGAATGCCACATTGTGCTCCCACAGCTTACCATGAACCTGGCTCTTGACTGGATTTTCTGAGGGATTTCTAGCTCTTCTGGATGTGTTGGGAAGTACAAAAGTAGTATGTGGCTTCCTGGGGTACGGCATATTTTATCTGCTTATTACCCCTCAAACTACCATCTTACATGGGTGACATAAGTGCCCAATTTTATGTGCTATTCCCTATAATACCTACTTTCAAACCAGTGTTTCTCACATAGTCTAGAAATGATCCAAGCTTTATTCTTTGATATCTCAGAGAGACTTGTAAAATCTGTGGTGCTGTGGGCGTAGGCACAAATAATTCTGCAGGGGTATAGGATCCACAAGCTTGTACACTTGATGGTGCTGTCAATACGGAAACAGCACCTATCTTAAGTCAGTTAGCTCTGGTCTCAGGGTTAAAAGCACCACTCGATCAGGGAAGAGAAGGGGATGCTTGTGTTTCCAGTTCAAACTTGCAACACTTTCCTACTCCCAACCCTCCAACTTGTGCCTCTGTTCATTCCCCCCTTGTGCTCTGAATTCTGCAGCCAAGTCTTTTGCATGCTTTTGTGCATCTTCTCTGGTTTAGTGGCTACTTAAATATTTATTTTTGTAGAACTTGCCCCCAGGGAATGTCTTATGAATGCAGAGGAGGGGTAGTGTGAGAGAAGGAGGGAATGAGCACTCCCTGAGGGGTCAGTATTGTCTGTTGCTGTGTATTGTCTATTCTATTGCAGAAACGGTATATAAAAAAAACCCTTGTCCTGGAAACAGATTAACATGCAAAAGAATGCAGACACACAAATGTGCACACAAGCACTTAAACAAACTCAAAAAAAAAAAAAAAAAAAAAAGGAAAAAAAAAGGCACAAGGAGAAAGACAGCATTTGCATCAGTCAAGTGTCTACAGCATCAGCTCTGTTCAGTCATGGAATTTGCTTTCTTTTAACCCATAGGACACCAGCATTTTAACAGACCTGCCATTCAGAAAGTGCTGCAGAAAGATATATAAGGGCTCAGCAATTGTCTGAGGAGCTGCATACAGGGACAGCTGAGCTTGAATTTCTCCTAGGCTACAGTGAGTTGAAGGACAGACTGTACATCAATGGGAAGATGAGTTTCCCAAGGCTTGCAAACACAGTTGAATTTACCCATTGATTTAAGTGTTAACAATCTGCTTGTAGATAGGACACAGGAAAATCTGGGCTCTTTTTGTTGTTGTGGTTGGTATTGCTTGAACTTTAATCATATGCAAGAGGCAGTTCAGCTTGTTGAATTCATTAATTGCTAAGGCGTAACATATTCACTTAATTGGATTCTCTGCTAGATAGAGATGTATTTATATGTATTTGTATATGTGCTTAGTGTATATATTTAGCTCCACAAAGACTGATATTAATGGAATGTTAAGGTTGCCTGGTGAAATAATCAGAAGACGGGAAGTGATGAATATTCGGTTGCAAGTGCGATCTTGTCTGTTGCAAGAGAAGTAAGGCCTGGCTTGCTGGATATTCCTGGCACAGCAGATAAACAGGTAGGGCTAAAGTTGGCACCAGAGCACAGTTGTGCTTGTACGTGCCTCCAGCTGGCCATGGGGCTGTTCTGCACCTGACGGGCCACCCCACCACAGTGCCCATCTCACCACCAGGGACAGCTGTTCACCTGGTCCTTCTCCATGACTGTTTCTCCTGCACAGCTCTTGGGTGCTCCCTCTGTTTGCTTCTGCAAGACAGCACCACCCAGTGAGCCACAGTTCTCCACTGCAGCTGGGGAGCAGCTTTGGAGGAGTGCTCACAGGAGAGCAGGACAGGAGAAGAAATCCTGCCTTCTGGGGATGTTGCAGAAACTCCTACATGGGGTCCTGGTGGGGCAGAGAGGTGGGGCAGAGTGGTGAGGGAGAGCTGTAGCCCAGGGCATGCTCTGGTTGAGTTTCACTCTGAGCACAGAGGTCAGTTGGGCCTGCTTCCCAGAGGCTGGAAGGGTAAGGGCTGAGCACTGTTGTGCCAGCTCAAGCATCACTGTGCTCCCTTTTCCAAGAACGGTGTCTCTAGAGCCAGGAAAGACAGCTGCCTGGTCACTTGTGCCACTCCAGCTTCCAGAGCAGCTGGAGAGGACCGAAGTACGTGCTCTTGAGGTTTAGTTAATCTACTGATCCCAAACTAGTTCTTAGTGAGTGCTGCATGAAATCCTGCTGTTCCTTATACGGCCGTCGATCCACATGCCTGCCCGGCTCACGGCTGCTCTCTCTACAATCAGCGCAATTTCCATGGCTGACTGCTGATGTGCATAGCCGCTCTGCAGCATCTGGCACGCTTCTGCAGGAAAGCCCCTTCCTCGGATATGGGGTGTGAGGGTGCTGTAGCGACAGCCCCGAGCTGTTTGATTTCCTCTGGGGTGGATGAGCTGAGCCATCCTCTTACTCTACTGGCTTACATTGCTGCTCCCCACTGTTATGTCTGCACGCAGCCCCCTTGCAATGCAGGATGGATTCTTAAGAGCCTTTTGTAGAGGGGAAAACTGAGCTTCAGAAAGCTTAGATGGTTTGCTTAGTCACACAGCAAGCACAGGACAAGATTACAGCCAGCACTTGGGTCCCTTCACTCCAGGGCATTTGGGGAGAAAGCATCTGTGCTCTGTGCAGCTGCTGCAGCTGCTCAGGGTAAGTCTGTGCTGTGAAACCCAGCACAGAACTGCCTGTGCTGGCGTAGGCTGGCGATGGTAAATCCACGCCATGCAGAGCGATGCCACAGGGACCCAGCAGCAAAGCAGGGTACAAGGCAGCTGTGTGAGCCTGGCGAGCTGCCTCAGCTTGCAGCTTAGCTCTACTGGGCTAGTGTGGCTAGATGGCATCTGGACCATAACTGGCTTGCATCCAGCCCTCCTGGTGTCCATGTACCATGTACCTCCACCCCCATGCCTCTGCTGTAGGGCCATGCAGACCAGGTCTCCTGCTCCCTTAGCCAGTTACACACCTATTGCTGCAACGTGAGAAACCTGCCTGCAACATACTCTGTTTTAATGCTTTCCTTTCCTCTCACCTTCTGGTCACCATGGCCACGAGACACCTGCCAGCTTCACCCTTTTCCACCTCCCTCTGCGCTCCCTTCCAGTTTGGCTTCTGCTTTCTTTGCCCCTTCAAACCTTTGGCAGAGTCAAGACTGCTGCTCTCGTAAAGTGGGGTTGCATAATCTCTGTGTTGGCTCCTTGGTTTGCAGTCCATCGCTGTTTCTTTATTCCTCTCTCCTCTGCCAGTGCTTGGTGATTCAGTCCCTCATGGACAGCTCTTTCTCCATCTTCACTGATTCTTTCTTCGCCTGCTTATTGGTTTTGTAAGGGCTCAAGCACATTCATAGAGCTGTATAAGTGATTACATACAGAAAATAAAAGAACAGTCATTTCATTTGTAGCTTGCAAAGCCAAGCTAGGAACTGCCAGTCTTGTTTCACAGGCCACGTTAATTCTGTTGCTTCAGGTACCTTCCCAGCACAAGGACTGAGGCACGGACCCCATGGAGAAAGTTGTATGCACTCATTAATTAAAACTTGAATTGAAATGTCCACACACAAGTGGCATGGAAGAAAGGTTGAAAAAGAAACCGTAAAGCTGCCGTTTCCTAATATTTCAACCTAAATAAGTTCCTTTCAGTGTAGTTTGATTGATTTTTTTTTTTTTCTTTTCATTTCTTTGTGTTGTCGTTTTTTAAATTATTATTATGATTATTTTCTAAGGGAAAAACCCCAAATCTTTTCTGTAGAACTGTATTGTGCATTCTCACACATGCTGAGCCTTCGGCACTGAGTCTGACTGCTCAAATGAGTGACTAACCCGTGTTTATTCCACAGACAGTCATGACAGCTCAAACTGGTTTGACTTTCTTCTGCATCCTAAATGGCAGAGTGCAAGTGACCTTTTCACAGTGGGGTACATTAAAAGACAGAGGAGAACCTGGATGGCTTGTCCCTACTCTGTGGGCTGTATGATCTGGCTTTTGCTTTTCCCTTGCTCTGCCAAAGCTGGGGTGTTCCTCCTTCTGACTGATACTGGTAGTGGTGTCCCCACTGGTTTACTGGGATGATGGGCTTAACTCTTAGAACATTTATGCTCAAATGGCATTTGGGCCATCTGCCAGGATTTCTTCAAGAAAGTGGCAGAAAAGAAATGATGACTATTTAACAGTTTATAACACAGTTAAAACTGAATGAAATTTGATGGGCCAAAGTGAAAATAATGTCCTTAGCCTCAGGGTTTTTTCCCTGCTGACTTTCAAATGCCTGTTGCAAAATGCGGAGATGTTGGCTTTTCTCAGAGAACCAGCCTAAAGACTCTTGTAATGGAAAGTGTCAGAGAACCTAATTACAGGCTTACTACTAACTCTCCCTATAATAGAGGTAACTACACAGTACACACACATTTAAATTCACATACAAAGTCATCCAGCTAATTCCAGACTGCAAGAAGTCATTCCCTGTGTGGACTTACACATGTCACAAAAGACCTTTTGCAACCTGCCAAGGGCCTTAGCTTCATCTTACAAGTCTAAGACTGCCTGCCATGCCTGTTTTATTTCCAAGCTGCAGAAAGCACAATACTTGCTTTGTGTTGCCACTTGTAGGCACGAAATGACAGACAAGTTGTTGAAAAATAGGTGCTCCTGAGGTCCATCAGTGCTGAGAGAATGGGAAGATTTTATCTTCCTGAGGCCATACTCCCAAGAAAGCAGTCCTTGGCTTAACCCTTCCTTGCTGGCTAGGGTTGACAGGTAGCCTCTTTCCCAAAATGCTGATTTCAAGGTTACCTTTCTCTCTAACCTACTCAAATCTGATTGTACTCCTTTTGCGCAGAGATGACTTGAAGCCCAGATGGCCTCAGCTGGGCCCTTGGCAGCTCTGTCTGGACTCCAAGCCCAGATCAGCTTAGGATAACTGCTGCTGGGGGTACCTGTGTTCGTGTGTGTCTGCACCTGTGTATGGGGTTGGAAAGGAGAGAAATCTGGCAGAGCAGCTCCCTGCTGCTCACAGCATGCTTCCTGGCTCCAGCCAGCATGGCAGCAACACACACATGTGCAGTGAACCAGCTGTCCCACTAGTGGACTCCGTCCAAGGGTCAGGCCTTGCCTGTAGGGTGCAGGTAGAGCTGGCGGGTCTTGTCTCCTGCTCTGCCCAAACAGGGCAGAGTGCCACAGTTTTCGGGCAAAGCCCAGTACTTGGCTGTAGCAGTGGGCCCTGCAGCTCACACGCTGTCGTTCTAGAGCCTTCACCCCCTACAGAGGTGGCACCATGAGGGCTGGAGGCTGAAGCACGAGCTCCTAAAGCAGGACTCTCCAGCTGGGGGGAACAATCCATGACAGTGCCTGGGAGACCCCCAGCTGGCAGCTGGACAGGAGTACCCTGGTAGTGCTCACTGCTGGTGGAGATGTGCAATGCTGACACTGCTCTGGTTTGGGCCTCTGTTTACTTTCAGGACAGAAGTGAGGCTGCTGTTCAGGCAGTGGCTCAGTTGGTTGCCCAGTGCGATGGCCCAACTGAGCCGTGGCCCCCTTCATCACTGGTGAGAGAAGAGCTGAACATGCCATGTCTCTCTGCGGAGGGTGTGCATGTGTTTGTGCCATCCTGGGCTCTCTGAATGTGGGGCCACTGCACAGAGAGCAGGTGGCTCTGGCTGGTGTGTGCTGGGTGCTGTGGTGCTTCACCTGCCCTGGCCTCCTGCTGCTGAAAGTTAAATGATCTCTCTGACATTCTCAGAGATGTTGCTCAAAGTGATGCCTTCCATCTTGCTTGCACAGCTCAGTGAGCAGTGAGGTTTAGGCAATCCACCCCCTCTCTCTTCGTGTTGCCTCCTCTCCCCCTGTGGGGGCCTGCTTTGACACTAAAATTTTCTCGGCACAAGGCTGCCTTTAGATTTGCATTTTTAAACATGCCTTCAGCCTTAGGTCTCAAGAGATGCTGCGAGAGATATTTGCTCTGTGTCAAGAGTAGGTGTCACTGGACAGAGGAACACACATCGGGGTTTGCACGCTGCTGTGCAGGACCCACTTATCAGCTGAAGCTCTCCCAGGCTGCAGTGTGAATTGGCAAGTCCATCTCTCCCTCTGTGTAACATGGTTTAGGGGAAGAAAAAAAGCCTGAGTGAAAGAAATGAAAGCTCAGCAAAATGCAGACCCAAGCCCAGCACTCAACAGGGAAAGCCAAGGGGAAAAATCATTAGATAGGGCATTACATGCATGGACACGTACTGGATGCAGACACACACCTGCACAATGTGGATGCCCTCCTAGAGACTGCAAAATGCTTCCATAAAGCATTCAGATGCCTATACATGCACATAAAAATACACTTCTCTTTAAACCTTTGTTACTCCTGAACCTCTGTCACACAAAACATGCAGTGTTACTAGCATCACTGCTAAATTACCCCCCACCCCGTGGTTCAGCCCAGGAGAGCAGTAGAGATCCTCAGGGTGAAACCTTAGATGAGCAAGACAGGGGTTTATGTATATATAAAAGTCTCTGGCTTTAGGTTTTATTTGCCAGACCAGAATCTGAATAGACTGATGTTGGTGTTTAGGGCATCAGGACAACTCCCCTTGCCTCATTTCAGAAGGGCGTGACAGCTCTAAAGGATGCAATATTCCTGAAGTAAAAGCCTGAGTCAGGGGCTGTCACTGTTAACTGGAGGTGGGTTATGTTGGATGGTACATTCAGTCTGCAATGTTTGTCATATATACTCCCTCCCCACCCCCCTAATTCTTGCAGCATTGTAACACCTGATTTTTCCCTCTAGAAACTATGACTTTGCTGAGTTACATCCTTGAGACTACTCAGATCACAGTCCATATTACCACAAACAGCTTTCTCTAACCTCTCCCCTCATGTCTCCCAGTTATGCCTGTGCTGATTGCGGTGTGGACTTCTATAAATCATGGTCACCTGTACATGCTGAAGTACTGAGGACCTTGAGCTAATATGTCCCTCTGGAATCCATACAGCTCCTGCCTGAGTCAGCCTTGTCAGGATAAACTCCTTCTGGACTACCAAGTTAATGCTACCACCAGGAGCAATACCGTCACCTAGAGGAAACAATCAGCTGATCCTAGCTGGTTTTATGCCTGTAGTGCTCTCTTGGTAACTTCTGTTTTGGAGGAATGATTTACCAAGGCAAACACCTTGGCATTCTTGCAGTCCTGACCTTTCCTTGACACCAGTGGAGCTCCATAGTTCATTGACTTTGCAGAAGACAGAAGCACTCAAAGTATATCTCATTAACCTTCTCATTCTAATCATGGCAGGGGACAGGACCTCAGCAATTGCAAAAAGCATATAAATGCACCAGTAAAGGAACATTTCAGCAAAAATAGCAAGAGCTGTGTAAATGCCAGACCTCAGTGAGCTGGGAAACTGTGTTCCTGCAAAGTGCTTTTATTCCCAGAACTTCAGAAATCAGTTGTAAAGCCAGAGCAGATACTTCACCCTGTCTGTACTATGCACCAAGCCTCTCCCTGGTTTATTCTAGGTGCTGTATAAATATACAGGGAAGAAAACTGCACCATCTTTTGTAATCGACATGCTTAATTGAATGGCTATTAGAAACAATTCCTGCTTCTGCAGGTGCAGTGGAGAAAGCAGCCTTCCCCAGGTGGCGGTGGAAGGTGAGCTTGAGGTTCAGGAAGGAGTGTTGTTTTTGTGTGAATTAATTTTGCATGTGGAGCATTCACAACCATTTCTTGCCTGCTTTGGTTGATGTGGCTAATTAATCACCCTGAGTGTAAACAGGAGATTTTTTTTTGTTCTCCATGGCATCTCTTTACCTGCTGCAGACCAGCCTATGCAAGGCTAGAGACCTATAGCATCACAGGGATTGGAAATAGCTGGGAAGTCAGCAGTCCAAGTGTGAGAGTCACAACTTAACCAGCTTGGGTGAAGGCTAAGAGGGATGTTCTATTCTCAGGGCCCTGGAGGAGGTTACCTCATTCCATGAACGAGAGAAATGTGAGCTTAGGAGGTGATGACATCAATAATAAGAGCCTTTGTGTTCACATGGATTAGCTGGGGCACAGATATATGATGATTAAGATTGAGTTACGACATCTGCAGACTGAAAAAGTGAGGAGAAAAGGCTTTCTACAAAGGAATTACTCCTCTTGTTCCTGCTTAGTTAAGCCATTGGACTGGAAATGCTCATCTGATCCCATCCCTGCTGCTCTAGGCAGTGACATTGCATAGCCCTATACAAACCAGTTGTTCTTCTTGACCCCATTTTAGTTTTTTTCATTTCTCCTTTTGATTTGTTGTTCCAGAACCTCCCTCATCTGGTGGTTAAAAAACATCTTGCTTTCAGGGCAATTTTTCTCACAACCAGTTGTTCTTGTGCCAATGTTGTTTTTCTGCTTTTAAAAAAATAAAAATAAAAACACAACTTTTCTTCCTCCCTTGTGTATCTGTCCCCTCTTTATTTATACAGAGCAATCATATCCCCTCTTGGCTTTCATTTATCTAGGTTAAACAAGCTTTTTAATCTCCCCCTTCAAGGCAGGCTCTCTGTTTCCCCTAATCACTCAAGCCAAGGTTATTTTTGATAACTAGCTTTTTTGTAAGGTTCTTTGCTGCTCACCCAAACTGAGTGTAAAACAGCGTGACCTATTGTCTGTTGAGTAATTTTGAGGCAAAGAAAAGCGTCAGCTACCAGATCCAGAAAAAAAAGACATCAGGGTGCTGCTGTTAAAATTTGCATTTGTTCTCTACCTTATCTCCATGAAGCCAAAGCCTCCTATGATGACTTGGTTCCTGATATAGTTTATATTTAATAACAGTAATGACATTTCTATCCACCCCAAAAGCCAAGCCTGTGGATCTACAGTAGTTCAATTCCAGTGGAATGTCTTGCACCAGCCTTCCAAACACTCTTTATCCCCAATGATTTTATTTATGCATGACTTATTTCTTTACAATCTACTTCAGCATTAAGGTTCTAACAGCACCCCCAAGGTTTACCATTACTTTTATGTACCCTAATCAGCGCATACCTCCCATTGGCAGTGTCCCAGTTATAATTGTTATTTCTGTGGTGTTTCAGTTATTCCTACAGTAGTCCTTTTCAGTTCCTGCCCAGTTGTTCTGGTTTTTCTACATCCTCATTCAGGAGCTGTACGAATTGTGCTGACAAGGCTCATCTTTCTCCCTAGACCCTCCCTCTCTCCCAGAGGGGTTAGAGTATGCTTTTCCATCAGCTCTATTGCCAATAACACTGCTATTTTCTGCCAGCTGACCAGTGTCTTACCTTTACCTTTTCTATATTTGATTTTGCCTTTTCCGTGTATTAAAATAATGTGTAAAAGTTACATAAGCTCTTTCCAGTTAACTATATTACAGTAAGGTAAATGGCAGGTAGCTTTCCATGCTTGCTATTAGAGTTCCCTCATGTAGATCTGTCAGACACATCTTTTTATGTGTATCTCCTCATTTCAATATTATTTTTTTCTATTTTTTTATTTTTTCAATATTATCTTTTCCGTATTTATCCACCCAGTGCACCCAGACATGAGAATGTACTGTTATCTCCATTTTACACAATGGGGAGTGGAGGGACAAGGGTGTTTGCAGATCAGGTCCCAGAGGTCCTTGGCAAAACAGGGAACATGCCTTCTAATCCCTGCCCTGTGCTGTTGCCTTTGTGCTTCCCCACTGCAATGAACAAGCTCCTCAGCTCCTGGAAAACAAAATGTAATAAGGGAGGAAACACTGAACTTTCTGGGTTTGGAGTGGTCTTTTATTTTGTGAATGAGACCAAATACGTTTTGTTCCTTTTCTTGTGTCTCTTCTATACCAAGAGTGGAAGGAAGTGAGGGATTTAAAGAGTTGTGCAAGCTGTGGTGCAAATAGGAGCCTGAATCAAAAAAACAAACAAACAAACAAAACAAACAAACAAACAAAAAAAACAATCAAAGGTCTTCACCCAGATGTAGTTCTCCTAAACCCCAATTCAGAATACAAGGCCTCTGAGTATCTTGTACAAGCAATGTATCTGAACCTCTTATTTTTTTCACCCAGAATTGTACTCTGCTGCCTAGTCCCTGAAAGCCATATTTCTGTGAGGCTTTGTTTCTCTACCTGTTAACATTACTTGGAGGTTTCTCCAGATGCTTTTTTCTTCTGTGGTCCTTCCTTACCATACTAGGAGATACTCAGAGGCTGGTTTCTGCCTTGGCTGCAGCAGACAGCCTTGGAGATTAATGGGAGTAGCCTGTACCTGTCCGTACTACAAATCTGAGTGAGGGCTTTGTAAATGCTTAGACTGGGTGCTGGTCATTTGGTGGTTGCTTTTGCCAATGTAGCATTTAAGGTATTCACTGAAGGAGACCACTAGCTCTTGTGTTATAAACATCTTACTGACATGCTAACACTGAAAAGAGAACATGCAGAAGAATAAAGAAATATACTTTCCTGGTATAAATTGCAGCAAGAAGATTTAGGTTAGAAAACAGGATATTTTTTTTAAAACTTTTAAATAGGACAGATAGTTAGACTGCCCACGGAGATCATGGGCTCTCTGTCGGTGAAAAGGACATGTTGAACAAACATCTGTCAGAAATGCCTGTTACAAGTCTTAGCTTCTCTTGGTAGGGGAGCAAAGCTTCTGTTAAGAATTAGTTTCAGGGAGCTAACATGCTACAGCACCTTTCATTAAGGATGTGCATTAACATACTGCAGAACACTTTTATTCTGGCTACGTTACACTGTGTTTAAGGCAATTTGCCAGCTGGCTGGAAGGTTTTCGGAAGGCTCTGACTTTTTGTAGGCAATCTTACCTTCTGTCTGCCCATGATAGCTTATACACTTAGGCAAACCAATAGCATATATGATTAACTTTTTGTTCTACAATAGCTCTCATTTTCTTGTTTCGCAGATGTGTTGGACTTCTCCCAACAGCTTGTTAATCCAAAGTAGGATTCTATATTTGAAGGTGAAAGTTAGCTGCTCCCCTCCCTCAGTGCCTCCAAATTAATCCCTAAGCCAAAGTGACTTCCCTTTCTCAATAAGATCAGATGTGGTACAGACACAGAAGGGGGGATTTAAGGGGAAATTCTGGCTCTTAGGTACCCTTCCCTGGCATACAGGATCATACTTGGGTTTTGGAGAACATGATTAGAAGGTGTTTTTTTGTTGTTGTTTGTTTGTTTGTTTGTTTTTTAAAGATCCCTAGCATCCTCATTTTTTGCTGATTCTGTAACCCTCCAGTACTCCTGGCAGAAGTTTGGATAACTGGGCTCTGATCAGAGTACATCCAGTGGGTCTTGAAACTGCAGGGTGACAAATATGTAGGATGCCTGGGATGGTTTATTTTTCCTCTTTTTGCTGAGGCAAGCACTGAGCAAAACCTAAGTAATAACAGTTTACAAGCTGTTAATACCAAATATCCTGAGACTTCAGAAGTGCCTTGCTCTGCTCTGCACAGCTTGGCAGGTTATATTCTTTAAGAGCTGGCATCATTACCTGGACAAATCTGTGACATTTAATTCTGTTGTGGCTAACCTCTGTCCCCAGAGTGAATTGCTCCTTCTCTCTCATGCCTGATTATCTAGAATACAATGCACATTTTTTATTTTCTTTCTCTTGCATTGTCTCTGTGCTCTGCACATGCGGTGTTTCTTATTATCTTTACTGTCCCTGTCTACATGTTGCCTAAGGCTGCTTTTTAACTACATGTATACACATTTGATCCTTACATGCATGAGCATCTAAAATATTCTGCTCTCTCTTAATTCATAAACTTTTTCTGACTTTGCTTGTTCATATCATTGACTTCTATCAATACATGTCTGCAGGTGTGTGAGTAATTATATGGCATGCCAGATTGTTCAGGTTAGCAAAGAAATGTAATATTTGCACGTACTCTTGAGACAGTCTGTAGTTCATTTGAGAATGTTGGCCAGCACATTTCCTTACATCCTGTTTTTCCTCCTTCTTGGTTAATTTATAAGGACTTTATTGGGATAATAAGGAAAGGACATGTACTACTGTATTTGCAGGTGAGGTGCTCCAGCACGCAGGAGACCATGGTAGGATTGTCATTGTTGTCCTAATTTCATAATGTTGGCCTGTGTAGTACAATGCTGTGAAACGTGCTTGGCACACAGCCTTACAAAGTCCCCTTTCTGTCCCAGAGAACTTCTGGGTAATTACGAGTTGGGTTTGCTTATCTGATCTAATTTATCACTTAAGGGTTTATATCATGCCTATTACTGTGATATCTAAGTGCTACTGAGATACTGCTAGATGTCTCTTTCATCAACTGCTTATTTCTATGATAAGTTAATGTTATTGAGCTGAAGTCTGGGCTGTTTTGTGCAGCATCTTAATCATTGGTCCCTCCTGAGCCCTGTGTTTGTAGTTATTCTGCTTGTCTGGTGGCCTCATTGAACGAGTTTTGGGGATTTGAGCTCAGTTACTTGAAGATTAGAATTGCACTGCAGAAATCTCTGGCTCAGACAATGATAAATTGATCTGCTCTGTCAATGAGCAGGAAGGGCAGGGTTGAGCAGGCCCTGGGTGAGCATATGAGTATATGCTTTCTATTCCCTCAGAAATGCACTTTGCACATCCATGCTTAGATAGGGGTGTGAGTACACACCGTCTGCTGTGGTCGACAATGCTACTTGCCTTTTGTGGCTGGAAGAGGCCACCAGTTCCCTGGGCTCCCAGTCTGCCAACTTCCACCTGCTGCTCAAAGTGTATGTAAAAATTAAAACATCCCCCTGCCTAATCAAGTGAAAAAAAAAAAAGAAGAAAAAAAAAAAAAAAGAGAGAGAAAGAAGAAAAATAGCCATGTACCCTGTTTGCTGGTCCAAGCAGGATGATTCTGGTGGTGGGGAAGCATTAGGGGCAAACCTCCCTTAAAAATTCTTTGCAGCTGCTGCTTGTAAGGGTTCATGGGGAGGGTAAAGCCTGCTGCCCAGCCATTTCACCCACTTCTTACAAAAACTGCAGCCCTGCTCTCTCCAGGGTGCCGTGTTCACACCGCAGGGATAGATGGGGAGGCTGCTGTCTCTGGGTGATTTCTTCTACCTTTCTTCTCCTTCTATCAGCCCCCAGTGTGGGTTTTTCTTTCATGGCCAGATGAAGCAGTTGTTTGTTTGTTTTGAAGGTGACAAGTGTTTTATGTGAATTCTGGCTGCTCTCAAATGCCAAACCCCAGCTGGGCTTTGAGTTTCACAGAATAACTGCTGACATCTAATGAGCCTCTAATAAGTGCTTCTCCCTCCCTTTATGTCATTTAAATAAATAAATGACTGAAATTTGGCGGTGGTGGGAGGTGGTGTTGGACTGCAGTGGAATGAAGCTTTTCTATTTACCCACCAAGTAGGTACACCACCAAAAAACAGTCACACAGCCCCCACTCCCCCTACTGCCTGTGAAGGTGTCTCAGCCCTGGCCTGGGGGGCTTTGTTTGAGGACTGAGCAGGAAAGTTCCTTCTCTAGCCCAGTCAGTTTCTTGCCCTCCCATCTGAGGCTGGGAGCCAAGGTGCTAATTAGTGTCAGCTGTGATGGGGGGAAATGAGAACAGAGGCGAGACTTTGATAGTTCAAAGTGTAGTGGTTGTTCAGGTGTCTTCCTGGAATTTTTGCAAGGAGCAGTCTACCATTGGCAGTGAGTGTGCTACACGCATCAACTCTTCAAGGAACAGAGTGGCTTCAAAACACCTCTTACTTGTGGCAGTAGGTATGAGGTGAAGGGGTCCCCATCCCCCTTTTCTGGTCTCTGAAGGTGTGATTTCTGTTTGCTGAAGAAATGGAGAATGAAAAGATAAAATGGCAGTAAGTCATTGTGGAAAAAATAGCAAAAGTAGAAGTAACAGATGCTGCTTGATTTTCATGTGTCAGAAACAGAACAGTTCCTTTTTTCCAGCTAACATATGCAACCAAGTCATTGTGAAAGGACAAGAGTAGGTATTTTAATGAGCCCTTAGATGGGGATAGTGAGAACTACTATTAAACAACCATCTCTGTCTATGTTCATCTCCTGTGAAAATACTCCTGAAACTGCTGAACACCTTCAGTTGAGCCTATCTCCTTTGGTTGCCTATCTCCTCTGTCACTTGGAAGAACTCAGTCCTGACTAGGAGTTGGCAACCTTTCTTCCAGAATGAGTTATTTCTGGACAAAGGCAACTTTGTTTAAAATGAAACAATTTGATTAATTTCACTGAAAGCAAGCGAAAACAAATTTTTTGAAAAAATGTTTTGACTTTTTCAAGTGTGGTATTTCAATTTCTCTGTTTCAAAATTGCATTTTGTTTCAGTTTTTTTTTTTTTTTTTTTTTTATATATATATTTCTCCTCTTTTTTTACAGGAAAATTACCATTTTTGTTGTGGCTAGCAGACTGAAATAAACTTTTCAGGAGACAACAAGCTACATGGTTGTTGCTGGACTGAGAAAGCTCAAAGACATCGTGTCTATTTGACCAGGGTGATGGTATCCCCTTTGTCATCCACTCATGTGCCCAGAGGGTGAGACCATCAGAGAGATGAGACACCCCCATACTCTTGCTCTCTTTCTCTCCCTCTCCCTTGGTTTGAACCCATTTCTTCAGAGTCTTCTCCTCAGAAATATCTCTGTCCAACACAGCTGTGAACTTGGGTACTCCAGAGCAGTTCTCCTGCCTGGGACTGGGGGAATGTGTTTGATACAGAGGGATGGGGCAGCTAGAAGTCTATTTTGTGTTGTGTGTGTCTCCACAGGTGGGGAAATGGAAGGAAAAAAAGCTGCAGATGAAGTATTATGTGTGGCCCCGCTTTGAGCTGTATCCTGACTCTGAGGAACGTGAGGACGACCACCTGAGTATAGTGACCCTCGAAGAGGCACCGTTTGTCATTGTGGAGAATGTGGACCCCCTAAGTGGCACCTGCATGAGGAACACTGTCCCTTGCCAAAAGCGCATTGTGACCGAGTATGCACCCCTGGGTTTTTCTCCTCTTAATGGGTTCTCCCTTCTCAGCAGAAACTAGAGTCTATTGGGCCAATACTGGCACATCCTGATAATCCTTTTTAGAAAACTCACCTTGCTTTGCCCAGCCTGGCCCATGCCCATTCATGACTGGCCCCACTGGGCAATGCATTGCAGTGTGTCTAGCACAGATATCACAAGTGAAGTTCTCCAGGTTGTGTTGTGGGAGGGGGAGCACATACTGACAGCAAAGGGGAATTAAGGGAATTTTCACCAGCCTTTTAACCCATTATTGTTGTGATTGTTCAGGAACAAAACTGATGAGGAGCCAGATTACATGAAGAAATGTTGCAAGGGGTTCTGCATTGATATCCTCAAGAAAATCTCAAAGTCTGTCAAGTTCACATATGACCTCTACTTGGTGACTAACGGCAAGCATGGGAAAAAAATCAATGGGACATGGAATGGAATGATTGGAGAGGTCAGCAGCAAAGGGAGGGCATGGTGGGCTTCATTCTTGGGCTGGGTGCTATAGGTCAGGTCCAATCTCCCATCATTTATTGTGTGCCCTGCCAGGGAAAGGACAGAGGTGACTCTATAGAAATGATTGGCTTGGATTCTTTCTGGGCGCTGTGTGAATTAATCTGCTCTGACACTCTGACCATGACCACCTTTCCTGTTTGATGATTAATTATTATTCCCTCTAGTGTCACAAATTTTGCCTTTATAGTCAAAGAAAGAGTGTGATATCTGTGCACCAAAGAGGCTGCAACCTAGATTAAGCTTAGATCATATATAAGATGTATAAAGAATGAAATAAGACTTTGCAGTGTTAGAAGGAGGAGAAAGCAAGGACAGAAAAATGAGATAAGACGTCTTCTCGGTGGATGATGTGTTTATCCTAAGACCTCTGCGGATTTAGTTTTTGTACGCATACCAGCTTTGAGGGGAAGATAAATGTCTATAGATTCCCTGAAAGAAAAAGGTGTCCTGATAAAAGATTAGGAAGAAGAAATGATAGAAACAATATAGGGAATGGGATTACAGGAGTAAAAAGGACTGCATGGAGAGAAAGGAGGGTAAGAAGGGGCTTGGTTGTGGTGCTTGAGAGGGGCTAGCTTTGGTTCTGTGCATATGAACTCTTCCTTTCTTTCTTCCAGGTTGTCACCAAACGGGCCTATATGGCTGTGGGATCCCTCACAATTAATGAGGAACGTTCAGAAGTGGTGGATTTCTCTGTGCCCTTCATAGAGACAGGAATCAGTGTCATGGTGTCACGTAGCAATGGAACTGTCTCACCTTCTGCCTTCTTAGGTATCATTTTAGTCTAAAATTAAAATTTCACCCAGTGTTCATCAAAAATTAGGTGAAGGTTACTTGTGATTCTTAGCCTGAAAGTCCCTTTTTGGGAATACCTGTGGGACAGGTATATAAAAATAAACCATGATGTTTTAGTTCTAAATCCCAAGCAAGCGAAATCCAGGCAATTGCAAACAAGCACTGCCTAGAAGTTCCAAGGCATTTTTCAGTAATCCTAGCAAAGAATGGGCTCACTCAGGGTTGTCATCTACCCTACAGCATGTGGTATCCCAGTGACTCAACTAATAGCATGTTCAAGCAGTGTAGGCCAGAAAAAAAATGGATTCAAACCTTAGAGCTGGTATGCAACTGTACTTAGTGATAACAATTAGCGAAGAATTGCTGCGCTTTCAGAGACATTATTTGTAAAGAGAATATTAGTTTGATCCTCCCTTGACAAAGTAACTGGAGGAAGTTAGAGATCTAACAGAACTTTTGAAAAAGGGTTGAGCCATCAGTTCTTTGCTGACACTGTGCATCCCAGTAAAATGGTTTCTGTTGCTCTTCAGTGGTGGAGGGTGGTCGGAGAATGCAGAAGTGATACTGCATTTCCACCAGGCATCCATGCCTTCCTAGTAACTACTACTTGGCTTTAAAAAACGCTTTATGATGCAGCAAACACAGTATATGAGCTATATAATTACTGTCTGCTCTCTGCCAGGAACCTGAGAACACTTACAGAAATAATTTTATATGGGCAAAGAAATTTTTCCAAACTCGTCTTGAAGAAGGATTTTCATTACTGCTCACTCTTCAGCAATTTTTGCCTTTAGCCAAGCAAATTGGCTTACAACGTTCCATTAATATTACTGGGTTGTGTAAAACCAACAATAAGCTAAACTCTAAATTTTTAAATGAAAATTAAAATCAAGTTGCAATATTGACTATAGTATGGACCAATGTCCTAGGTTTCTTTGATCTGGTACAGTACCATCTTTACCTGTTCATGCTTGCAGATGGAGAAAACCTGGCAAAGATCAAGCCCTTGCAGAATGTGAATGCTAACATTTCTAGAATGAGCCCTTGTTCCCATTACTAAGGGAATGGAATAGCTGAAAAACTACTATCATTATGGCTGAACCTCAGAAATTTGGAGATGCTCTTTGGCTCAATAACATCTTGAAAGTTGGATGCTTGTTTGAAACTCTGCCAGTTCTGTTTGATTTTCCCTCACTCTCTCCAGATGGTGCTGGAGGACTTCCTGGGAACAATCTTTTATCAATGCATTTCATTTTATCAATGCATGTCACAGTGGCTGAATGTGGTTCCAGATGGAGCCATGTATCACAGATGTAGCTGTAAGAATGAATGCAGTCATTACAGAAAAAGGAATCTACACTTCTACTAATTCAGGACATTTCTCAGACTGGGGTTGAAGGCATCCCTATTGGGAAAAACTCCTGTTTTTCCCAAGCCACACACTCTCACTGGGGTGTTCTGGAGGGCAAAGGAAGTGTGGGGAGAGGTAGCTGCTCTACATTGGGACTTTCAACATGTTTTTTTCTTCCTCTCTAGAGCCATTCAGTGCTGATGTATGGGTGATGATGTTTGTGATGCTGCTTATAATCTCTGCAGTGGCCGTCTTTGTCTTCGAGTACTTCAGCCCCGTGGGCTATAATCGGTGCCTTGCTGATGGCAGAGGTAAGGGGAGCTGCTCCTTGCCTTGAACCTCCATTGCTTCCAATCCCAGCTCCTTCAGCACCAGCATTTCCTTTGTATTAAATGTGATGCAGATACAGACCGCTCTGAGCTGTGAGTTCAGACTGAAGAGGACAGGGAGGGAGGTAGAAAATGGCTCTGAAGAGAACAGATGTAGATAATAGATAATTTGCTTGGCTTCGGAGACTGAATGTGGCGTCTTTCATCTCTAAAGCACATACTAGCTTTAATTTGTTTCTCATTGAGGGGAAATTGGTGCTGGTAACTGGTGCTGGCAGTGCCTACGGCACTGCTCTCTCTAAGGCAATCAATGGGCTCTCTGTTGTCAATCTGCCCTTCAGTGCTACGTCTCCCCAGAAAGCAAGCAGCTCTGCTGGCCCCCCGGCACAGTGCTGTCCTCCAGAGCCCACATCTGTCAGCTGGGCACATCCCTCCCCTGAACACTCTTGCTAATGTTACTTTGGCTGCATTCAAGGTAGTCTACCATGGTATAACCCTGCTCTCGCACCTGGATTTTCTCTTTAAGGACACCCAAGAATTTCTTTCCAAGACAGGTGGGCATGCCTTTGTCTTAGCCCCCAATTATGTTGGTTTGTTTTTGTTGGGTCACTCAAAGTTTGAGAGCTCAGAAGGATTTGGGTCCCTGGTGTGAACTGGAGACCCCCATTGCTGTATTGGTTTGTGGCTGACAAAGTAACTGTGAAAACAGATGGGGTGATTGGTGGAGAAGGAACTTGTCAAGATTTCCTCACACTCAACGCTTCCCACTACTGTTTTGCTGGGCTTGCTCTCATGTCTTAGGGCAAGTCCATACCTTGCAGTACTGCACCTTACATATGCATGTGGCTTAGATATCTCACTCATTTGAGTAAAGAGGAATTTAAAACTACCACTCCAGAATGTAAAAAAGGCGAGGAGTGTCAAACCATGCTTCTTATAGCAACTTTGCCTCCCTGGCATCTAGAGGCTCCAGTTTTGCCAGGTGATGATTCTACTTAGAACTTGGCGTGCAGTTCCCAGAGTGAAAAATGAGCCCCTTGGACCTTTCAGCTGCATTTAGAGTGCACACAGTTAGTGCTCTGAGATGATCCATAAGGTTCCCTGCTCAGCACTTTGGAGAGGAGCTATCAATAGACTTTCTTCCTTTTTGTTTCTATGCTGGAGCCAACTGTAACCACAGGCAGCAGCACCAGGCTCCAGCCTACCCAAGGAGTTAAAACATGGGATGCTAAACCAAGGGGTTGCAGAGCCAGGGTAGCACCACTGGAAAAGTGACAGGGACTACCTGAACTGTGCCAAAGGGTTCCAGTCCTCTTAGAATCTTCTCAGTGCCTGAAGCAGGATCCTTAGAGTAACTCCAGCTGCAGTCTCCCTGACAGGTTCTCTTGTGCTCAAGTTGAACAAATTTTGGTTTTGGTTCCCACTAATGGCAACGGTGTATGCAGGGCATCTGAAACTGCTGAGAGTCAAACAGGATTTCATGAGGTTTCAGGCAAGGTGCTTCATGAGCACATATGGCTTTTGGGATATGAGTTAGCTTCTCCTGTGAAAACTGAGTTAAGGGGAAAGTATCAACTTTGTAAACATTGTACCTGTTCTTGAAGCTGTTGATTTTCTTGAGAGAGACTGAAGTATATGTCACACATAGCTTAGATGCAGCACATGGAGAGAGGGAGTTGGTTCTTCTCTATCCTGTGCATCATCAACAGACTGGGTAATAAAATGCTCTTGCAGAGGTATTTGCAGAGACTTGTTATTTCAGATAGTGCTCTTTCTTGCACCAGTCCAAGTACAGTTGTGGCCATATTTGCACAGGTGTATACTGGGAGTTCAAGAACAACATCACTGTTGAACAGCTAGAAATGAGGATAGAGTTTTTCTAACCAAACTCTTTTTCTATTGACTATACTTGAACTGAAATTTAATGTTTTGTCTTATACGTTTTCTAATCAGGTACAAAAAATTCCTTATATAAGGCTTCACTGGAAATCTGTGAGATAGAATAAATACAGAAGCTTGAAGACATTTTAAAAAATCACTTTTCAGGGTCATGCTTTGCTTAGACATAGTGTCTTGAACACAGGGAAGCACAGCTGTGGACATTCATCTCACGTGGGAAAGACACTGCTCTTAATTCTGAAGTCACGGTGTGTATTTAAAGAGATGTGCATTCCTCTCACTTGTTTCGAGATACTTACTGGGGGATCTTGTTTCTCAATCACTCTAGAGCCAGGAGGTCCCTCTTTCACCATTGGCAAAGCTATCTGGTTGCTGTGGGGGCTGGTGTTCAACAACTCTGTGCCAGTGCAGAATCCCAAGGGTACCACTAGCAAGATCATGGTGTCAGTGTGGGCCTTCTTTGCTGTCATCTTCCTGGCCAGCTACACTGCCAATCTGGCTGCCTTCATGATCCAAGAAGAATACGTGGACCAGGTGTCTGGCTTGAGCGACAAAAAGGTAATGGATCAACCCAAACCCCTAAAGCAGCCTTCTTCACAGAAAAGACTGCTTTACCCTTTCTCCTTTGCGTTTACTGGGAAAACGTCCAGATTTTGTTGGTTGCAATGTTTCAGTAGTCCCTCATTTAAATAGCACAACTGCTCTTTGCTGGTATTCAATTGCATTTTTACACATTTTAAGTACTTCAGAAGTGAATTATGGAAACCGAACTGAACTGTGTTTACTTGAATGATCCCAAACAACACTTTGATTGGCAGCAATAAATGAATTAATGCTGCTTTCAAAGTGACGTGTATAATGGCTGTAACCTGTTTTTTGAGGATGAAAAAATTTGTCTGTGTGGGAACTGTGACCATTAGGGTAGCAAATATGATCAGTTAGTTTATGCTGGGGATGAGTTCTGCCCATGGGGGTAAATCAGCTTGGCTTTGATGATTTACTGTTGCTTGCATTTTAAGTTATATTGCCATTTTTCAAGGCCTTTGGAGGCTTCGCACAAGATATCATTCCCTGTTCAGAATGTGTTTCACTGCCTTGTTTGCATGCACTGAATTTTGTTCTCGCAGAGCATTTGCTTCTGCTGGGCTTTGCACACTGAGGATTTTGAGGAGATTGTTCATGCATGCAGGGTAGCACTGTCTGGCTCATGAAGGTCTGAAGCTGTGCACACTGCTTTATTTTTGTTTTGTTGCAAGGTTACTCACAAGGAATTGAGTTCTGCGAGGCTCGATTATCCATGCTGAATTTGTTACTCAGTCACTGGGGCTGCTTAAGGGGTTGTGACATTGTAGGGCAACCAAATAGCAACAGGGTACACACATAGCTATTGAGGATGGCAGCAAGAAGAGGAATGCAGGTGTCAGTTTGCTGCTGCTGGACTGGTTTTAGTTACTGTCTCTTGAGTGCCCCTTGACAGTCTACAAATAATTTGTGGCCAGGCCTCCTGTATATACCGTGTCCTGTGCAGCAGGATGGAAATTCTGTAATGGATTCATTTTTAGATTTTTTTTTTCCTTTTTTTTTTTTTTTTTTTTTTTTTTCTCCTGGAATGAAATATGACACAGATTAATACAATCCATGCAAAAGTGCTTCTGTTATTTGTTTTAATTCCAACCTCAATTTGTTCTACAGTGTCTCCACAATTGCAGCGTGCTGTGCTGGGGGAGGGGAGGAGTGAGAAAGAGGATATTTTTCTGATGGGCAGAGGCTGTAGCAGAGATGCCTGAGAAGATATGGACTCCCTCACACTAAAAGACACTGTTCAAAACCAGCCAGCCCTACCAGAGTTAACATTAGTTTGTCATCATTAGGTTTTTGAGTGTTTGAGCTAAATGAGGTAGTTCTTACCTGTGATCTATTGTTTCAGGCTGTGCCTAGGCTCATGGAGAGAGCTATGCTTTCATCCTCATGTTTTTAAAAATACTTTCCATACCTGCAGAGATATGTGTGTGAAATACCAATTGAAAGTGGTAACTCCTAGAGCTTCATAGAGGCTTTGGATATAGGTCTCTAGTCCTGTTTTGGTCAATATCACTGTAATGTTGCCTGTGTGTATTGGATTGAGGTCATTTTCTTTTGCTTTTCTTTGCTTATGTAGCTCTGTTTGCTTTTGCTTACCTAAAGCACGTGCTGGGTTTCTTGGGGAAGAAAAAGGCCACAGCACATACTCACATGGTTGTGATATGCCTCAAACATAGCTGCTAGTGCAAATGCAATGTATGGGTAAAATTATGATCTACCACAGCATCTGGAACCAGATGAAAATTTGCTGGTAAAAACTGAAGGCCAACTGCTGCCTCTGGAGAATAAAGACAGGTGGAAAAAACTCCATCCAAAAGGCTGAGTGAGCAAGCTTGATCTGCTGGGCTCTTTGATTTCCCCTCTGTACATTCTGCCTTGCAGAATTTTGGAGCAGCCATTCAGGTATCCATTGCCTTGCTTCAGGATGCCCTAGTTGTGAAATTCACCTTTCTGAATCTCCTCTTTCCCTGTTTCAAAGCTTGTGCACCGCTTGCAACCCCCTCAATGCACATACCCCAGAGATGGAAGTGTATTGTGCTCTTCCTCCCTTTTCCTGCCAGCTTAAATTAGCCGCTTCAGATTTTCAAAGGAGGTCTCCTTGGATGCTATGGGCCTTGCCCAGGAAGAGCTGCTCCAAGAGGTGCCTACAGCTGTTGATCTGCTGCTTCCCCACAAGAGCAGGCTGAAATGCTTCAGCCATCTAAGAACTGGGATGGTGTCTTGGCTGTGCCCCAGCATTTCCTTCCTAGTGCAAGACGGGGGCTAACGTCAAGCCCCTGCTGTGCTGTGGGGATGCTTGAGCAGACATGTCTGAGCTGGGCTACAGCAGAGACCTCTGCACCAGGGTGGTAGGTTGGACAGAGGGTGCCTGGAGACTCGCTGTGCTGAGCCTCGTGACCTCTGCTGCTCTTCTCCCCTGGCCCTGTGAGGGTGCACCCTGGTGATGCTCACCCTGCTCAGTGCCACCCATTTGTGCTCAGCTGCCAAAAATTGATGCCAGAGCTGACCCAGGAACCCACGTTCCCCCACATTAACCCTTGCAGCTGCTAAATATCATGTCAAACTGTTCCTCTTAAGGCAGCACAGGCATGGGCAGGAGAAACTTGCTCCTCCTGGGCAGCAGCACTGTCCCTGCATGTTCTGCCAGTGAAGAGCCATGCAATCCTGGCTTGCCCTCCTCCTGCACCAATGCCAAACCATCACCTGTCACCTCTGGCAGGCCACCTTGTGCAGCTGCATGGCTGAATGTGGTCCCAGCTGCGTCTGTCCCAGGGCTGCTGTGGCCACCACCTTCTGCGAAAGCCTGGACAGCAAGGTGGCCTTTCACAGGGTACCATGGCCAGCTCCCAGGTCTGGATCTTGTCTAAATAATCAGGAGATGTAACCCAATTTCCTATAACTGGAGAGCTTCAGACACATTAGAGAAACAAGTGCCTGCGGTATTTCGGTCTAACGAAGGCCATAAATACAGGAAAGATTACATAAAATGAGCTAATGTGTGAAATAATCTAATAGCTATACATAATTTCCATTCATATACAGTACTAATAGAATAAAAGCAAATGTGGACAGCCAGCAGGACATTTAAATAAAATAATTTAGAATGCAGTAGGTTAATAATAATAACAACAACAACAAAAAGTAACTGTGCCTATAAATTAGTTGAAAATGCCAAAGAAGCTAAGTATCAAAATGGTAATTTTGTAATTGACATAAAAAGGAAAGAAATGGATTTCTGTATGCCTGCAAATTAATATAGATTGTTGGAATTTCACATGTATTTGACTTATTTGCTTTTTAAGGAGTTAATGAAATGTTGAGACAATGGATCTGTTTCTGTACAGTATAGGTCAGCTGATTTTTTTGAATGGATACCTTTTTTAAAAAAAAAAAGGTATTGGAGTTTAAACTGGCCAAATTTTATTACTGAAAAAAAATCTTAGGAGTATGCAAGAAGGCAGAGAGAAATTCTGATATTTTCCAAAGTAGATAATTTTAGTATATTTTTAACAAAATATTTTGATTGATATTTCTGATGTGTATTTTCTACTTACTTTCAAAAGGCAGTAATCATAAAATTGACCTACATTTAAGATAAAGGAAACAAAAAAGATTTTTCTGTAATGAAGGAAAGGGATGGAAAGAGATAACTGAAAGACAAAGAAACACAGTATTCTGAGGTGAATTAAGCATTTCAGGTTGATTAAAAAGTAAAAATCTCACCGAAGAAACTGCAAAAATGAATCTGATTTATTCCTGCACTAATAGATGCTTGGCCATGAAACTGAAAAATGAATTATTTCCCACATTGTACTCTGCAGCACATTAAATGTAAATTATATAAGGATCCTAGATATCCAGAACACTTAAGCATGTGCTTAACTTTGCGCTCATGAGTGGTGATATTAAAGTCAATGGGCTATTATTCATGACTGAAGTTAAATGCCTTTCTGAGCTTGCAGATTTTGTACAACAAATACCTGCTCTGGAGAAGGCTAGGAGAAACACAGAGCAGATATAGCTGCCAGCTAGAAATTTTTCCAAAGAGACCATAAGTGGGGCTTGGTCTTCAACCCAGAAAGGTGCGTCAGAGGGAAGACTGTTTAAGTGTATGGCTTGGAGGCAGCACAAATCTTCCACAGGATAACACATTTACTCTCTATGGACAGTTGTGGTACTTTCACAGATTTCTGCATGACACAAAGGAAATTTTATGTGGCTATGTCCAAAAGCAGAAAATATGTAATCCTGTCAATAGTATTATGATTTTTACTCTCAGGAAACCTCTATGGAGGTTACAAATTAGCTAGAAACAAGTAAAACCATGCCCTTTCCAATGGAGACCATGCCCAGTCCTCTTGTGATAAATCAGAACCTTTCTTCAAAATCTGTAGAGTCCTAGCCAGAGACACATCCTACTTGGCCAAAAAATAAAGAAATAGTGTCCCCAAACGTTACACCATAAAGTTGAATTTCTTTCCACAGTGCTTCTCTGGGGGTGACATTTTCCTGTAAATAAGCTGAACTTCATTCAGTCTTTTGTCTCTGTATGACCTTTATATATAACATTAGAGGTACCGACTGGTGGTTGATAGGACAAATGTTGGTTCATAGTGAAGTGCAAAAATTCAGACCTCTGAAAGTCTCAAATTTTTTGTCTTAAAATCTGAAGATTTCTCTGTGTCTATTTGTAAATCATCATATAAAAATAGTAAATAGTGCAGTATATGCAGTTTAATTTCATATTATTCTAAAATCTCCAAAGTAATAAATAAGTACAGCTTATCACATTAGTAATATATCTTTCTAACCAGTGACTTACATTTACTGTGTACATAAATATGAACACAGATAATCTGTTATAATTGTAGATGGGTCCATTTATCATAGATTTAATCATTCTTCAGATTGGCATAATCTTTGTTTTTTTGAAATCCTTTCAACAAACCTCCATGTCTGTGTGCTAAAAAGTGATTCAGTAGTTTTATGGCTATAAATCTATAAATGTTTAAAGTCAGTGTGGTTTCAAGTGTGTGCTCCCCCCACCCACCCCCTTCAGTTCTACTTTCTTTGTCATTCCCCCTCTTATTTAAGCTCAGTGCTGTATGGCATTGAGCAGCAAGGAGGCCACGATATGCTTTAGCTTCAGCTCAGCCTCTCAGGATAGATGCTCTCTTTTTTGTCGATCAGGAGGGATTTAGCAGCAGTAAAAACTTGTAATGGGACTCTTCAGGATTAGTGGCAGTTTAAATGCAATTGGGAGCTGGAGGAGGTAGAATGCAAGGGGAGGAGATACACAAAGCAAGACCGTAGGCAGAGTCTATCCTTGCTGGAAAGGGAAGAACGCAGCACAACCCTGCTGGCTTTGCCCGTCGTGCAGGTGGAGGCTGCTGGAGGAGGCAGGTCAGCTACATAGCCACAGAGCATTCCTTAGCTTCCAGCTTTTTCATTCCTCCTGGTGCTTCCCGAGCCTCAGCCATGGCCAGCCCTTCCTTTTCATCTTCCTTCTCACCGCCTCTCGCAGCTTGCCCTTTGTAGGTGCTGGGCAAACTTAGTTGCTTCTGTGCTAATTGCTTGGCAGCCTGGAAAACGTTGTCTTTGGGGAGTTGTGTAATGTGAGGGGGGAGGGAAGCAAAGGATTGTCCTGCTTCTTGCATTGGTGTAAGTCAGCAGAGAAAGAGGTGATGAATATTTTTATTTATTATTTATACAGTGCCATAAATGTACTTGGCACTCTGCAGTCAAATAAAAGATAATGGCCCAGACGCCAGGATTTGGTAGCCTGGGAGGTGAGAGCTGGCCTTCTTTATCTGAATGATCAGGGATGAAATCCTTGTGGGAAAGGGATGGAAGGATGAGATCTACAGGATTAAAAACAAAACAAAACAAAATAAAAACAAACAACAACAACAACAAAAACCAGCTCACTGCAAATTTCATTGCTTTAGTCTAGCAACAAGTTGTGGAAGCAGGTTGGCTACTATTTGTGCTTGAAAGTTAAGAGGCTCTGACCTGCATTGCTTAGTAAGGATGGCTGAAAAACAGAGTTCCTCCCTCCCTCACCAAACTACATCATCTGAATTTCTCAGAGAGTTTCATAATTTGTTAACCAGCTGTCTCATGTGCAAACAAAGCAGATTTCAAATTCCTCTGTACTTAGCTGCCACCTCTCCTCTCAAGGTCTTTTTCATCAGTCAATTTTCTCCCTCTGAATGAACATGTACACTTCCAATGGTATTAACATAAGCGTGCTAACCAGCATCTTTCTGCCTCACTAATTTCTGTTCTGTGCTTGCCTGAAATTATTCAGAATGTGCCTTTTGCCCCATTTTGTTTGACTTCCAAAGAAACTGACTTCCAAGGATGAAATACATGGCATGATTTGATGCTGGGAGAAACAGGTTATCTCCAGCTTACATACGTGCAAGCAAAACTTGAGTGTCCTGTAGGTGATATTACATAGCCCACATGATTGTAACAGATATGACTGTGTATATCTGATACCACAGCTACTAGTATTGGGTCTGTGCAAGGAGCTTCCATGTCTGGCTGGTGAAGCTCAGCGATTCTACTGCAGGTGCTGTTTTCTGGTCAAGCTTGAGAGACATCTAGCAGTGTGGCTGCCATGAAGCCTATAGCCTGCCAAACGTGTCCTGAGGAAGTTTTAAACTCTTTGTGTTATCTTTTGCGTGGAAAGACTACACAGGCTCCACATAATGCTCACATACTCGGCAGCTCAGTGGTACTGTCCCAGGAGACTCCTGTTTTTCTGGCAGTGTGTGGACTCTGTCCATGTGTGAGGGTGTGATCCCTGAATGGTGGCCTAGGCCTGGAGTGTCCATAAGGCCTGGGCCAGCAGAAGGTCCGTGTGGTCCCAGCACATGTGTATAGATCTGGCTGTGGAAGATGTGGGACCCCTTAAATGCCATCTGTGAGGTCTGAGGTTTGCAGTCTTCTGCTCTGTGCAGAAGCAGCACAGAGCAGATCTGCACAGAGCAATGCAGCTCATAAAGAGGCTGCACAGTCCTACTGTGTGCACTGCTCTGGCAATAACTGCATGTGATGGAGGCTTCTTCCACCAATTGGGTTTCTGCTTTCATCTCAGTTATTTTACAAGGACAACTATTTTTAAAGCTGCTATATTTGAACTCCTTTCTTTTGCTTTCACCTGTGTCCCCCCCCCCACCTCTGCATTGTCCCTAGTTGCTCTGTTTCCTTCCCTGACCCACACGTGTTACTGTTTCACCACCAAACATTCATAGACTGTTTTTTTTTTTTTTTTTTTTTTTTTTTTTTTTTTTTTTTTTTTGTGTGGGTCTGACCCACTCTACATCTTCCTTTAGAATTGGCTTTAATCTAATTTTTGCCAACTTTGCTGCCGTCAGCTGCAGTAACTGATAACTCCTTTCTCAGACTTACCTAGAGGAATTCATGGGTGAAAGTGCTATGCAAAATAAGAAACATAACATGATAAACGACAAAATCAAGGTCTGAGGAAGCACAAGGATTTTTTATGACTTTCCAAAACTAACTTACTGAGTTGTATTGGATTTGATGCTGTTTGTTCCTTTTTTTTTTTTTTTTTTAAGTCAAGGGGTGTTGTTTGACTGGTGAAGACAAGAAACTGAGATTTTGCCACTGCAGTCTTAGGGCTGGTTTCTGCTTTGGGGCCTGACAATCAGGAAGAGCTGATGAGGCTGCTGTATTCTGACCTGTAAGGAGTCTCAGCCACTGATGAGGAGGTGGAGAGTCATTTTATGAGGGAATGTAGAAGACAAGAAGAAATTGGAGCTAGAAGAAAAGGAAGGTCTGAAAATTTGTAGTCACTTGGAAGCAGCTGTGAGTTCCATGTTGGGACTTAAAAAATGTCAGTAATATCAAAGCTTGGTGACAGTGCAGAGGAGAGAAGGATGCTTTAGGAGTGAAGCTTGAGAAACATCTGTACAAGAGATTCATGAGTAATAGAAGAAAGAGCAGCACTGTCTCTTTAGTCTGCTGTCCTCACAGATTATTGTACCAGTGCTGTGATTTAGGTCTGAAGTATGTTTTTCTGCCTATGCTGTTGTGCTGGCACACTCCTAACTGGGATGCTGTTGTAGCAATATAAAAGTGCTCTGAACCAACATACCAATAGAGCAGCCAGCTGGGAATCTGTAGAACACTTCCTCTACCAGCATAGGTGATGGGACACAATTAGGTGGAAGTGCCTATGTGTATGGTCAAGCTGGATGACAAAAAGAATACAAGAAAAGCTTTGCGGATGGTGCTGGCAGTGATGACTGACATTCCAGACACAAACTGGTCACCACCTGAATGCAGATCAGGACACAGTTACAGCTTTGAAGACCTTGCAAGCTGCAGATGACAAGAGTAAACGACAGGGTGGAAAGGTATAATATAGAGAGGCAAAGAGGAGAGTAATAGTGGGCATTATCTCTTACTTTGCCTTTATTTCCTTGGCTTCATGTTTATGTGAGTTTTTAAAATGTAATGTTTTTTCAGTGTCTTGGAGTCCTGATCAGATTGTTCTTGGTGCAGTGGAGGTTGGGAGCAGGTCCACTGACCAAAGGCAAGTCAAGGAAAGCCATACTGGATACAACCAAAGGACAGCAGCAAGAACAGATGGAGGTGTAGATAACATAGCTAAAAAAAGGCTGAGAGAATTGCTCTTCTTTATCCTCTGTGTGAGAATATGGGGAAGAAGCAGTTCAGCATTGTTCAAAAACGTAAAAGTCACCTTCAGAGAGGAAAAGACCATTTTGATTTCCCTATCCTTGTTGAAAATCACAGAAAAATAGTGTGCTTGGATTGCAGCAGGAAGGCTGTAGTTCAGACACTTGGATGAACTTCCCAATAGCAAAGCTGGGGTCGGTAACCAAGGGAATGGGGAGTCTCCAGTGGTGGCCATCTTCCACAGAAGGCTGGATAAAGAGCTGTCAGGAGTGGTGGTGTCTAGGAGAGTTCCACCAGAGAAAAACAGGACAGAGCAGACAACTTCTCGAGGCCAATTCCAGCTCTGTGATTTGTGGCATTGTCCATGGCATGGCTTGGGTGACAACAATTTGGGGGATATGAAAAGGACAAGGCTTCTCTCTTTGAGAGTCATCCATTAGCTGTGAAGTGGTTCCTTTCTTGGCTGAAACAAATGATAAAGACCCACAGCATCCTGGGCAAGATGTGCTGCGGCTGTCACAAGTAGTCAAGACATAAATGTAGCTACTTTGGAGTTAGACCTGAAAACCACTGACCTAGCCTTTAATTTTTAACACGTTCTGGTCAAACTCCTGTGCAAATATCCTGACTGGACTCTTAGGCAATGAAAAAGGTGCAAGCTAACTGCTATGACATGCAGCTGAACCAGAGCAAAAGGGGACAATCAAGGATGTTTGGGCAATGCAAAGAGGTTGTGCTAAAATTATGCACTTGAGCATGGACTATGCTTTTCTAGCCTTGTGTCACTAAATCTTACGTTACAGTTCACTAATAAATGCCATCTTTTTTAGAGATATTTGGCCTGTGTCACAACAGATATCTGCTGGTTTTAAGCCTGCCAAAATAGCAAGCAGATTGCTTCTTATAGGTGCCTGCACAAAAGCTTTTGACTGTTGCCCTGATGGGCACGTTCAAGTGGTGAGCATTTGGGGCTGTCTGCTACCCGCATCTTTTGGCTACCTATGCTTTTGGTGGGAGAAGCTGTCCAAATGGTCCAGAGGCTAAATTTAGTAGTACAAATGCAGATATCTAGAGCCAATATAGGTGCACTGGAGTATCCAAAATACCCTCAGGTATCTGGCAGATCTGACACTGGGGCTACAAGGGTCCTGCTCCCAGGGTGAAATTACCTGGGGCATTTCAAATGGCTCTCACACACCTGGTCAAAGGAACTGAACCCAGAGTATCTAACATGGTCTCAAGCTCTTTTGGATTCGCAGGTAACAGTGAAGCTGAACCTAGGGACCTTATTTTGGAGGGTCAGAGCTGTGAGTCTTCATGTAGTAGAAAATTTAATCTGAAAGTCTGTGCCTTACAAAGTGAAAGGAGCCACCACAGAGAAGCTGTGTAGGTATAAGATACTGCACACACACACACACACACACTTAACCAGTTTTACCAACTCGTTATGTTATGCAGCAGAGGATTATTTTTATTAAGAAGTGTAAAAGTGGATCGACAGATTAAAAAGAGCCTTTTTGATGTAAGACCTGCTGAGTTTGGGAAACTGCATTCAGTGCTATTGGCAAACACTTTACAGTGTAAACAGGGCCTACATCATGCAGATAAATAAGTGCAGATGCGCTTTTCTGTATGAACCATTTGGTGATAGACAATATTTTAAAAAAAAAAAAATCTCATCAGATTAATTGTGGCCAATTAGCTATAACCCTTTCCCCTCATTCCTGAATCCCCTCCAATCCTGGCTGCCTGAATGGGAAGAGCTCCTATCACCTGTTTCATTATGCAGATTGATATTCGAACATCTGAGAACAATGCTGCTTTCTGCACGGCACGGCTCCAAATTGCTAATGAAACATCTCTGCCAGACAAGTCACTTAAACCTGCTCCCACTGCTGCTGCTGACAGCGCTCATGGCAAGCTGCGGGGGGGGAGCAGGAAAGGGACTCTCCACTCGGGGCGTGCTAATAGCCCCCAGCCTGTGTGTTTATGGCTCTCCAGAGCAGTGAGATCTCTGCCCTCTGACTCTGAGGGGTTACATTCACAGAGCTGTGGTCTGATTTGGACTTAATCTTCCTTGATTTAAATTTGTTGAGTGAGGGTTTGAGGAGATGAGCAGCCTCCAGGCTCTGAACATTGTCACTGCCTGTCCCAGAGCTGCCTTCAGTCTTGCCCACAGGCATTCTTGGTGTCTGCTTCCCACCCCCAGGTAAGATGAGGCAAGGACCCATCTGTAGCATCCACCTCCCGCCTAAATTTAATGTGAAGCCAGCTGTCTAAGGGATCTTCTCTCACAGGTGAGAGGCTGCCACATCACCTCATATATGATGAGAGCATCTCATGGCTGAGATCCCGTGGTGAGCAAGCAGGAGGCTGCAGCTGAGGTGCATTTCCACCCAGGGCTCCGTGGGTGCAGGTCTGCAGAGGAGCCTTGTGTGTTTCCCCTGGGCAGTGTCCCCTTGATGTCAGTTGGGCTGGGTGGCAGAACAGGTCCTGCTGCAGGCAGGTGTGAGGTGGGGCTTCTACATGAGCAGACCCTGTTTGCCACTCTCTGTGACTCTCTGCAGTCAGGTTTGCTCAGCAACCTGTATGGTTGCTTATCTTCCCTTCCCATGGTATCACTGTATTTTTTGCAAGAGCCTCACATAGCTCCTGTTTGCAGATGCCTGGGGCATGGTAACTGTGACTTCGGGCCCTGGCAGTGGTAATGGTTACATGAAATTATGCGAGAAGTCTCTCATTAATCTAATTTCTGACCATTTCTGTCAATATCTGCAGTTAATTCCTTTATCAATACTTACTGAGGCCTTGAGATTACCTCTGCACAGGCTGTCTCCATGTAATGGCCCCGGCATTGTGCCTCAGCTCCTGCATCACATCTCTCAGACTCCTTTTAGATCAGTGTGCCAAAGCACCCTGCTTCCTGGGGCTGACACCCTTGATCCAGACCCACTTTCCAAGCCTTTGGGAGAAGCCATATGAGTGTCTCTCATTACTAAATTATTGGACAGCAGTGCCAATTAACTTTCCTCCTTATGGGTCTTCTCCATTTCCTCCACAGTAGTTCCTCTGCCTTGTTGCCAGAAGAGGACACACTACATCCCCGGCTGTCCCATACATTTTCCCTTACATGCCTTCTTGCTCCTTCACTGTGAGTTGAGTTGTGTGGGGCACAAGTGAGCTAAGGTAGATGCAGCAGTTTCTGTCTCTGGAGAGCTCTTTGCAGATCCCTCCATCCCTGGACTGAGCTGTGCCCAGCTACTGTCAAGCAGCAAATATCAATAATTTTCAGCTGCCATTTCCTGATAGAAAGCTGCATGCAGGTGCCAGTATTAGTTCTCAGACATGGGGAAGTTAGCTGCTTTTTTACTGTCTCCATGGACTGTGGAGTCAACTGGGCATCAGTTGCTTTTAGTTTTGCAAACACAAATCCAGGAGGCTGGGGATGAGTTCATGTGTTCCCCTTAGACATTAAAGCTAAAGATCTATGGTGTAGGTCCCATGTGGATCCTTTCAGACTGTTTCCTGTCTCGTTTTCCACCACTCTATGGTTGAAATGTGTGTGCATGTGAGTGTGTGGAGAAGAATTTGCATTTGCAGCTCTGCTCTGACTGAGGAATGAACAGGGAGTGAGGAGTGATAAGTGAATGTTCAGTACATGGGTTTGTAGAAGCCGTCAGCGTGGCTTTCTTCTCTGGAAACGCACTTTTCCAGTTGCCAGAAAAAGTCTTTTTTCCTCAGAAGGAATGCTTTCTTTTATTTATTGGTTGCCTGAAAGGTTAAAAATGAAATACAGGGCCTTTTGCCCCTGGATGGTTTATACTAAAACAAGCGGTAATGAAGGATCATTCAGAGATGTCATTTTCCCTGTCACAGCTCTGCCTGACTCTATAATCCTTTTTTGCTCCATTTCATAGGCAAGCAGTGGAAGCAGACAAAACTACAGATTGCATCACAGGATGGAGGGAGGAGGTATAAACTGAATGTTGGATGGAGCCTACTTTTCTCTTAACACTTTTTGGGCTCATAGAGAGGCTCTCACAGCTGCTGCCCTTCCAAAGGTCATGCTGAAGCTGAAGGCACGGCAGTGTTTGTCAGGCTTGCCTGCTGTTTGCCCTGTTGTCTCGCCTCTGCTGGAGGGTTCTGTGGGGATGGGAGCTCATCTGCCCTCAACTTTGGGTCCTGCAGCCTCTCAGGAAAAAAAAGTTGCCATGTTTTCCAAAGTTTCCTACTTTAGAAACTCACGTTTTAGCATGCCAGGAGAAAGACTGTGTTCCTTTGTGCCTAATATGTCAATGCCCTTCTTGTGAGGGGTCCCCTAAGCTGCTGCTATAATCAGCTTGGTACTAAAGAATGACTTTTTATGCTGCAGTGATTTTTCTCCCATCAAAGTTTGCTTTCAGTACAGGTTTTGATAGCTATGAATTTATCTTCATCCCTTGAGAGTGTGACAAGGTTCTAAGAGGCACCTTACTGCCTGTTTTATGCTACGTGATTTCTTTTTTTTTTTTTTTTTTTTTTTTTGTTTTTTTTTTTTTTTTCCTTTTTTGCCAAAACGTTTAAATCTGATGTTTCCTACTGGCTTAAAGCAGCAGGACATGTGTTCTGTCTCTCACACATATGCACATATGAGCCAGCCCATCTCTTCATCCAAATTGGAGAGATGATTCCCTGCACAGCCAGATTGGTTAACTGATACAGAGAAATAGGTGCAAGAAATTCATTCTGGTGATGTGAACCTTGCCTTCAGGTATCCACAGACACAGGTCCTAACTGGTCTGTTTTCTGAAATGCCGTGAATGAGATACACTGCTTTAGCAGCTTTGGACTCTGCAGCTGGGTTGAGGAGGTTTAGACTGACTTTGAGCAGAACTCAACCAGGCCTGACTGCAAGCTTTTGAAGCTATAGCTATAGAGAGTAGCCAGATTTTCACCATAGAAGACAGCAGTGCATGACTGTATGTATTATGTCTCAGGTAAACTGTTACCATTAAATGGGTTTGGTCTGACTGTTACCATGTTCTTAGCGTGCTTCTCAAGATTACCCAAATATACAGTCACAGTTGAGAATGAAAAACTAGCACTGTTAGATGCATCAGAAGATGAGGAGGGCTTCCCTCCATCTGATCTACCTGTGCATCTTTTCCTGTACTGCTTATTCAGTTCCTGGCTTACAATTCTGTGCTCCTTCGTGTCTGCTGGTTCTAAGGGTTTTAAGCAGTCTTGATAATTGACAGTCTAAATTTTACTGCTCATAAAACCCCAGAGAGCATTGATTATGACTTGAGTTAAGCAAGTGGGATATAAAATCTCACAGCCTTGCAGCCGTAGGGGAATGTTATGATGAATATATTTCTTGGGAGCAGCAAAAGGTTTTGAGTATTCTGCCAGCTGTGTTCTGGGCATCAAACGCTACTAGTGACTTGAAACCACTGATAGGATTTCATTTGGGACATTTGCCCAAAAGTTTGAAAGCTGATACTTCATTTGGTGAAATGGGCAGGAGGTGTTTTGAGAGGCATCTTTCCTCATTAATTGCTTTTCCACTTCAGTCAGAATTAGGAAGTGCAAACGCATCGATAAAACTGAAAAAGATACTTCTTAGAAACTAAATAACACAATGTGGATAAAATTCACATAGATTTTATTGAAAATCTTTCTTTGACTGTGTTCCAAAGCCACTGTTACCTTTTTCTTTTCCTTTTTCCTTTTTCCTTTTATCTAACCTCCTTCTAATCTCTGATCACTGGCTATTTTATGTACTTTATCCAGAGCAGACAAAAGACCAGATTGCTCAGTTTTGCTTCTTGGTTCTTACACACTAACAGGAGATGTTTGTCTTTGAAAACAGTGAAGTATATTATCTTCTCTCAATAATGTTGTCCACCTGATAGTAAAATAAAATCAGAGCTACCTCCTGTGTTGCAATGGACACAGGGTCTCTGGTAAGAGCGTGTTATCCCATGAAGATGACTGCTTCTTGCTGAAAGATTGTGAGAAATGTTCTTTTTCTGTTTCTCCAGTTCCAGAAACCCAATGACTTCTCGCCCCCTTTCCGCTTTGGGACAGTTCCCAATGGCAGCACAGAAAGGAACATCCGCAACAACTACCCTGAAATGCACAGCTACATGGTGAAGTTCAATCAGAGAGGGGTGGATGATGCACTATTCTCACTGAAGACTGGGTGAGGCTTTCCTCTTCCAAACCTACTAACAACAGAAACATAACTTCTTATCATGCTTGTCTGGGAAAATTTTTGTGGGTTTTGGAAAGTGAACCTCCATTATCATTCCATGATTACAAGTGTAGCTAAACTGCACACACCACAGGAGAATATTTTTGTGATTCTCTTAGCGTTTTTGCCTTTTTTTTAAAAAAAAAATTCACATCTATATAAGAGTTTCTGTTTTTGCTATACTTACAAGACCATTTGAAGAAAAAAAAAAAACGAGGATCTTCTGTACCTTGTGTATATTAGCCTTGGGTGTATTAGTCCCAAAGATCTTGCTTCAGCAAGCTCTTTCATGCTGCTGGACTGTTATGCATAAACAAGCCTCACAGACCACAAACAGTTCACAGACCTCTCTCTGTCGGCAAAGTTGTTTTCAGAGCATTTGTGTTGTCATCTGGAAATTCCTTTATTTTCTCTCCTTCTGTGTACAAAAAACATTATGTTTAATCAGGATGCTGAAACAATCTTTAGACTAATCCCACTCGAATGTATCACTAGCTCACATAATGTAAAGGAAGGTGTGCTTGAAGCAAATAGTTTGCAAGTAGCCCTTCTCTCTGGAATATGATAGTATCAAGAGCTGACCAAAATGTTGTTTGAATATGAAGGAACTATATAAAAAGAGGGTATTTCCTTGGGTAATTTTGGAAATGTGGGAAAAATCATTACCAAAAAGTATCTTTGAACATCTCACTCTATTTTAATAGTAGTGAATCTGTAGAGGAGATAATTTAAAACCCCAGTTAGTCTTTGTAAGCCTTTGTCTTTTTTAATTAAAAGCCTCCTCTTAGAGCTGACCATTTTGGTTGTCAGAAGCCAGCCCCAGTGAAAAAAAAAAAAAAAACATTCTCTCTTACACCCATGTCACAGTGTTATGAGAAAGTTCATTCCAAAGCACGAATGAAGATGTTCAGCCAATTTAATTACTAGATTTACTTAATATTCCTAAACCTGTTTGCCAGGTTCAGAGACACACAGCCCATTATAAATGATTGCACCATTTTTGGATACCATCCTGGGAAGGTACATTTGCCAGTGTAGTCATCATCCAGGAAATAAATATGCTCTATCCTGGAAATATATAGATGAAATAGAGCCCGTCACCTGCAGTAGCTGTCATCCTGGCTTCATATCCACCCTTGGACAAACTTCCCTACAGATATGCACTTAAACTGAGATAATCACCATCCTGGAAATATATGTTCAGGAGGTGGACTGAAAAGATATTGTGGGTGTGAGAATGTGTGAGGTGGAAGGTCTTTGGTCTTTTACCAGAAAGAGCTTCATTTCAGGTCTAGTGGGAGGATTTACTCATTGGCTGTCTCTGGTTGTATGGAAGATGCAACCCTCTAATCCCCCACTCCCAAATCAATTTGTTGAGGTGAAAGGAAGGTTCTCATCAGTCTGTTTTGCTGTCTGCCCATCCCAAACTATAAAGGGAATTTCTCTGTGTTGAAATAGACACTTGTGGTTTTCAGCTGAACAGTCTTTACAAAAGAGCTACTTAGCATGGTAAGCCATACAGCTGTTATCATGGCCATTTGACATTGGTAAATATCTGGTAGATCTTTTCATGGTAACTGAGGAGTTAAACATGGTGTCCTGGCTACATTTAATTTGAAAAAAATATATTTTGCTCAGCTAAGTCATTCCAGCACTGAATTGGATAAAATCTTTTCTTTACTTCAAGCCCTACTTTGCTATCTAATATTGATAAATTTTATAAAGTATTTAAGGTTCCTTTCAGATGAAAGGCAGTACAGAAATATAAGCCATTACTAGGACTATAGATCCCTTGCACTTTTTCTTCATTCATCTTTATCTTGTGCTATGTTTGTCTTCCAAATTTCCTTTTGGATCAGAAATTACAATTATCAAAGAATCAGAGAGAAATAGGCAATCGTCATTTACAATCTATCTTCACCTGGAAAAAGATTCTAGCCACAGAGCTGAGTTAACTCTAAGGAAGGTGAAGATGCCAACCTATTGTATTCTGTGTACAAGAAGTTAATTTTGCCTTAGTTAGCTGAGAACACCTTTGCACTCATAGATACTATCTTTTCTGTGCTGTACATCTCTTGTTTTTTGTATCTGTGCAGGAAGTTGGATGCTTTCATATATGATGCAGCAGTGCTGAATTACATGGCTGGCAGAGATGAAGGCTGCAAGCTGGTGACGATTGGGAGTGGGAAAGTGTTTGCCTCCACTGGCTATGGCATTGCCATCCAAAAGGACTCAGGCTGGAAGCGCCAGGTTGATCTTGCCATTCTACAGCTTTTTGGAGATGGTAAGTGGCAGGAAAAAGAGGAGTTGCAGTTTTCCTAAGAAATAACAAGCCTTGCATATATGGAGTAGAAGTTCTGTCTCCCTAGATCTGGTGTTTCAGATGTGAGCTGAGAACAGAAGATTATTAACAGGGGTTTGCTGGAGACATTGCATCAGAAATGTGCAGGAAGTCACCTGTTTTTATATTGTTGATGCAGAATGTTATCAAAAGCATTAGGGGTTTCATAGAATCAGCTCTGATGGGTGTTTGAACAGTATCTTCTGAGAAGAGTGTCTTGTGAAAACAAGTTTTCTTTTGTGAATTTTTTGCTAGCTATGACCAAACCCACAAATGATACTGGACTTCCCATGGTTGCCCCATTCTTCATAGCTCTAGACATGACCAAGGCATGCAGAGTTTAGAAAATAACAGAGTAATTATTTCTTGATGAAAAAGTTAACTCAGATTTCCCCAAATCTCAAAAACCAAACAAACAAGGATGGAAGATCTTGAGACTCAGAAGAACATTTTGGAATGAATTTTTAATCAGAACAGTATAGTTACGTTATAGTTACATTATTTACAGAGAAAGAGCTGTTATTAAAAAATTATTCATGGGGTAAGGAATTTCTTTTTAGTACATATTTTCCTGGCTTTCCCTGTCCATTCCATATTACACCTTTCTGGGTTCTTTTTTAATAAATGAAATTCACAGGTTACTTTATATATCAGTATTTTTTTTTTTCCCTGAAACCTGAAAATAACATATGGTATAATAAATATGTAAAGAACATAGCTTTTATATACTTCAGCAGGCTATTGATCACCTGTCAGATAAGGTGTCTAAACTGACCAATATGTATTATATCAGAAAAAGACACGGGGTCTTCATAAAGCTTTTAAGAGTGTGCTATGATGCTGTATAAATATATGGATCTTTTTTTCCCTGACACTGGACTGGAGGTTGAAATAACTTCCCTAGCAGCATGAAAAGAATTGCCGACCTGTAAAATTAGTTTGTTTCTGAATGTCTCAGTATGAGCATGTGTATTTATGTGTGCTTCTCTCTCTCCTCATGAAATACCATAATGGGAATAAGTGGGGTATGAAATCAGACTACAGAACATTTGTTCCTAGTTGATACAAATTAATAATATTTTTGATTGGTCAACGGGCTTGGAAGTGTCAAATTTGGGCAAAACTGAAGGGAAGAAAAACAGATAAAAATGCAAAAATATTTTGGAGAACATAGCACCTCATTTTAATGAGTTATGGATATGATGAAAACACATTCAAAATCAGTCATTTTAATGTAAAAAAAAAATCAACATTTTGAATTTTGGCTGGCAATGTTTTCATTTAGAAGTGACTCATTTCTGTCTACCCCTATCAGTCACTGATTTTCCCTTCATTGACCTAATATGAAAGTGGAAGTTTGTGAGGTGAAGTCTTCAGTCATCTGGTGGACGACATATTCAGGGTCTTATAGCAGACATTTGGCAAGTGACAGCTGTGTCATGCAGCATAGATTTTTGTGCCTATTACCAGACTGTGGAAAAATCCTGTTGCCTTCCCAGTGACTAATTGCACCTGCTCCTATCAAAAGAGCAGTTGGGATGTTTCACAGACGTAACAAATGTGGAAAAAGAGCATGGCCACCAGAAACGACCTTAAATCAGCTTCTTGTATTCAGTCTACCTCAGACTGAGCTCCTTAGCCATTGCAGGACGGGGTAACCTGTTTCTTTCCATCTCCATGTCTTTACAGGGGAGATGGAGGAGCTGGAAGCACTGTGGCTCACTGGCATTTGTCACAATGAGAAGAATGAGGTTATGAGCAGCCAGCTGGATATAGATAACATGGCAGGTGTCTTCTACATGCTGGGAGCAGCTATGGCCCTCAGTCTCATCACCTTCATCTGTGAACATCTCTTCTACTGGCAATTCCGCCACTGCTTCATGGGCGTCTGCTCTGGCAAGCCTGGCGTGGTCTTCTCCATCAGCAGGGTAAGTGCCATTAGCTAGCGAGGGGAAAAGAGTCAGGCTTTATTCAGACAGTCCTAGGTCCTGGAGATGGGGAAATCCACCCAAGCTGTCTAACACACAGGTGGTACAGAGTGATGGTCTGCAATGTACAGGCTGGTGTCTTTCCTCTGTTAAAGTTGCAAAAGTATTTACTGTTTTTCTCTGACATTTCTGGTCGCTGCCCCATTACAGTAGCAGAAATGGAAATTTCACATGGAAATGAAAATGCAATATACAGAGAAGTCAACTGTAATTGTCTGTTCCTCCAATGTGAGTTGTAAGCAGGCCAAATTTAGGAACAAAAGGTCAAGTAACGGTGGATAATGATTAGAAATTCAGGAGTTTTTCATTGTCCCCTATATTACAGCTGTCCACCTGAACTTGTGTTAACTAGAACTGTGCTACCAGGGGCAGCCAGAAGTCCCCAACCACAAGCCATGTGCTAAACTATGCAAAAATCCTTCCAGCAAGGATGACCACATAAACTTAGCAATTGCTCTATGCAAATCTGCCCTAGGGGATACTATTTACATTTAAAGCAGATTCTAGTAATTTCTGAGTCATCTTCCTCCTATTATTGTCGGTAGCAGCATCCCATTTGGAGCTTCTTTTACTTCTTTCTGTCACTGGTCTGTTCTTTTGATCCATTCTGAAGTGAGGTCAAGTCTTGACGTGTTTGACCTCGGTATCTGTTGTAGCAGAATTAACTTTGATTGTACTAGGAGTCTATAATTGCTGCATAACATATTGTTTAGGAGATATGACAAGCCTTTTGTATGCAGGGACATATCTCTCTTCTATACCATTAGTTTTTAACCTGTTTTAGTCTGGAGATGAGACGTGGGACTGTGCTTGGTGATCCTTAGCTGAATACAGATCCTTTAATTCTGGGGTTATCTGTTAGACTTGGCCCGGGTCGGTGAAAAGTCCGAAAAGCGTTAATCATCTGCTAGCTGCTGAGAAACCATGGTAACACAATGTGGTGGTGTCCATTTCACAATTGACGTTAATCAGCAGGCTCTGTTTGGTAGGCCAGATAAGAAATGAGCCCCTTTCCTTCTGCTCCTTGGGGCAGTCCTTGCAAACTGTCTATCACTGATGAAGTGATCTTTTGGATGAACTGAGCTGGTGGGGAAGGTGGAGGAATCAGGCACTTCTGCTATCTGATTTAAGGTTGAATTGAGAACTTTCACGTTCAGGGATGTCAATTTGGAGGCTGTTATCACTGTTAAATTTAATAGAATGCAAAAATTAAAAAATAAAAATTAAAATTAAAAATTAAAAATTCTATTGTACCTTGCTCAGCCAGATGCAAAAGAACCAAATACCTGTTCAGCAGTTCTGCTTTTTCTGTTTCCTTTTCTAATCTGTACTGGCGATTAATGTAGCTAAGTTTGTGACAAATGAAGCTGTTTCCTTTTTAAGATAGCTCCTGTCTTGTTGATTCACTGATGCCGAGATGAATTTCAAGGGGCAAAATAGACCTTCTTCCTCTTGTCTACACAGAATCTTTTGTCTAGATGCTTTCTTTCCCAAATATATTATTTTTCCCCATTTGCAATTCTGTGTTACACCTACTAAATTAGAGTAACTCTTACGGATGCTAGCAGTTATTGCTGAATCCTACAGATATGACATGAAGCAAAGGAGAGGAAGATAAATGGAAGAAAAGGGAAAAAAAATGTGAGGGGCAAGAAAGAGAGGCAGAACAGCTAGGGTTAGTGGAACTGATCTAGCTTCATTTCATTTCAGTGTGTTTCATGATGTAAGGCTGACAGGTGTACGCTACAGAAATGTGCTGTATATGCACAGGGTGCTTCCAAGCCCACAACCCCTTTTGTGTATTCGTAGCAGGACCACTCACCTTCATGCTTTCTCTCATTTCAGGGTATCTACAGCTGCATCCACGGTGTAGCCATTGAGGAACGCCAGTCAGCAATGAACTCCCCCACGGCGACTATGAACAACACCCATTCCAACATCCTCCGCCTTCTTCGGACAGCCAAGAACATGGCCAACCTGTCAGGGGTAAACGGTTCACCTCAGAGTGCCCTGGACTTTATCCGCCGTGAGTCATCGGTTTACGATATCTCTGAGCACCGCCGCAGCTTCACACACTCAGACTGCAAGTCCTACAACAACCCCCCCTGTGAGGAGAATCTCTTTAGTGACTATATTAGTGAGGTAGAGAGGACCTTTGGCAACCTCCAGCTGAAGGACAGCAATGTATATCAGGACCACTACCATCACCACCACCGCCCCCATAGCATTGGCAGCACCAGCTCCATCGATGGGCTCTATGACTGTGACAACCCACCCTTCAATGCCCAGTCACGGTCCATTGGGAAGAAGCCACTGGACCTGGGGTTACCCCCTGCCAAGCACAGCCAGCTGGGTGACCTTTATGGCAAGTTCTCCTTCAAGAGTGACCGCTACGGGGGCAGCGGAGCCCACGATGACCTGATCCGCTCAGATGTCTCTGACATTTCCACTCACACAGTCACCTATGGCAACATTGAAGGCAATGCAGCCAAGCGGCGGAAACAGCAGTACAAGGACAGCCTGAAGAAACGTCCAGCCTCTGCCAAGTCCCGGCGGGAGTTCGATGAGATAGAGTTGGCCTACCGCCGGCGCCCACCCCGCTCGCCCGACCACAAGCGCTACTTCAGGGACAAGGAAGGGCTACGGGACTTCTACCTGGATCAGTTTCGAGCCAAGGAAAATTCACCGCACTGGGAACATGTGGACCTGACGGATATCTACAAAGAGCGGGGTGATGAGTTTAAGCGTGACACAGGAGGAGGAGGGGGTGGGTCCTGCACAAACAGGGCCCACCATAAGCATGGCTCGGGTGAGTTTGGCGGAAGCAATGAGCACAAGCATGGTGTTGTAAGTGGGGTCCCGGCGCCTTGGGAGAAGAACCTGACCAACCTAGACTGGGAGGACCGGCCTGGGACTAATTTCTGCCGTAGTTGCCCTTCTAAGGTGCACAACTACACACCATCAGTGGTGGGACAGAACTCCACCCGCCAGGCTTGCATCCGGTGTGAGGCCTGCAAGAAAGCAGGCAACCTGTATGACATCAGTGAGGACAACTCACTCCAAGAGCTGGACCAGCCACCTGCCCCTGTGCCCGTGGCCACCAGTGCCACTTCCTCCTCCAAATATCCTCAGAGCCCTTCCAATTCTGCCTCCAAGGTGCAGAAGAAGAACCGCAACAAGCTCCGCCGGCAGCACTCCTACGACACCTTTGTGGACCTGCAGAAGGATGACTCAGCCCTGGCCCCTCGCAGCGTCAGCCTCAAGGACAAGGGCCGCTTTTTGGAGGGGAGCCCCTACGCCCACATGTTTGAGATGCCAACCAGTGAGACCACCTTTGCCAACAACAAGTCCTCAGTGCCCGCCACCAGCTACCACCACCACAACAACCCCGGCAGCAGCGGGGGATACATGCTCAGCAAGTCGCTCTACCCTGACCGGGTCACCCAAAACCCTTTCATCCCCACTTTTGGGGATGACCAATGCTTGCTCCACGGCAGCAAATCTTATTTCTTCAGGCAGCCTGTGGTGGCAGGAGGGCCGAAAGCCAGGCCAGACTTCCGAGCCATCGTCACCACCAACAAGCCGGTGGTCTCAGCCCTTCATGGGGCTGTGCCAGCCCGTTTCCAGAAGGACATCTGTATAGGGAACCAGTCCAACCCCTGTGTGCCTAACAACAAAAACCCCAGGGCTTTCAATGGCTCCAGCAACGGGCATGTTTATGAGAAACTCTCCAGTATTGAGTCTGACGTTTGAGTGAGAGGGGAAGAGCGCGGGGAGGGACTGGGGGTGGATGTGGAGCATGGGAGGGTGGGGTGGGATCACTCCCATTGGCTACTCTCCCTGGTCATCCTTAGTTTGTGGGATACTGGAGTTCTGAGTAGTGCAGCACTGGTGACAAGTGCCACCTCTTTGGTTTCCCCTCTTCCTCCTCCTCTTTCCCACCCCTCCCCTTTTATCTCTTTTTCCATGTTCTCGCTCCTCCCATTCTCCTCCATTCCTGGCCATTGCACTTTACAGTGACATCAGAGTTGGATATCCTCGCTCGTGATTTCAGGAGGGGGAGAAAAATGCAGGGAAGGGGTGGGGCGAGGGGGAGCAGCAGTGACTCTATTTCACTTTTGCTGGCTCCCAGCAGAGAAAGGCATGTGCACGCACAAACGTGTGTGGCAGGAGGAGACAGCAGAAGCAGTGTAATGGACATGCAGGAACATATGCTTGCTCAGGCAACTCTTCCTAAAACTGCCTAGAAAAGAGTAATGTTTGAAGACATGGAGAAAGTGAAGGGGGAAAAACATGATTAACTTGATGATGCACTTATATGTTAGGTATACTGAGGTTCTCGTTACATTATTTTGTGAAGACTATGGGGGTTTAGGGCTGAAATATATATATATATATATTTGCGTATATGCTGAGAAATTTTACTCTAAAATTTTGAATTGTTTGTTGGGGATGTGGGGGGGGGGAGAGAAGATTTGTCTGCAGGTCTGGTTAGTGGTTTCAGTATTCAGTATTCAGCCACTGAATCTGTGACAGACCATTGGGACAGTTGGAAAGGAAGTGGGGTCTGAGTCTGGAAAAGCAACCCTGGAGTCAGGGAGGCTTCTGGGAGCTCTGACAGAGAATGCAGGTTTGCACTGGATTGAAAGGAGTTTGGAGAAAGGAGTGCAGAGCTGGGTTGTTAGCTATGAATTGCTCACTAGTTGTGGCTTATTTCAAGGGTGGGAGCAGTATATCATATGGGTTAGCCTATACGCGAGTATATACAATAATCTTATACTTGAAATGTCTGTGGAGAAAGCAAAATAAACCCACAATCCTATAAGGTGTCCAGATAACAAACAGTGGAACAGAGCTAAAGAGTAGGGAAAGGTGGGGAGTTTTGTCACTGTCACTTGAGGGGACACCAACATTGTTTTGGCATGTCCTTTCAGCAAGGAGAGCAGGACAAGAAAGGTTTTCATCCTTCTGCCCTCTCTACCCTTGGCCAGCAGGATGGAACAAAAGGAACGGGGTGCCCTCTGCCAATGCTGGCATGGTGCTGGAAAGAGGAAAAAAAAACACCATGAAAGGGTGCATGTGGTGGCGGTGGTGCTGGTGGACTGTTCTGATGCCTCCTTGGACATGTGGAAGTGAGAAGAGGGTGTGCACACCCATGGCAAATACATATGTATATTTACTATTGAATGTACAAGGGAAGTACATGGCTTGTCTTCCTGGCAAGGGATGTGCTTGAATAAATGCCAGAGAGCACAGAAACTTGTGCTGAGGGCTGAAGACAAGACGTGCAAGGCTGAGATGTGTGTGTACATGTACGTGTGCCTCTGTGTGCGAGAGAGATACTAGCACAAGTGCAAAGCTGGAATAGCCTAGGGTTTCCCATCCCTGCAGTTGTAGTGACAGCTTTCCTGGTGCACCTAGTATCGATAAGAGTGATTTTTTCTTTCCATTGTATCATTTTAGATGCAAGTTAAACTGAAGGAAAGGGAGAAATGGTAGGAGTGAGAAGTTGAACTCCCCCTTCATATGTCTTCTTTTTCCTGAGGTGGGGGCATGGGCCAACCTGTCCCATCCCGAGAGATGTGGCAGTCCCTCCTGTTTCTCCTGGGTCTGTCCCAATGTCACAATTACCATGGCTCACGAGGGGGAGGGTCAAGAGAGCCCTGCGTTAAGGACATGGGGACATTCCAGGGGACTGACTCTGAATGGAGATGGCAGCCCCTTTATGAGCCACATTTCTCGGAGCTGAAAGCCACCTCTCTCGCATTTGTCACCACACCCTGGTTGATTTTATCTTTCTCTTTTTAAGCCAACAGAAGGCCTTTTATTTATTTACCTATTTATTTTATTTATTTTTTAAAGCTGGGGTGGGGGGAGGGTGGGATTTGCCTGTAAAGTCAAAGAGTGTGAGGAGAGGGTGGGCAGGATTGGTGAGGGGAACATTTTCTTAGATTTCACTGAGGAAATTGAAGAGGGAAGAGGGGGAGAGTCTTTGTAATGCCACCCCTTAATCTTTGGGGTAGGGGAACTTCTTATTCTTTCCCTCTTCTCTCATTACAAGGACAAAAAAGAGAAAAAAAAAAAAGAAAAAAAGAAAAGAAAAAAAGAAAAAAAAGAAACCAAACAAATTACCAGAGCGATCTGCAATCCAGAACACACGGCAGCTTGTCAGACACCTCTGACAGTGGCCACCGAGAAGGCGTTCCTTTCATTTGTAAATATTTCTTTTTTATTGCGTTTTTGTATAAATTGGTGTTTCTCTTCTCGTGAATATTCAGGTCGTGGGGTGGGAGGGAGGGGAGTTTGTTTCCGTTCTGTTTGTTTTCTACAACTTTTCAGGCTGCGTTTTTGGAAGCGGTTTACGCGGGTCGAGGCCGTATGAATGAGGGAGAGAGAGAGAGAGAGTGCGAGCGAGAGAGAGGAAAATCCTGTGTGTATTGTGTTCCCCCAAGGCCCCCCGTATCGCCCAGTCACCTTATCTTCATGAATGGAAGACGCCGGAACGTCACTTCAAGCCTTGCCAGCAGGGTTTCATGTTTTGATGGGAACACCCCCAATTCCTTTTTGCATATAAACTCTCTGTACCAGCATCTCTCTGTGGAGTTTGGGCCTCAAGGCACTAAGCTGTCTTGATAGTGGTGGGGTGAACCATCAAGTTGGCCGCTCAGGTTGGACCATCACTTGACATTAAGAGACTTCTCCAATGCTACTTTGGTTTAGAAATCTTGGACCTGGGAAAGCTTGTGAGAATTTCTGGTATTTCCTAAGGGCTTGGGGGGGGGGAGCTTGACAGCTGGCAAGGGCAGCTAATCTCATTGGTGGTTATTTCAGTACTTTACATCCCTCCCCACCTGGAACAAGGAAACCTGGAGGGTGGCTCTGCAGGGAAATTAAGCCGAAAACAAACCAAAAAAGAAGTTAATGGAACTTTTTTCAAATCTCTTCTCAAAGGTTCTGATTTTTGTGTTCTGGGGTGAAAGTTGGTTCGTATTTTCTCCGAACTGGTCTGTCCCTTGTTCCACTGATTGGCAAATGATAGTTTGCCAAAATCATTATCTAGTGTTGATACTGTGTAGCACTGTTAACACTGGGAGTGCTCTGCAAATATTAACTGTGCCACAAACCACTCAAATGAATGCTCTAGGGCAACCAGAAAAGAAGAACTGGAAATTCTGGACTGAACCACTGGTCTAACTACAGGAGTCTGGTATATTGCCTTCTCCCATAATAAATTAGGCCACGTGTCCATCAGGTTAATTCTTTCTCTATAATTGATCTTTTCTGGTTGCTTTGTTTATTTTAGTTCTGACAGGTCAACAAGCTTTGGGACAGAGGTGAAGGGGAGGGGAAGGGAGGGGTGGGGGGAGGGTGTAATTCATAATCCAGAAAATAAATCAATGATGTTATTAAACTCTGATTATATATTTAGAATTTTAGATTTGGTGTATTTTCATTCTAAGCATTCAAGTGAATCAATCAGGTAATACTAGCAGCAGGTATCGTCTATACTAGAATACCACCCATGTGCTGTTTATTACCTGTCCTGAAAAGAATGGGATTTCATACCAGAGCCTGACAATATTCCATATTCCCTATTTTGCCATTTCTCTCACTCTCCTGTAGAAACGCCGGAATTTTCTGGGGTAGTGGCTGGGAACATTTCCCCTTTATGAAAGTTTCTGCACACTAGAATAACTATCAAAAACCATTGTGTCCTCTACAGTTTGTTGACCTCTACTGTATATTTGCAGCCAGCCTCCTGGGAAAGATTAGGTGTCTTTGGCAATGTTTCTGACATTTGCCTCCTCAATCCAGCCCCAGGCATGTCTCCCTGAGAGGTATTTCATGAGCCATGTTCTTCTGAAGTGATACTGGAGTGTATGTACTCAGCTGAAGGAAGATGTGTATGAAGGAGACGGAGGAAATATTCCAAAAATATCAGAGATGTGTCATGCACAGTGGAAAGCAGCTGGCAGGTAGAACTTGCAGCCGTGGATCTCCGCATCATAAACCTTCTTGGAGTATTCACACCAGCTTTTTACTGTAGTGCAACACAACACATGCTGGTGTAGCAGTCCTCTGTCTCCCATCATGCCTTCCAGTGAGGGCACTCTCAGAACTTGCCATGTCACATCACAAATAGGAAAGAAAAGCTACAGTCAGGAGTTGTTGTCTGTTGAGACAATGAAGCACACCAGCCCCACCTCCTCGGCAAAAACTCATCCTGTTCCCTCTGAAATCCAGCATGTGCTGTCAGAACTCTCCAGGTGAGAACCCCAGTGGGTTCAAAATGCTCAGCAATATGCAAGTATGAACTTTGCCCATAGGGAACTGGTATTTTGATGTCCAGTGCACAGGGTGAGGAAGGCTCCTTTATGTTATCCTGAAGGATTTGGTGGAGGAGTTAAAGAGTTGCCAAGCTGGCCCTCTTTGCTTATGACTTCTTCAGTAATGCATGCTGATGTTGAGCTCCTCACTCCAAGAAGACTCTAGCATCCATTTTGAAAAAAGCCCCTTTGTACCTTCAGATCAGGATTGTTTCTCACAGCAACTTTGCCAGCAGAAGAGAGGGGGAGACAGAGAATGCATATGATGGTGGTGACAAGTTAGAGCGATCAGAGATACCTCAGGGATCACTATAGGCAAGTCTTTGCTTTAGAGCTTTCTATCAAATGTGGCATATCCTCCCACCTCCATTGCTTATCAACAGATGGAAGCAAGCCTGGGAACACAGCCAATGATCATACTTAGGCCTTTCACACATCCTCCATTCCAGTCAAGCAACCTTTGATAAGCCCTTCCCATGGAGAAGGGTGGGAGGTTGCACTTCCCCGTGTATTTTTGGTTGCCAAAAAGAAAAGAAAAAGGGGAGGGGATAAAGATGACGAGTATTGATGAAGGGACTTTGAAATGACTCTTTGCGCCACTGCTCTAAGGAATTACACTTCACCCTTCCTGCTCAATCCAAGCTGGCGGAGGGTAGGGTCTGATTATGCTGCCTCTCTGTGGCATATGCCTGGCTCACGACCCGAGCCCCTAGGAGCTGGAGCTGTATGCATGAAAGGAGCCGGATTGCTGGCAACAAATGGGGACAGACTCCAAGCCACGATCCCTGCACCCACTCTTTCCCATAAGTGCTTCCCTGCTGCTGAACACACCTGGCGTGTCCACCTGGAACACACCTACCATGCTGCTGGATGCTGCAGGGCACATCGAGATAGTAACTAGTGGGACCTGACTGTCGTCCCCACAAGGGCTTATTTTCAATTTGCAGCCAAATAGATTTCCAAGCCATAGACCCTTGCTGCATTCACCCACCTATACTCCCTGTGTCTCCCTCCCTCCTTCCCCCTCAAAGGCAAGCTGGGGCACTGACTGTCTCACTGGCAATATGAATGCTTTTGCTTAATCCTCATCACAGGCTCTCTGGATCTCCCTGGGGCTGACTGCAGACAGACCTGGGTGTCTGCCGTTAGAACAGCAACAACAACAAAAAACACTTAGCAATTGGCTTTGAGTTCTTTGTTCATATCTTCAGCATCCCCAAATTCCTCTCCTAGCTATGCCATTTGAGTGAATTCTGGCACCCTTTTGTCATTGCTGACAACATAACTGACACAGCATGAATCAGCCTGTGTACAAAAAGGCGGTGAAACTGTATCTCAGAGAACAGGACTCAGGTCTGCCCATGCCAAGGGTACAGTCTCCTGGGTGCTGAGGTAAAGGTCTCTGCAACATGTTAGTAGCTACAGATCTCTTAACCTGCTGGCCTCCTGCCATTCAAAGCTCACAGCAAGCGCTGGTATGCACTCCAACAGGTCAGACGAATTCCTTGCTGTGGGACAGGGGTTCCTCTGGGCATGTGCACACATATGAAACATAGTGGGGAAGTGAAACACATGTGAACAAGCCCAGCACAGCAGGAAGCTGTGAGGCTTGTGCGCTCGTACGCACATAAACACACATACATATGGTACATTGCAGTACACTTAATGACTCTGTCCCACAATGTGTTTTTGCCAAGTAGGAACAACGTGACCTTTCCTAAAGTTCTTCTGGTAGTTATTTAATTTATGTATTCACTTTGTGACTTTTACATATCTGCTTTCTTGACTGCAGCATTATTGTGTAAATATCTGTGTATATATGTACAGAAACTAACTCAAGCAATTATATTCAGGTTGGGAAAAGGGTGGTTTTTATATCTGTACAGTATTTCCTTATTAAATAATGGCATGGGGGGGTGGGAAAGTTAACTTCTAAATTGTGGTTTTATTGGTCTGTGGTGTTTGAAGTTGTTTCAGTGGTTGCTTTTGCTGGTTCGGAAAGTTTATCTGGATGTTATATGTGTGTGCCAAGAAAGGGTCCCCAAACAGGGGAGGTTTGGGATTGGTGAGGGGTGGTGGGTAGCAGAGGGTGTTAATAATTTCCTGTAATAAAAGCAGTGTTGATTGCTAGGGACTGTTTGTGTGAGGCACAGGGCTGTTTCCTTCTCTATGTGCTTTGCTTTTTGATTACTTTCTCTTCCCTGGTCCCTATTGTCTTCCCTCTGGGATGTCAGCAGACTACATTTGTTACTACAGGGATCTCTCTCTGGGCCTTCATCTCCTCCTGACCAATTCTTCCATATCCCTCTTTTCATGGCCTTTCCAATACCTGTGGGAGGGGAGGTGGCACCATCTCGGACCCTTTGTGCCAGTCTTACCCACTTTACTTCCTCTGCTTTAGGTACTCGTTTTCATTCTTCTGAGCAGAACCTCATTTTGAGGTGTTCTGATCTCTTCAGCAGTTTACTGCATCATCTCCCTGGCCTTCTATCTACTTATTTCCCATTATACTCATGTTGATTTTTCAATTTCATCTCTATGCCTCTTTCTTCAGAGTGACTTACGACAGCTGTTTGCCCACTGATCTCCTCTTCTGTCTTGTCACTCTGTTGTCTTCATTGGACTGGGCAGTGCTGTGCAGAAGAGTAAAGGCCAGGCTTCTTCTCATCTCCTGGAAAATTCTAGCCCTGACCATGATTTTAGATGGTGATATTTGGTATTTATTTTTGACATCTCTGTCAGTTTCACTGAGATGGAGTTCTGCTCTTACTTGCTCAAGAAATAAGAAACAATAGTCTGGCAAATTAATTAGTGCAAGGAAGTAAACAAATTGTCTTTTCTGAGAAAACCAACCGAGAGAATATCCTTCCCTTCCTTGATGGCTGACTGGTGAATTTATAGCAGAGGAAGTTATAGTTTTTATCCAATCCAGTTTGACCCATGTCAGGGCCAGTGGAGTCTTTCCCTTTTACTCTACATCAATGAAGTAAGGCTTCTTTTAGAAGCACAGGGCTCCCTTCCTTTATTGACTAGACATCATTGGCTTCTAAATGCCTGAGTGTCTGGTAGTATTTTGTCCCTTTCTGTTTGGCAAGTCAGTATGAGCTAGTACTTGACACTAGATAACTAGGGTTTGTGGTCTAGCACCAGGAAAGAGAGTGATGGAGTGTGACATGGTGAATATGCAGAAACAGAACCAGCGTGAAATGGATAGGGGCTCTAGGCAGATGCCAAGACACTTTCTTCCTTCCCTTTTGGACAACTTGCATTGGTCCTTATTGAATCACCATCAACCAACCAACCATCCTCTGCAGGCTGGGACTACCATGCATGCTGCCAGCTGCTCATCTGTGAAGACATTTGGGTCTGCTGGTCACAGTCTGAGAAAGGGTCAGTCAGCCTCACTGTGTATGTGCATGTACTGCCATGTGCCATGGTCTCCGAGGGTTTAAACTGTTCTGTGTGAAAGTATATGGGCAGTAAAAGGAGCAATGGAAAGAGACAGCATACCTAGAGGTTATCTGGAGCAGCAATCTTCTCCCAGCTGGTTCTGCCAACTCTTGATCACCATGCATCTCTGGTTTCTGGGTGGGAGGAACCACTACAGCCATGTGGGAATGGTGCTCTACTCAGAGGATTGAACGGGGTAGACGTCCCTCTCATGTACCTTTGCTGTGACCTTGGCATGGCTGTCCCAGTATGGTCCACAGTAGGTTGTGTACTTGTGAATCCATGACTGCAAGTACCTGTCAGTCTGGGAGGAGGTATATGTTTGAGACTGTGCATATAGGTGACTGCTGGCAGAACTCTAAACACAAGTCAGAAACTACTGGCCCATCTGGTGCTACCCCAACAGTGTGCATCTGTATGGCAGCCATCTCCTTAGGAGTACATCCCATAAATTAGCTTTCGGCCTAATTGAGTTAGCTTAGTCATTGCCAATAGGTCTGTGTCTGTGTTACCACTGCTTATTCAGTGTGCCATAAACATGACATACCTACAGCATCTGCAGGGTGTCTGAAGAGAGCACATCTGTTGCATGGGATTTCTATCTAGATCTATGGGCAGTGGCTGGTAAGTCCCATGTCACCCAAAGAAAGATTATACCTGCCCCTGCACAGACAAAAATTAACTAAGGGGTAAGATGATAGCTTTGTGCTTTCTCCCTCTGTTTTCCTTCCAGGCCTTGGAACCAGATCCATCAACATAGGCAGATAACTGTGAAATTCAAGCTTCTCAAAAGCTACCTGGGGGTTTAGATGCCTAGAATGTCCTTTGTGGATTGTCTTGCTTGTGTGGGCCTCTTCCTGCAATACATTTTGCCAGGACTCATCTCCCAGGAACTCACCGTGCTTGAACATAGCTTTGAGGGGTTCCCTCTGCTTGGGATCATCATGTGTATGTTGCATGCCTATTGCTACTTGTCTGTGTTTCTTGCATGTGTCTATTTGTGGGGGCAAGGATGGGTTCATATTTGTATGTGTATTTATGCAGCCTGCACACATTTCTATGTGTGATGCCACAGCCTGTATGTGTGCTTAGGTGTGTGTACGCATGTTTTGAGCTGAGCAAAAAGTGTTTGAAGCCGTATGCTGCTAAAGCCAGGTGATAGGCACCCATAGGTACCTTGGCAGCCCTGTTGTTGCTCTTGCTTACCTGGTAGGCCCTGGCATGGCTGCTTTGTTAGGAGTCTGGGGGACTAGTCTGCATCAGTGACAAGGCTGGGACACAGACTTCTCCTGGAGATGGTTTGAATACAGCACCAGAAACTTATTCCATGCTTTCATTCACGTCTGTGCTGAATCCACTGTGCCACATTTTCAAACCATTGTGCCAACCTCATTTCCTACTTTGGCCTTAACTGGCAAGTGGAGCAGGAAGACAATCCTGAATTGGCTGGTAAAGTCTTTCTATAGACATCTGGTCAATCCTGCCCTTTGACTAAAACAAGAGGCTTCCTTGCCTGTCTTTTTGCTGCTTTCCAGGACAGTGGAAGCACTGTAATCCACTTGCAAGCAAGCACTAGCCTGTCCTTTCTTGCTTTTGGATCAGACACAAGCTGAGCTGTGTTAGCCTGATCTCCCATGCCCATTATATAGAAGAACCTCACCATTGCTTCTTGGATCTGGGTAGGGATCTTGCAAATCCTCAGTTCTGGGGGGATTCAGTCTCTTCAGAGGAGATGGTAAATAGGAAGGGTGGGAGGGAGTGAATCTTCTGCAGCCATCCTTCATCCCATTCGTTTTGCAGAGAGATCACTACACTGGTAGCACCAGAGAGAAAAACCTGTTAGGAGGGCCCTACAGTGCCAACCAGTACAGTGCTTTGGCCAAACTGCTGGACAAGACACTGCTGTCCTCTGTCTGCAGCCAGAAAAGAAAATCAGGACCTGTTGAAGAGATGCCATGATTAATCAGATGAGGAAGGAGCAACACCTAGTGACTATTGCCCTGATCATATACACCATCTTAAGTCTGCTTAACCAGCCCATTAGTATTGGTGTCACTGGGCCTCTTTGATGGTTTCTTTTTATGTATATATATAAGATGTAACAGGATAATCTTTGGACTCCGGTGACTCCTTCAATCAGATCACATCCATTCACCTCTTTTGCTTTCCACCATGTTCAACTGCTCTTTCCTCTCCATCACATTGTATCCTGTGCTCTGCCAGGCTTGTGTTTTATGGAAGAGAAGATACGTGTGTATGAGTATATGTATGTGTGTATTTTATGTATTATTACTATTATCAACATGCTATACACCTAAAAGCTCCTAGCAAGCTGGAGCCTTCAAGAGGTGCTGTAGGAAATGACTTTCCCACTAGACAGCGGTCAGAGTGTACCTTAGCAAAGAAAGCTGTTAGCTTTGAAGGCTTCTTTGCCTGTCCAGTTGCTTTTCTTATCTTTGGTGCAGGCTCTCTCTCACATGCGGTCAGAAATGCAGCAAACTGCTCTTTTTAGCTTTGCATTTTCAAAGTTTCTAATGTGGAAATAATGTCTTTGTTAATTAGTTGTTGATTTCTTTAATTTGTTTGTTTGTTTTCCGCAGTCCTTTTAGTGGGAGCAGGGAGGTGTTTTCAGCAATACAACTTTCCGAGACCTCAGTTCTGTGCAGTTATTGTTTGTATGGTTCAGCTGTGTTTGGAGTCTTTCCTTTGTATGTGTTTTTCTTGAAAGGCAGGGCTATCTTGAAACGTCTCTTTGCCAGTGACCAAAGCACCATCTGTATTTGGAGGCAAGGGCTGGTCTATAGAGGAGGCAGCAGCCTTTTGGGAAGTAGCTTTTCACTGACTTCCCTATAGAGTCACAGAAGGCAAACTATTACACTGATGCACAGATGTTTTTATTTATTTATTTATTTATTTATTTATTTATTATTATTATTTATTTTTATTTTTTATTTATTTGTTTTTCTTTTGTTCTTCTTTTTCTTGGTACTCCCTCTTTTTTCCTTCATTTTCTTCTTTTTCTCTATTTTTCTCTGGAAAAAATGTGCATTACTTCAGTGAGCTTTGGCTGTTGCCCCCAAGGCTGCTGTGAGGTGGAGAGAAGGTGGGGAGAAAGTGGGGAGGGAATCTGACCCCTGGGTCCCTCCCTTCCAAGGCCATGTGGAATTGCCCCTGTGAGGAGGGAGAGAGGCCCTTTCGGGTGGATTCTGTGATGATACCTTGGGCAGGGGCCTTGTGGCTGCTGAGGGACCTGACCCAATATCCATGGGTGCCCAAGGGAGAACCCTTGCTTTCATGGGTCTCTGGTCTCAGGACAGAGGGTAAGCTGGGAAAAGACTCTTTCTCACCCATGTGTGGGCAGAAGGAGGGGAAAAGAGGACAAACAGGCAGAAAAGAGTCCGACTGAACTGGAGTGGCCTGAGCCACCCCTGCACTGCCCCGTTTTTCCTCCTCCCCACACAGGCCTCCCCAGGCCAGAGTGGGAGCAAGGCCATGGAGACAGGTGAATAACCCTGCCCAGGCCAGAGCTGTCCAGCATTGCCTTCCCTGAGATATCTGCAACCGGACAGGGCTGCCCCTCAGCTTGGACAATGCCATTCAGGGCCGACCTGGCCAAGAAGTAGGAGTTAAAGGTGGGGTGTGTGTATCTGCCCAGATCTCGATGCCATGCCACCTAACAGAAAGCCCGGCACTTCCATCCTTTGGCACGTGGAAGTGGCTGAGAGCTGTAGTAGAGGACTGCTGTGTCTACTAGGGTTGGGGCAGGTAGCGTTTCTAAAGCTGGCACTGGTCAGCTTTGGCTGTATTTGATTTCTAACTTATGTACATTTACTTTTGAGAGCATGTTTGATCAGCTCAGTCTATCAACCAAAAGGAAAAGAAATACTCACCTCTAGTGTAAGTCTTCTACTGCCCAACACGGCTACCTCCTCTTCTCTTGAGCTGTTAGTATCTTGTGGTGAACTGGCCACCCATCAGGCTGTTGTGCACAGCAGATATTTCCCTATCTACTTCTGAGACCATCTTTCCCTAAATTTTGCCTCCTCCTAATCCCCTTTACACACGCACATGCACACACACGCCCACCTCCAACCTCTCCACTGGTGAAAATCAGATCCACAGAGACATGAGTGCCAAATGACTTTTAATTTCTCAAGTAAATGATTAAAAAAAAAAAAAAAAAAAAAAAAAAAAAAAAAAAAAAAAAGTTTTGTTCTTTTTTGTTTTCATTTTCTTTTGTTTTTTACATATGCAAATATGAAAGCGATCTCACAGTGAATTGGTGGTGGCGAGAGGAAATGGGATGTTTTGTAACCCTAGCTGCAGTAAAAAAAAAGAAAAAAAAAAAGAAATAAAAAGAAATTAAAAATATTTAAAAAACACAAAAAGGAAAAAAAAAACTTGAACTATTTTGGAAATATTGTGAATAATTTTTGATATAAAAACTAATTTTTATGTAGCATGAAAACCACCAAAATAAAATGATCAAGAACAAAAGCTGTGCAGAGGGTGTTTTTGTTTAGTTTTTGAGGGAAAAAAGAAAGAGAGAAGCAGTGTTATATGAGAGAGGGATGCTACTGCTCTGGCTTTTATAGTGAGTTTAACAATATTTGATGTTTTTCTTCAATTCTGGTTACAGGGGTTTTGTGATTATGTTAAAAGAAAAAAGAAAAAAAATCACAACTCACATTTTATATGAAAAGAAGTTTTATCTCTGATTGCTGTGGAGAAAGTCTTGAAAATAAGAATGGAATGAATCCAAAAGACTCAAAAAACAAAAGGCAAATTAAAAATAATAATTAATTGCTTTTGAGTGTTAACAGTGTTCATGATTCTTTTACTGCTTGATTTGCCCTTTTTGAGCATTTGAGGTTGCAGTACTGCAGAGGCAAGGGTGAAAGAGGTCAGACAGTAAGGAAGGGTTAACGAAGTTCTGAATTTTGCTCTGTGAAGCGGAGGAGTTAAGCATGGAATTCTTCATATCTCCTTCTGAGTAAGGGAAAATGGTACTGTCTTTTTGCAGGCTATGTTGGCACCATCATTCATTCCCCTTAGAAAAAAAAATATCAAAATACAAGAGTAAAAATAAAGGATCTAGTCTGCCTCTCCCAATTCCAAACAAAACAGTTTGTTTTCTTAGCACTCCAGTCCCTTTTAGAAATGATGGAGATTTTCTGCTCCCCTGAAGGAAGCGGGGTGCTAGTGCTCTTTGCCTCCTGGGAGGCTCTGATGCTAGGTGCTAGAGCACTGGATGGGTAGCAACCATCCCACCCTGCCAAGGAGCAAGAGATTAGTCCTTTGAATTGTCAGAGGACAGGAGATGCTGGTTTCTGGACTGTGCCATGGAATCTGGTGGATTTCTCTGTCCATTCTGTCTTAAAAACACTCCTTGTGTCTGTGTGAATCAGAGCTGAATATGAATTTCGTCTTCCATCCATCATGCTTTCATCTTCCACTCAATCATTAAAACACTTCACCATCAACTCCCAGGGGACCTTCTCTGTTGCCTCTGTCCTTTCTGAGTCTTGTACACTGTGGGATACTGTGCTAGTGTGCAGTGTGTGCTCACCAGCAATTGAATGTGGTATGGGGCGAGAGCAGCACTGTGGCTCTATGACCCCCAAGCTTTCTTGTCTCCTCCATCTGAGAGGTGCTCTATCACTCTCTCTTCTCTAAGCAGCAGGGTGCTCCATGGAGGATGTGAGGCAGTGGACCAGGCAAGGGACTGAGCATGTGAGGGACCTCAGCTTCAGCATGGAAAATGCATTCTGCACATCAGAGCCCAGGCTGCTGGCCTGACAGCACATGACTGGCTCTGGTAGTAGGAAAGGAAAAGTCACAATGAAAATCTCAGCTTTGGGGACTTTCTTCAGGAAATGTCTGCAGCAGAATGAATGTAGTGGAGAAAAATAGGTAACAGTGCCACACAGGTGGCTAGGAGTAAAAATGTGGCCTGGAAATATGCATCTGGGTGGAATACTTTTTGAAAGCAATTGCCTAGAATTGGAGGGGAATAGAGCTGAAAATAAAACAAACAAAGCAAAACAAAACAAAACAAAACAAAACAAAAAACCAAAAACCAAAAAACAAAAAACAAAAAACATTTGGCAAATGCTCTAAAGACTCAGATTTCCAAGCATAATGTTTCAGAGTCTGGAACCAGGGCTTTGACCATGTGTTATGCTAGCTGGTAGTTCAGCCAGGGGCCATTCTTGCACTCCAGCCTCTGCACTCACTTACTTTCCTTTCCCTAGAGTGCATCAGCAGGCTCATCTCTTTCCTTAGACTCCATGGGTTGGCTGTGCCAGTAGTGATGGAGTGGATAATTTTACCCTGATCTCACTCTGGGGGCAGCTTGTACTTTGCTCACCCTATCTCTGCACCTCACTGCTCAGATCTCCCAGGTTTTTAGAAGTAGACATTTTACAAGGCCTGAAGAAGGACAAATATCCTTCCAGTACACACACATATGGCAAGGGCAGGAGTCTGAAGTTTTTGAGCACTCCAGCCCTAGACGTTCTCCTTGAAATATCTTTATCTATCTGTCTTTGTTAATGTTAGTGCTGCAAGGTTTGTTTGCCCTCACAGATGATTTGCATGGTCCATCAGAAAGCCAAGATTCTGTCAGTGGAGAAGAGCTTTTCTATGTGTCTTTTCTGCATTTCAAAAATTGACCTAGAAATGTAGTTAAAGAAAAGATATCTGCAAGTATGCAAGTCCCATACCTATGGGGTATTTGCTGATGTATTTCACTCACTGGAATAAACAGGCTCAGAGCTCCTCTTTGGCCTTCCACAAGTAGGGACTTTTCCAAGTGGTAAATCCACCTCCACTGGCCCTGGTGGCCCTTTCCTCTGCCAAAATATTCCTTTTTCAGCTATTGCAACTGAACCTTGCTGTGCTAAGACACAGGTGGAAGCATTCCATTTTGGGACTAAAGAGAGCTAGTTGTAATGAATGAGCCACTTCTGCTGGCTCTGCAGCTTCATATTGCTTAGGGACTAACCGTTCAGATGGTCTCCTTTCTCCCCAAGCCACTTCAGGGCTCTCTGCATGCTGCAGTGACAGCCTGGTTTGCTGTCCCTGCTGACCTTCCCCTTCTTTATATGCAGAGAGTAAAAGCTTCATGGCCGCTTTCTTATCTGAGGCATTAGATTAAAATTGGAGAAGCATGACGTTTTGGACCTGTCTCTGTAGCTCTCTGATTAGTTATCCTCGCTGAGGAGGAGAGAGACCAAGGTCTGCCAGCTGCAAGGTTAAGCTTTGGGTAAGCGATCGCCCTTCGGCTGCAGGTTGCTGCTGTGCTATTAGCAGAGGGGACATGCACTGAAATGTTAAATGACTTCCACCACATGCTTGCCTGCTTGCCACTCTTTCAAGATTTGTGTGTAGACTTATGTCTAAGCAGAAAAGAGGAGGGTGGTTTACTTCTTGTCTATTTGTCTTGCCCCCAAAAGAAAATTTCCAAAAAAAAAAAAAAAAAAAAAAAAAAAAAGGAAAGTTATTTCCTCATTTGAAACTCAGACTATTACATCTTTGTCTAAACTAGAGTATTGTTTTGCAGGGGTAGAATAAGGCAGATCTTTGGCTGGTATCCACACACAAGCATTGAGTAGGTTTCTACAGCCTTTCACTGAAGGAAAAGTCTAGCTTCTGCTGAAAAGGGCAGGGGCATTTTCTCTGCCCCCTTGACCTTGAAGGTTGAGCTGCAAGTCCAGAATCTTAAACACTTACTGCTTGCATGACTTGCATGGCATGCTGACTACACTCCCTGGTTAGATGGGGGGGATGCATAGGGGCCAGCAACACTGAGTGCAGAGAAGAAATCATTAGCTAATGACTGTGCCATATTTTCAGCAAGTAGAGAAGGGTTTTTAGAAGCACTTGAGACATTAAAATAAACCTCATTTCATTGAAAGCCAATAGTGCTTAGCTGTTCAGATCCTTGCTAAAATTTCCACTACAAGATTTAAGAATGTTTATCGTTTCTAAAAAATTCCATTATAAAGGAACGGCAGTTTTCAATAGTCAGGTAGACCGACAGCTCTTGTAAGCCTACAAAACTGTGATAATAATCTCAACCACCAGCTCTCAGAGGGTGCGGGAGCTTCCTCCTTGACAGTCGGAAGTGGGTAGCACACTGGCTGGGATTTCATCAAAAAGGGGATGCATGTTGCATGCAAGCAATGACTGGTGGCTTCAGAGCTAATTTTGTGTTGCTCAAAATGACTCCATCGTTCCCAACAACAACAGTGTTTCTGCAGAATTGGACGGTATTGGAATCAGTCATTAATCTGGCAAGTACCAAGTCAAGTGAGATGCTTTGACATAAAATTGATCAGAAACATTTAGGTGCTGCTTTCAAACAAGATTTGTCCCTTCGATGCTTTGCACTACTGTGGTCGTTACTTCAAAGAGTTTGCAGTTTTGATGCCAAACTAAAATACATAAATATTAGCATTTACAAGTTAATTGACAGATGCCATGGTTTACATATATTATGCAAATGTCCTGAAATCTTGCATGTATTTGCATCTAATTTTTCTTGAGATTAAATGAAACATGTACACATTATAGGGGAAATAACTGAGGCACCCAGAGATCTGATAAGCTAGGTAACTTAATGGGGCCTGTTGTATGAACCGTGGTAAAGCCAAGGAGCAGGGGGAAAAGACAACTTACATTTTCATGTACTACATTCATGGTTGCTGCTTGGAGAAAGCTGTGCACAAAAGTGCACAAATTTATTTGGGGTATTGTTAACAGCAGTGCAGGAAACTTGTGCTGGGAGACATGATTTCAGATGTTGGGACCTCAGCCCGAAGGGACAAACAGGGGTTCAGTCTGTTTTTGTGTTCTGTTTGTTTGTTTGTTTTTGAGAAAGAAATAGTCACTTCTTTGCATCACTGTGCAAACATCACCCAACTGAGCTCCCTTCACATGGTAAGGGAATGAGAATTTCATACTCAGGCAGGGGAACAGTGAGGAGGTGAGTGTGTAATCCATACAGGAGCAGCAGGCCACACATCAGGCACCAGACTTGCCTGTCACCACTTCAGTAACTGGCAGGATGTTGTCTTCTTCTTCTTACCCCTCTGGAGGTCATGAAGGGTGGACAGTGCTATTTGCAAAGCTATGCCTAAAGCAATCAGCTTCTGCTTCAGGTAAGTTTTGTGAGAAAACTTGCTATTCTGACAGTGTTCTGGTTTTCTAGCTTCTCTCCACTTCTTCCATTGAGTAGAGCCTTGAGGAGGGTGGTATACCTCATCCCAGTCTTGCCCAAAGAGAGGTTTTACTGGCTACAGGTTTTTTTTTTTTTTTTTTTTCTTCTTAGTTAGTTCTGCTCTTACAGGCAGAATAAGTAATGGAATGTACGGGCCTTACCCAGCGAGACGCTGGGCAGTACAGACTGTCTAGGACATGTGCAGTGCATGGGGTCAGCCTCTTCTGCTACCCTGAAGTGACTTCTCTGAGCTGATCATGGAGGCTCTACCACGAATAAAACACAACTCATGTCCCTTCCTTGGAAACTCACACATCGAAATCTTAGTGTACACCTCATGGGTAGTCCTGCACATCCCTCTTCTGCTTTTGTCATGCTGCTACAAACTCTCAGCTTTTACAGGGAGGCTGTCAAAACATTGTATAAAAAATAATTTCATTTTTCAGTTCCACCAATGTGCAGTAACACCTCAGGTTGTCATATTGGCGAGGCTTCATCAAGAACCTCTTTGCACCATGCACAGTATTCATCCAACTTGGCAACTGTTGATGAAGTTTGTCCAAGACAGCCTGGTCTCTTTGAATAGTGACTGAACTTCCCAGACTGCTTCTTCTCCAGCTTTGCTTCCAAACCATACAGGATGCTTTGAAGTGCAAACAAATATGCAACTGGACAGAGGTTGACCGATCTTCCTTCCCTCTTCAAAAGGCTAGGTTGATAAAAACAGTTTTCCTAAGGTTACAGTTCAACTTAGTACAAGTTCCAGCCTCATAATCACACCAAAATTTTAGGTTTGTCTTGCCAGTGCCCCTTTAAATTATGCATACTCCTGCTTACACATTCACTGCCACTCTTCAAATATTCAAGGGTTCCTTACATTTAATTTCAGATGGTTTACTCTCTCCAGGGAGGAGGCAGTGTTTTAAAAAGAAATTGCTGACGGGAAAAGTAGAGCTTACATGACTTGCAGCAAGCAGCAATTTGAGTTCTTAAGAACATGCATGTCCTGGACATGTAAATTTTACTCATTTGCACTTCAAGGGCACATGTGACATACAACACTGCTTTCTCATCTAATAACATTATCTAAGCGTAATGGTTAATGTCAAGTTTTTATTAACATTTACAAGTGCATTGGGAGATTAATTTGTTTACTTGTATTATGCAAAACTGATTTAAGATTGTGGTTTGCATTTACACACATTTACATAGTGTTTCCTGATTAATACATTATAATACACACAAAACGTGTAAATTGCAGACTCACATCTGCAACATAAACTTCTTTCTGTGCAGTGTAATATTTGACTTGTCTGGCAAAACTTTTCCAGCAGGTTGCTGTTGGAGTCGGGATGTGGTGAGGAGGGAAGGAAGGACAGGGATCAGAGGTGGCTTTTCCATGGAGAAATCTTTCCTTAGCACCTGTTAATTGCCAATGCCCTGCAGCTGTGAAACAGAAAATGAGGATGCCAAGGACAGCTGGCAACAGGACGAGTTTTGTGTAATGCTGTGGCCCTGGGGTCAGGCTGCTGTGAACAAGCAGTTTAGCTGACTTGAGGCTTGGAGTGATACGGGTGAGCAGCAACAGTAGGGAGGGAGAGGGCCAGGAAACGTTGCTGCCTGTCATGGCCTTGTAACCTTGGCCCTGGTCCTCCTGAAGGGGCTCAGCTGGGTGCAGCAGAGACCCTGATGTGCTCTGCTCTGCTCCCCAGAGCACCTCTGGCTGGGGACAGAGGTGAGCGCTGAGGACAGCACATAGCTGGCTGGCGTGGGGATGACCAGCGGAGGGTGCAGAGAGAAGGACAGCGATGACCACTAAGCACCTGGTGTGGGACTGAGACGGGGACCCAGAAAGGCAGCACCCTTGCACTGAACACAGGGGCAAGGGGACACTGTGGATATTTCCCCAGTGTAGCGTCTTCCTAAGGGAAAGCGCGGTCAAACTCAGGCTTGCCTCATCTCTCTGAGGCCCTAATCCTACTATCCTTCCTCCACCAGTCACCACCTTATCCTTCTCTTCCCTATGCCCTCACCCCCCTCCGGTTCTTCTTTCTGTAAATAACTCTTTCTGATTTTGGACAAGCAGGGATCAACAGATTCTGGAGGGGGGGCGGGGAAGACACTTGTTTTGTTTTGTTTCGTTTTCCTTTCTCTCTTGAATTTTGGTGTTTGAACTTGAAAAAAAATAATATATATAAATATATAAATATATATATTTAAGCAAATGGATTTCCTGGAAAACTATGAAAGGAGTTGATTTTCCCCCGCTTTGATTTCTCTTGTTTCCCATTGCGGTTTGTTTTTTGGGGAAGAGGGTTTTTGTGAACTGTTGAGATTTCCAGTTCAGCGTTGTTTAAAGGATGTGGAGGAAAAGAAAAAAAAAAGAAAAAAAAAGAAAAAAAAAAAGGAAGAAAAATCAACAACAACAACAACAACAACAACAAAAACACACAAAAACCTTTGTGATGTACAAAATCTGTAAATAGTCAAAGATACTTTCTCTTTTCTAACAACAAATTATTTCTGTCACTTTATATTCAAAAATAAAGAAACCTACCACAGAATATCAGGGTTAAAAAAATCGGAACCCATACTCAGAACATTTTCTTTGTTGTCTTTGTTCATTTTACACTTGTACTGGAGAATGCCTGGGAATTTTGCACTGTGCCTGTGATGTTTAAAAAATCTGAAATGGGGTTGAATTGAAGTTAGGCTACAACGTCACCTGGGAGGGGCTCTTCCCCTGGCATTCACTAGCAGCTGTAGATGGAGCCTTGTGTCTTGGGGTTACCTGGTGAGAGTGGATAAGGGAGTAACATCTGACATCTTTCCCAGTCAAGAAGCACAAACACATGCTGAGGAAGATGCATGGATGGGAGATGTCCTCCATGGGCTTTATCTCACTATGCACTGCCTGGAAACTGGATGGGGACTGAACGCCGAAGCCCAGCATGAAGCTGTTGGTAAAACCACTAAACTGCTGTATTTTGGAGCTGTCTTGAATGCCTTCTGTGAGGCCAGTAAGTGACAAGACATTGATACATATTCTTCATAAAACAAAACCCAGGCTATAGAGGAGGACAAGGTGGCAAAGAGAACTGTCCAATAATGTCAGTTTGTCTTGGCACCAGCCACATGAATCATGGACCCTAAGACTGCAGAGAAGTTGGGGCAAGAAGTAAAAGCGGACCTTTGCAGAGGTTGCCCTGGTCCAAACAATAGAAAAGGACAAGGAGGATATTTATGAAGCAGTGCTAAGAATTAGCAGGTTTTGGAAACACAGAGTAGTGGGTGGTAAGAGGGTAGTCAGCCTTTAGTTATTTTTAGGGGAACTAAAAATAAATAAAATGGACCAGATGAGCTACTCAGAGGTTGTTTGGCTACCTATGGGGTGCAATTAAAAGGGTGGAACATGACAGAAACACTCAGACATGACAAGCCAGACTCAGTATAAGAAAGCAGTGCTCAGCTGGGGAAGCTTCTAACAACAGCTGATGGAAATTAAACGTTAGTAAATGCAGATAATTGATAAGGGGAGCAGAATATGAACCAGGGAAAGAAAATCTATGGCTATTAGAGGTAAAGAGGATTATATTTACATAAATACACCAGATACCAGAAAGGGAGGGGGAAGTGTCAGTACCTTTATTTATTTATTTTTGATCTCAGCCCATATGTGCTAGCTACTAAGGCAGAGGTGTTCACCCTTGTATTTTTGAGTTCAAAACATCCCTATTTTCATGGGGAATCAAATTTATTTTCTTTTGATGCTAGATTAGATAGTGCAAAAATGAAATGTGATTGTTTGGGGCCAATTCAGCCAGAACCTGATATTGTTGTTTTCTTAACAGGTCAGGGACAGAGTTGCATTAATGCAGGACACTGTCAGCAAGACTGACTAAACTCCAACATATAACTGTAATATAGTATAGATCATTCAAGATTTAGTTCTTTCCTCAGGTTCCTCTGCCGAAGGAGAAGGAGTATTTCACTAGATTTCACTTGCAAGCCAGAATTAAATTATTTTTTGAGGTGCAGGGGAAATGTAAACAGCTTGAAACTTTCAAAAAGTTTCAATCTTTTATATTTTCAAGCAAGGCTTATTTTCCACCTTTTCAATATTTTTAATAGCATTCTTCTCCCCCCCCCCTTTTTTTTTGTTACTGAAATTAATAATTGACAAGTTCTGCTTTGAAATAAGAAATGAGTGAGTTGTTCTTTCCTTTACTTCTTCCTCTCCTCATCTAAGGAGGGGGAGTGAGAGATCAGTTGTGGTATTCAGCTGCCTAGCATGGTAAAACCACCATAACTGCACACTAATAAGCTACTAATAGAGTAAAAGCAATCCAGCAGGAAACTAAGTGGCGCACATAAGTGAAAAGCAAAGGTAATCATCCAAAGGATCTGAAAAAATACTCTTCTCATTAAGTTTTATTTCTGTAAATATCATTGAAATAAAATCTAAGCAGAACTTAAACAGCTCAACTGGCAGCTCTTTAGGTGAAGTGAATAATTTTTACGAAGTTGGAAGATGCTATCAGTGAAGGAGATAGCAACCAAAAAAGTCAGGTTCTTTCTGAATCTCCTAGATGCACAGCAACAGACTGGAACTGGAAAAAGATTTATTAGTTTTCCTTCTTTTTTGACTTTCACCTCTGCCAGAACCTGGTAGCTCAGGAGTAGCTATGAAAAAAAAAAAAAAAAAAAAAAAAAAAAAGGGAAAAATGGGGGGGATATAATCACATTATCACTAACCTTACGATACTCAGGTTTCATAAGTATAAGTTTGTTCTGATGTTATCAGCCCACACTGTCACCTTTTGTTCTTCTAAAGCCAAGGTTTACAGAAGAGCTTTTAAACACAGCATAATATGACAATGATAGGAAAAAGCTATTCGCTGTTACATCCAGTGCCTGCTACCCTTGCCACCTAGGTAAGCATGTGCCTTCCTAACATTAAGTGTCTCCAAGACTCTTTCCATGTTCAGGGCAGAGCAGGAGGCATTTCTCAAACATAAGCTATGCCTTGCCTAAAGTCAGCAGCTGGGTTCAACTGTCCTCAGATGAGCCTTTCTCTTGATAATTGCCAAGATAACTGAGACGAGTGTGAGTATATATGCATGTGTGTGTGTGCGTGTGTGTATGTGGAGGGTCTCACCTAAGCATTAGGGCTTGAAATCTCAGCTATATGCTTAGGTTTTCAGTGAAACCAATTAGCATCCAGACTCAGTCCAGCCAACAGACTCTTAAGATTTTTTATATTATCTCAATGCCTCTTTTGGCTCAGACAAATCTCCCACTAAACTCATTGCTTGGGCAGGTCTCTGCTGGGAGCCTGGATCCATGGACACCTTTACTGGAAGACAGCTAAAGGCAGGCCAACCAAAGCTCACTTCTGGTATCTAAATTAAGGTGGCAGAGATCGTAGGGGTGATATGCCTCCCTGGCAGGTATGTTGCACTGAGTGCCAGACCATGAGGGAAAGGGGATGAGATTTCTTTCTAGGACAAATTCTATGCCATGGCGTGGCTGAAAATGCCAGGGACATGGGAGGGGAGGGCTGAGTGATGTAAAAAGGGAGCAGGACAAAGCATAATGAGCTCTACTGCCTGATGCATCTCTTGGCAGCCTGTACTGATCAGCAGATCAATAAGTAGTAAAAGAAGTCAGAAAATAATGTGTGTGTTTGGGGAAAAAAATGTAGCTGGAATCAAAGATATATATGAGTGTAGTAGCTGACATTGTCTCAAATACAGCAAGGAGATCCCTGCACTTCTGTCCCAAAATATGGTACTCTGCCATCCTCCAGAAGCTAATCCTGACACTCCTTGCAGTGCTCTCAGTGCAGCTGTGGCTGGAAGGAGCTTCGCTCCTGTGCCTGTCTTGGGGAACCACACTCCTTGGTGCAGCATCTCTTGAGGGCATCCCTCAGCAAACACTGGCAAATTGACTTACCTCACTAGGAGTGGGGCAGGTTTCCTGACTCCTTCCCTCATTGTGACTGGGAGCTTCTGTTTCCACAAGCATGGGCTACTCAGACCTTTTCAGCATTAATCCCAAGGTGTTCAGAAATGTGACTGCTCTGGTAAAGGTCCTGCTTCAGATTCCACGTTCTCCTATGCAAGGTGTGGGGAAGGAAACCACTCCATTGTGTGCCATCAGTAAAATTTGCAGAGTGAGAGGGCCCCTTTCCATCCCAGAAGGACAAGTGAGAGTTTAGCAGGCAATTAAAATGTACTAGTGTCCTCCCCAACCTCTACTATCCTGGGCTGCCCTCTTCCTTGGCTGGCCTGCGGGATGTGAACCCTTCAGCCTTCATTATTCTCAAATTAGGAAGGCTTATTAGAGGACCCTACAGCAAAAGTCATTGCTGGGGTGCTTTGCATAGGATAAAGCTTTAATGGGAGAGGGAAACCAGGATTCTGCAGGTTGGTGTAAGATATGCTTAATGTTTTGAGCCAGGGCTGAAAAAGCTGAAAGAGGTATGGCAGACAGCTGTGATGTTGTGTTTTCTCTTCCTTTCTCCCATTTTTTGACACATGAGATGTAAAGAAAGCACTGTACAAATGGAGGGATTGCAGGTCCCCATGCATTGTTCAGCAGTGTAAACTGCACAGGGATGTCTTCTATATCTAAATCCCATGGAGCTATCTTCTCAGCTGGTGTAACATTAGCACAGATGTCTGCAAGAGCATGAAGGACAGCAGAGCTTGAAGATGACTGTTCAGTCAGAGACTGGATCTTGACTGATTTAGTGGTCAGTGGGGCCTTAGAAAAAATGCATTGAAATGCATGATGTCCCATGACAATCAGACCAGAGTGACCCAGAGGGGGGGGTGCTGGCTTGCTCATGCTCTCAGAGGAAAGTTGTGCTCAGCATTGTGTCCTCTGTCTCAATTAGATACGAGCATGTTCAAACATGATAACGTTGTGTAATATAGAAAAGGACAGTGTCCTGGCCCAGTTCCAGCTTGTATAATTAATTTCTTCTTATCTAAAAATTCTACCTGTAATTTTGAATGGGTATAGCTGGATTTCTTTTCCCAACCCTGACTTCAAACCACCAACTTCCTTTTTATTTTTTTTTCTTCTGACTTTTTAAATACCTTTTCATTCCTTTATATACGTGTGCATGCATATTTATATTCCTCTTTTTATCTTTTGTGTTGTTCCATCAACAAAAGATGTAATTCACTTTTGTTAAATTATTGTATGATTGTGCAATGTACTATATAGGGCTATATGCAATAATACCCTTCTAAGAAAATATAAAAGAAAGAATGCTCATCCATATATTGAAAACACCCTGAACTATCCCAACATCTCATAGACTGACTTTTTATTACTGCATAGTGTTCCTTGCACCAGCTATCTGAATGCTGCTCTTTATTCAGTAATCAGCCGCATACGCAGTACTGCATATTCACTTAGATATGTCTGAGCTCAGGAGATGCAATCACAGAAAGATTGTTGTGTGAGACGATACCTATTCTTTGCAGACATATTCTTCAATTAACAATGTGGAGGAAAATATCTATCCCCAAAGTACCAAAAAGTTACTGCCCAGTCCTTGTTCTAGGGCCTGACTGAAGGGCTGCTGTGCAGATTGTCTTAGTTAAACCCTGCCCAGGAGAACTGCCTGCTGTAGCCCCTTCGGTAACTGTGGATGAACTCAGCAGCCCAGATCATAGAATCACAAAATCACTGAGGTTATAAAAGACCTCCAAGACCATCTGGTCCAACAATCACCCTACCACCAATGTCACCCACTAAACCATGTCCCTAACCACCAGGTCCAACCTTTCCTTGAACACCCCCAGGGACAGTGACTCCACGGCCTCCCTGGGCAACCCTTCCAGTGCCTGACTGAGTGCTCCTTCTGAGAAGAAATGTCTCCTAATTTCCAATCTAAACCTCCCCTGGTGCAACTTGAGGCCATTCCCTCTAGTCCTATCACTAGTTACCTGTGAGAAGAGGCCAACCCCCAGCTCCTCACACCTTCCTTTCAGGTAGTTGTAGAGAGCAATGAGGTCTCCCCTGAGCCTCCTCTTCTCCAGACTAAACAACCCCAGTTCCCTCAGCTGCTCCTCACAGGACTTGTGTTCCAGGCCCTTCACCAGCTCCGTAGCCCTTCTCTGGACATGTTCCAGGGCCTCAATGTCCTTCTTTTACTGAGGGGCCCAAAGCTGAATACTCGAGGTGCGGCCTCACCAGAGCTGAGTACAGGTCCACCTGTACTCAGGTCCACCTGTACTCCAACCACCTCTCTGGTCCCTCTGGCCACAGTATTTCTGATACAAGCCAGGGTGCCATGGGCCTTCTTGGCCACCTGGGCACACTGCCAGCTCATGTTCAGGTGAGCATCAACCAACACCCCCAGATCCTTTTCCTCTGCACAGCTTTCCAGCCACTGTGTCCCAAGCCTGTAGCGTTGCACAGGGTTGTTGTGGCAAAGGTGCTCTGCCCGGCTCAGTACAGCAGTAGCTCTGTATAGCTAATCTAGCCAACACTGAAACTGTCCACATTAGCAGATCTGCTTTGTGAGTGATAGCATTAAACATTTTCCAGCGAAGGGAAGCCTTGTTTGACTGCATGACAACATGTGCCCAGAAAGCAGTGATTGCTTGCGCTGTGAGGCTGCTCTCCCAGAGTGATTAGATGCATCTTTCTGTACATCCTTTTTCCACCTCTGTCTGATAGCAGGCTGTGATATCCTGAGTGCTTGGGTACCACTGACTATGAGAGCTTGGTGCATCTCAGTTGCAAGTGAAATGTTCTCTGCATGTGTGTCCTGTCACATGGGATTTGAATTTGAGCCTGCAGAATTGCCAGTGACCCTTTTGCAAGCACAGGAGGTGCTTGGGCTTGCAGCTCAGCTGGCAGAGGGTATTTCCAATGGCACAGCAGTTCCCGCCACCAAGCATCAGTGGTTGGGAGGGCTGTTTGATACAGCTGTAGACTGCAGAAATAGCATCCATGCCCGGCTTCTTTAGCAAGTGGACGGCTACAAGATCACAGCCCCACTGTGATGCCGTTGCTGATGCTGGGAACAAAGACGTTTAAGCATCTCTTCCAAGCTCTGTGTCCTCCTCTTTGTGGAGGAAGGAGGCTGCAGCTCTTTATCTCCCCAGTGTTTCTGTTGCTCTGCTCTCACCCATGCAGATGGGAGCTAATGCTGCTTTTGGCCAGGCGCGTCTCCCCACTCCCTCAGCTCAGTAATGTGGAAATCTGAATGTGTGCTGTTGTAGGTGACTGGGTGTCTGAGCCAATTCCTCAGTCAGCAGCACCTGTGTACCTAACGTGGCATTTTGACGGCTATCCAGCCCTTACCAGCTAAGCTGTTTCAACACCCTGTCATCATGTGTTGCCAGGTGGTTGTAAAACAAGCAGAGGTGTGCCGATACAAACAGAAGGATAAACATGAGGAGGGAAAACAGGAGTGGTGTAATTAATGAGGAGTGCAGAAATCACAGAGGTCCAGTGAAGGGCAATTCAAATGATCTGAAGCAAGAGGGGCTGGGGAGCTGTCAGGGGGTGAGTAAGGATCTGATACATGGAGAGACTAGGGATGCTGGAGACTGAAATGAAGGCAATAAACAGGTAGATGATGAATGATCAAGAACAGGCCAACAGACACTCCAAGTTAGCCTGGTATAAGAGAGGAAGTCTTAAAGGCAACATGCTTTCCCTTTTTATAGATTAAAAGGACTTATATTTCTCACCCTGCAATTAATCAGTCCCTGGGATTTGCTCGTTTCATACATCAAATATATATAATGCAACAGCTTTTGTGGAAAGCCAGGCAGGGTATTTATTCACAACAAAGCTCCTGGGCAATGCCCTCAGAGAGACTTACAGCTCTTCTCCCCATTGCTCCAGCTGGCTGGAGATCTCATTGCTCAAAACACCCCTCAGAGGGGAACAACTTCATCAATTCCCACCTGTCCAGAGCAAAACCACTGTCACAGACCAGCACAAGGACTAGTAAATTTAAGGATTAGACATTTATATAGGAGTGCTGTGACCCAATAGGTAGTTTGAACTTGGTTGAAATTTAGCAAGCGTATGATTAAAAACATAAATTAATCCCTGGCAGGGATGGGGAGACATTAGAGGATTACACAATTATGGGTACTATAAGGCTCAGATATGGGAGAGAAACTGCGACATCTCCAGTTGATGTATCTAAGGCCATAGCAAAGGCAAGCTGCAGAGGTAAGAGGGTCTCTGCTCTGGGGGATTGCCCAGGTTTGCTGAGGGGAGGTGGATGAGCCCAAGGAGCCACCTAAAGCAGGCTGGCTGCTGTTAGTTACCCACAAAAACAAAAACAAAAACAAAACAAAACAAAACAAAAAAACAAACAAACAAAAAAAAACAAAAAACAAACAAAAAAAAAAACCAAAAAAAAACCAAAAAAAAAAAAAAAACAGCAGTTCTCTCATTGCCTTTTCACCCTAAGCTCTGTGCCTGGAGACACCAGTGCCCATAATGAGATGTGCTACTGCTGACATTAGCAAGAGGATGCCCTGGGGAGCCTTGGGTGCTGGAACACCCAGCAAAAAACATTAATGCTTCTTAGTTATTTCAGCCATGAAGAGGGAGGAAAGGTAGCTGGAACAGGCAAATGTGTCTACTCCTTCTTGCCTCCATCTCACTGTCAGAGTCTCCCCTGTTTCAGACTTCTTTTTACCATGATGGTTAAATAAGTCCTTGACAGTGGGTATGGCATGACCACAGGTTATCCTGCTGCGGAGTGGTCAGGGAGGTAGAGCAGCTGTTAGGGCACAGGTGCAAGGCTTGAGAAGGCATCTCTGCTCTGGGCTGCTAAGGCAGCTCTCCTGCCCCTTCTGCAGCTGGTGGACCATGCCTCCTCTGGCAGCCATGCTGTGCCAGCAGCTTTTCACCATGTCTAATATGCAGAATTCATAGGGCAGGCCTTCCTGTTATCTGTGCTTGTACAGGGTCTAGCAGGAGGGGTTCAGGTCTGTAGTAAGGTCACTTCCAAAGGCGTATGCCACAGCACAAACACAGTGTAAGTAAGCCAAAAAAAAAAAAAAAAAAAAAGTGTTTTCACTACCTACATCACTTCTGTAAGTACTCGAGCAAGGACTCCATCTCTAGTGAGGCTTCTTTTTCCAGAGAAAGAAAAGAGGAACTCTAAAGGGTAGGCTAAATGCTCTTAGGAACAAACACCATGCAAAACCACATGGGCACTCTTGAAAATTAATCCCAAATCAAAAGTAAACTCACAGAGTGGGTTAGCAGCTAGATGCAGCCCTGCATGGGAATTCCCTGCTCTCAGGAGTAGCAAGGAATCCGTCCTGCTGGCAGGATATAAATGCAATCAGCAGTTGAGTACCAGCGCTGGTTTTCGGCTTTGGATGGAGCTGTATATTTGGTACTGGGACTCTTGTATTGTTCTTAGACCTAGAGTTCATCTGCTTTGCTTTTTTAAGCGCTGAAGCATTTAACATGAATAAAATACTTCACAGGGAACTATCACCTGGCAATGCGTCCCACTGCTCCACTTTTCTTGTGACAGACACAGAGGGAACATGAGCCATTTCCATGGCCTTCTGCGTCCTTGGAGCTGTAAGAATGTGATAGAGGGTTTGCATGTCTGCTCAGGGAGAGCTGCAAATGGTCCAGTGCAAACAGACTCATCTTGATGGCTGGTTTTATCTGCCATGTACACGAGTGATTTACTTGGTGCTTCAGTTTTAAAGGTAAGGAATCTATGGATGTGCAGGAGGCAGAACTGACAAGGGGAGAAATCGTATCTTTACATAATCCTGTAGAGGGGGTGCAGAGAGGCCTTGAGACATACAAATGCTTCAACATTATTGCTTTCAAACCCCCAAAAGTATCTGTGTGAAATATGTCAGAAAATATGTCTGTTTTCAGCAGAGAAGAAGGCACAGTACTGTGGGAGTACAAGTGAGTGACTCCTCATTGCAACATACTCTGATCCCTGGTTGTTAATGTGGCATTCTATTAACTTAATAAAAGCAAACATATTGAATCTGTGAACACCAAAGATAAAATTCTGCCAGCAGACAGAAGTCAGACAGTGGAAAGGGGGGGGGGGGGGCGGTTATTCTGATGACCAAACTGTTTCTGGTTTAACAAAAGCATTCTTTATGTCCACTTTGGCCACTTGGCTGCTTCTGGTAGCTGGCAAATCTTGTTCAGTTCCCTGAGGTATTGGGTTCCTTCTGCAAACAGAACGGCATTAGCAGTATTGTGTGTGTCCTGGAAAAAGAGGTGCCATTTTCTGTCTCTCTTATGTGGGCACCTCTGAGGAGTATCACAGACATGTAACCTGGATGTGTGTAGGAAAAGGTGTTTTATAGGTCAGCCTTTCAAATTTCTTTCCAAAACTATTTGCATTGCTTTTGAACCCTTGATCAAACTGTGATTTCTCCACTGGCATGCTGTGTTTTAACCCAGACTCATGATCACCCTTCTATTTCAAACAGTGTTGGTGTCATTTATCTTTATACAAACATGTCACAGTCACTTGTGCCACATGGTGCCATTTAGTGGGTTATGACATATCTAATTCTTTCTCATTTTTCTAGCAAGTAACAGTCTGACCATCTTTTTTAGAAAGGTTGCTGCATGTTCTGGCACATAGACTTTTGTTTATTTGTTTTTGTGGGGTTTGTTGTTGTTGTAGTAGCAATTTCATTATTAATTAGCCTTAGATCCAGAGCAACAGCTGACTTCATAGTAATTACAATATATATATATATATATTTTTTTTTTTTTTTTCCCCATTTCATTATTTTTTTAACAGTACCTGGAGCATGGACAAAGAGTAATCTCTAGGACCTCTGTGGATCCTTTCTCAATTTGTCTTTAGACATTTTTCTAGATGCCACAGTTTGACAGGTGTTCCAACAACCCCTTCTCTGTGATCTCACACTAGCTAACACCTTGGACTATCAATCTTGAAAAAGTCATCTTTGACAACGTATTTTTCATCCCCAAAGCTTTTATGCTTGCCAGTTCAGTTCACACAATCACAGAATGGTTGAGGTTGGAAGGGATGTCTGAAGGTCATCCAACCCCCTGCTCAAGCAGGGTCACCTAGAGCAGGTTGCCCAGGACCACATCCAGGTGGACATGAAGATCTCCATGGATGGAGACTACACATCCCATCTGGGCAACCTGTGCCAATGCTCAGTCACCTCAGCAGTAAAGAAGTGCTTCCTGATGTAGAGAGGGAACCTTCTGTGTTCCAGTTTGTTTCCATTGTCTCTTATCCTGCCACTGGACACCACAGTGAAAAGCCTGGCTGCATCCTCTTTGTACTCTCCTTCCACTGATGAGATGTCCCCTGAGCCTTCTCTTATCCAGGCTGGAATGCACCAGCTCTCTCAGCCCCTACTCATATGAGGAACTCTGCTGTAGCAACTCAATTGCAACAAAGCAGAAATACTTTAAGTATTAATTTATCCATTATTTATAGTCCTGCATTTTTAGCAGATTTTTTTTTCCCATTAGTAAAAACATTCCTGGATTTTTGTCAACTGCCTTTCCCACAGAGGTTCTATTTAACTAATTCAGTCATTTCTTTATGCTCTACTAAATACTCTTTTCTTGGCATGCAGTAGAGAAAAAATCATGAACTTCTGTTGATTTAAAGAAAGGGGAAAAAAGTAGTTTTGAGAAAATAAAGAAGTGATCCTTTTGTTGTGTGCCAAAGGGAGTTCTGTTCCTCTGGGTAATATCTCAGGTCAAGCACTGATGTCTTCACTGGCACATTGTTCTGTAAACTAGGCCCAGGTGAGGTTTTTTACTCCAAACTCTAGTTGTGTAATTGGTCTTGGTAATGCAAAGATGTCAGACTTAGTTTTGCCACATAAACCCCCTCGGTGGCTGTTTCAGAAAATTATTTTTATCAAAATAGGTCCTTGCTGTGATGTAGCTATGCTTGGCTCAATCTCTGTCATGTTTTCTTTGCCTTTTTGTTTGTTTCTTTCTGTCAATCACAAACCAGTTTGTGGTAAACGCTGGTTTCAAAACAGTTATTTAAATCGTCAGCAGGGCTTTGTCCTTCAGAGACATTTTGTTAATTCATTTTACATTTCTGTCTGCTGGGAACAATATTTCTCTCCAATGCTTTTCTAGCATGCACGGCACAGAGTCCTTGTGCCTGGATGCCTTTTCGTTGTGTTGAGATTGTCTCTGCTTTACTGCAAGTCAGTCTAGTCACTGCTGTTTGTCTGCCCCAATATTTGACCTTTATACTGTGGCTTTTAAAATTAGATGTATGTTTGTTCCTGCAGTGTTTGCTTGTGCTCCATTTTGGGCAATAAGGAACTGTTAGCAGTTTTCAGCCAGAGCATTATAAACATTTATTTCTCACAAGTGCTGCTGTGATCATTGCTACAAACACATCTCAGCTGAGAGAGGCAACATCAAAAACAAGGCAGCTCAGGACCAGCAGTCATCTGATCCTTCCCACTGAGGCACGCTCAGCTCTCACTGCCATCACAAGCACTCATGGTCACTTCAAGGTCAAGTGGTCAAGTCCACTTCTTGAAGTAACTGCTGTTTTGTAGCATTAATTATAACACTTCAGATCAGATTTGTATAATGTTGTTTTATTTCCCCGCTGTACTCTCTAACAGGGCGATCGATGTATAGACTGCCAGCTAGATTCTGGTAGAAACAGGGCATCTTTCCCAAGTGGCATTCTTGTCCAGATCAGAGAGTTCTCAATGATTTTTACCTTGCTGGTTGCAGCTGCTGTTGAACTGTAATCCTGCCAGATGCACACACTTGCACTGATCTCTAATTTACAGCATTTTACAATGCCTATGCATTTTCAGGTGAGATCTATACGGCAGGTCTCCGCTGCCTCTCAGCCTGACAGATCTCACCTCTGTCCATGTAGTTAGACTCACATAGTGTCCATGATATAAGGAGAAATTGAAAATGGGACAACTTTGCTATTATGTCCACCAGTACAGGGATCAAATGCTTGACTCCAGATCTGTTTTCATGAGCTGGAGAGTTGCAGTAGGCTCTAGCATGTTGTGTCTTCTGCACAGTGGCACACAGACTGGTGATCCCCAACTGTCCAGTGGTTTATACCAGCTCCCCCATCTCTTCCCTTCTCTTCCAGAAAGAGAGATGACCTGTCCTCCATGTGGCAAGGCAATGACAAGAACTCTTCTGTGTTACTACACATGTGCATTTTGAAGTAGTTCCCCTGTTGTGATGTGAAATAGGACTACAAATGTGTAAATCCCAGAGTGAGAAACATTTGAAAGCCCAGTTCTTTCTTGGGTTCACGTATTACGTGACCTTCCCAACTTCTGAGCCTTTTAGCATTGATGTGCACCTACAACCAGCTTATAGTGTATCTCTCCCCTCTCTGAAAACAATCAGGGCAGCTTGTGGGCTGTCACCTTGGTGGCTGGCTGCAGGACTCAGAGATGGAAAAGGCAGGATTTAATCACCTGCTTGCATGAAAAACTGCTATAGCTGCGACGTGCAGCTCTCTGCTGGCAGATTTCAAAAGCTGGAAAGCATCAAATAAGGGCAGCTCTGCTGTCTGCAGCATTACATGCTGCAGCAGTTCAGACAAGTTTGGGCCACCGGTGCTGTGCTGTGTTACAACACTTCTTGCTATCAGCAGCAGTTTGAAGGAGTAAGTCCCTAGGTGACCTGCCTTCTTGTATCACTGTATGTGCTGGCACACGGGAACACTGATTCAGTGCTGGTGGAGGTGGTGCAGGGCAGCAGAGGCTGTTATTCAGGCTGGAATGACTGCAGGAACACAGTCTGCTTAGGCCTGAGGTTCTCTTCACACCATGGCTGCCCCATTCCTGCACAGGGCTGAGCATATCAGTGCTGCTTGCAGGAGGAGGCCCTGTCATGGTGAAGACAGAAAAAAAAAAAAAAAAAGAAAAAGAAAAAAAAAAAAAAAAAGAAAGAAAAAAAAAAAAGTATCTTATATGTTATAAATCAGAAGAAATGTGCAATATCTGGGCAGGAAGGGAAATGCTGGGTGGAATGAGCCAGACAGATGAAAGTGATTCTGGAGCTCTTACACCACAGTGCGGGGGGTCCCGTAACCTCCCCTCTGTGGTGCCACCAACCCACTGATGCAGCAGCGCCTGAGCTTTCTATCTCTATTGACAACTTTCACTGAATAAAAGGCTGTTTGGGAATGGATATCCTCTTGGACCCTGGCAACCATGCTCTTACAGCCAAGCCCTGGTGGCTTTTGCTGCCCTCTCTCACCCACAAATCTGGGGGGCTGGCCTTTACCTTGCTAGTAATACTCAGTCTGTGGGTCTGCTACAAACTAACCCCACAGCAGTAGGTATGGAGTAAACCCTCTGGGGACTAAGCTGTGGAGTCAGGTAAGGTAGGCCTGTACCTCAGGCCCCAGCTTAAGGCCTTCTGCAGCACCCAGGGGTTTCTGAACAGTCTCCTCCCTGGTCCCCAGCCCAATGTCTTCTGCTTTCTCTGGAGGCTAGGGAAGGTGACAGACCAAGGGCAAAAAGTTACAGCACAAAGTCTTTTAGCAAAATTGCTTCAAAGCAGCCTGACAGGTTTCTTCATTAAAAACAAAATATGCGTTCCAAAAGGGCTTTGTTGTTTTGTTTTCTTTTATTTATCATTCTTCAGAGCTGCTTAACTACAAAGACTGATTCCTGCCTAGGAAAGAGCAGGTGTGGAGAAGCCCAGCTGGAGGAATGCTGCTGGAGACAGTTTGTTGCTAGGAGGGGATGCGCCACTGCCTTGTCCAGCCTGGTGTTCCCATGGCCTGCGGGTGTGTGGAAGACTGGGACAGCACACTGCAGCAGGAGCCAGGAAGTGAACCTAAGAGCAGGAGACGTTGTGTGTGAACTTAATTTGTCATGTTCCCTGTTGTGAGAGTAAAAACATGTTGTAGTGTAGGACTTGCATCCTGTATAGGGTTTACATGGCAAGGGCTTGGTAGCAGGGGGGGCTGCAGGAGTGGCCTCTGTGAGCAGAGCCCAGCAGCTGCCCCATGTCAGATCACAGCCAGCTCCAGCCAGCTCCAAAAAGGATCCGCTACTGGCCAGAGCTGAGCCAGGGAGTGACGCTGAGTTGGGCCTCTGGGAGAGTGGATATAAGAAAAGGAAAAAAATGCTGACCAGCAGCTGGGAGGAGTGAGAACCAGCCCTGCAGCCCCCAGGGTCAGTGCAGCAGGAGGGCAGGAGGTGCTCCAGGCACGCAGCAGCAGTTCCCCTGTGGCCTGTGGAGAGGCCCCTGGTGGAGCAGGCTGTCCCCCCTGCAGCCCATGGGTCCCACATGGAGCAGATCTCCATGCTGCAGCCCATGGAGGAGCCCACATGGAGCAGGTGGATGTGGCCTGGAGGAGGCTGGGCCCATGGAGAGCCCCCACAGGAGCAGGCCCCAGGCTGGAGCGGCAGCCCATGGAGAGGAGCCCCCGCAGAATCAGTTCAGGAAGGGACCCCACGTGGCGCAGGGGCAGAGAGTGACCGTGAAGGAGCAGTGGAGACAAAGCGTCAGGGACTCGCCACAACCCTCATTCCCCATTCCCCTGTGTGGCTGGGGAGGGGAGGTAGAAGAGGGTGAATGGGGAAAAGGTGTTTTTAGTTTGCTTTTAGTTTCTCACTGCTCTATTCTGATAGTGATAGGCAATAAATTACATTAATCTGAGGCTGTTTTGCCCTTGATGAACATTTTTGAGTGGTCTCCCTGTCCTTATCTCAACCCTTGATCCCTTTCCATCATATTTTCTTCCCTTTTTTACTTTGAGGAGGTGGAGAGAGAGTGGCTATGGTGGAGTTCAGCTGCCCAGCAGGGTAAAACCACCAAACATACAGAAAACACCAGTAAGGCCCTGGCATGAACATGTTCCAGAGTTGTTTTGCAATTTGCCATGGACCTTGTTAGTGATCGATTGTTCAAGCCACTAGCAATGTCATCCATTGCCCATGGCATAAGTGCTGTCCTGAACAGATCTCACAGACTGCTGAGCAAAGCAGAAAGGAAAGCTTGAAAGTCAGGGAAGAGAGCCCAAACCTAGGAAGAAAGGGACAGCGGGAGAGAGAAGGGCTTTGCTCGAGAGTTATGAGAAGATAATGGAGTTAGGTAAACCAAATATGTCCATAGAGAAAAGGTCTGAGACTGACAAAGAAGGAATAATTCTGCTCCTCGCTCATGTGTGCTCACACACCCTTTGAACATGTCTGAGAGGTTAGCTCCTCACCACAGTCTGAGGAGCAGGAACAGAGGCGACCAACAGCATTTAGCATCCTTCTACCCTCCGTGAAAGCCATGACTATGACTTGCACGTGGTCCTGCAGAGCTCAGTTCTCCCTGGAGCAGTGGCTCACACAATGTCTCGCAGTGGCTCACACAACGCCTCTCCTGCCAGCATGCCTTTCCCTTTAGGGGTCTTGTCAGTTGGGTCAGACAGGCAGCTCCTGTGCATAGAGATTGCTCTGGAAGAGGGATTTTGGATCTCATCCAGAGCATGGCTCACTTTTGAGTCTAAAAATGCATAACTAAACATAAATAAATAGCATTCCCTTCCTTACTCTGCTTATTAGCATCTAGGTGCCTTCAGGAGCAGCCAGTTAAAGTCCTTGCAAGACACTGGCAACAGGACAAATAGGTTGGCTGTGGAGAAGCAGCCCAGGCACTGCTGTGCTCCTTCAGAGCTCCATCCTCCCTCTACTCCTCCATTTATCTTTGTGAGTTACAGCTGAGGGCTCTGAGAATGAAGGCACACAGTGGTATCAGAAGACAGAAAACGTATTTCCTTTTGGAAAAAGAGGAGGGTCCAAGTAATGGATCTGAATCCCACAAAGATGGTTGCCGCTCCTGAAACTTCTCCTGTATTATAACATCTCCCAAGATCTGCAAGGCTTTGTGGTTGGGTGTTTTTATTTGGGTTTTTTTTTTTTTTTTTTTTTTTTTTTTTTTTTTTTTTTTTTTGGTTTTGTTTTGTTTTGTTTGTTTGTTTTTGTTTTTATTTTATTTTATTTTATTTATTATTTTTAATAATAATAATTATTATTATTATTATTAGAAAATGCTGATTCATGAGGCTCTTGCTGTTTGGCAGAGTACACTGTACACTGATCCACAGATCCCAATCCACACATGGGGGGCTGGTCATATTAAATATCTGTTTGGTGGGACAGGAAAATATCAGGAAGACAACTACCATACTTCCCCTCACCTGGGCTTCCAGGCTTCTACCCTGGAGTCCAGAAGCTGTAGCCAGGATAAGATTTTATTATTATTATTATTATTTTGGCTTCCAAAGTTGTAGCTATCCCATAGGCATTTTCAAAATGAAACATTTTGAACATTTCATTTGGTGGAGCCACATGGGCTTCAAACAGTGGAGCCAGAGGGGTTTCAGAGCCCATTGCTGCCTCCCGTGAATGTTGCTGCCACTTACTGTGTCCCTGCAACACACTGTGTGCTGGATCCTTGCCTCATGCGGTGCAGGGTGGGAAGGGATCACTTATACATCTGGCAGTGGTCCCCATCTGCAAGCTTTGCATTCAGGGTTACACGGGGGAAGGTAGTTAAAACTGATGCTATCTTGCAGATAAGAGAATGGTCAAATGAGGAAAGATTCCTTAGCCTGACTGAAAGCATAGAAATAGCAATAATTTAGAAAGAAAACTTTGATCGTGGTGAGCTGGCTCTGCTTGGGTGTGGAAACAAACACCTTGTCCAGCTCTCAGATGGGAGAGGACCCACAAAGTCATAAGAGATGTAGGAACCAAGCAAAAGGGCTGTTGCTGGAAACACTTGGGGGTTGTTTGGCTGCAAAACCTGTGTGACTCAAACAGACTCCGCTGAGCTGACGAATGGGAGGTGGGGGAAGCCAGCAATGGACAGTGTGGAGAATAAGCATCTGCACAGAAAGCCTTTCTCCCCCAGATTCCAGAGCCTCTGGCTGGCTGTAGGTGTTTCTGCCCATGGGGGTTTATCACAGGCAGGCCCCCCATCGGTCATGCCCAGCTCTGACATGCCAGAGCAGCATCAGGGCAGAGAGCAGGGATAGGCAGCAGCAGCTCTGTGGTGACTCGTGAAATGCCTTAGCTGTTCCCAGCAGTTCTGGGGCACGATCTATAATTGAAGAGCTCTGGGAGGTTTGCTGGTTTGTGGTTCTCCAACAATTAGGGCTAAAAGGCTCCACTTATTAACAACTGGCTTGCTTAAATAGCAGCTCCCATCAAGTGTGTTGGCTGTGTGCTCATCTGAGTGCTGGGAAACTCGAGCACTGTCTGGGCCATTGCACTGTGCCTTGAGGGTACCTCTCTGTGGCCTCTGTGCCTCCCCCGCTGTCCCCTGCTCCCCTCCAGCCCCCAGCTGGGGGGCATCGATCCCTGCCCACCACCTCCTGCTCCCATTGATGCCTGTGCACGCACAGACCCATAGCACTTCCCCCTCCTGGTAATGTGCTCACACTCTGTGCATCAATTAGGCTGCTTTTTTGAGGAAAAGTGGATTTCACATTCAGTGCTGGCACTAGAGGGACGGTGTGTTGGGTCTTGATAGAAGAGATGATGTACTGGATTTTTCTTTCTTTTCCCCCAGCACTCCTGAGACACACTCATGTGGTGCTTGTACTGTGCCCGATGAACATTTTCCCACTCTTGGACTTCACAGAAGCTTTGCAAATTTTCTTCTTTCTCTTTGCATTTCAGAGCCTCCTCTCTCAGCCAAAATGATATATCCTAACTAACTAAAAATATATATCCTAACTTTTAGAGTACAACTTCTACCAGAAGAACTTGCTGAATACTCAAATGGGAGATCCTGACATGGGGAGATGTGGGGTGAAGCTGGGAGGGAGGAATGAAGCTGTGTTTCTGTCAGGTTTGCTGCAAGAAGGAGCAGAGGATGGAGGTTCTGGTTGCCAGGCCTTTGCGCGACTTTGCAAAGTGCTGTGTGCTTGGTGGCTGGCTATCATCATGTCCTGTGGGCCCCAATGCTCTTCGTTCCCACAGCAGGCTCCTCGTTTCATTGTGTGCATTGTGCACTTCCTTCTCCAGTGCTTCAGAAGGTGTCTCGTCCTAAAAGGGCTGGATGGGGGAACATCTTCAAATAGGACTGCCAATGCTCAAGAAACAGCCAGTCCCAATGGTGCTCTGGTTTCCCTGCTTTTCTGGCTGGACACAGCCCTCAGTGCCATGCTTTCTGCAGTGTGTTGCTGGTGTGACTCCAATGCTAGCATGAGATGAGGAATATGAGGAGCCCTGACTCCCAGGCAATCCTCTGCCAGCTCCTGCTCCTCCACCTCTCCCTGTGCTGTATCCTTAGCCTTGCCTGCCTGCAAGGGGTATTTTGGCTTGTCCTGCACTCTCAGGCCCCAGGGAACAGAAAGGGAACTGAAGTTTATTGATAGAACTTGTGAAGGATTTCTTTTTCTCTCCTTGATCTGCAGGGAAAGAGGGAGAGAGAAAGACAGAAAGGTCAAATTATCCTCTCTGGCTCTACTGATAACATTTCATTCATCTGTGGACAAGATGAATGTACTTAGTATCCTTCAGGCAGTCTGGCACAAAGTCTTCTGCCTCTTAGTTTCAAACTAGACTCCCTAATTCCTCTGCTCTGAACACCAGTCCCTGGGTCTTTGTGAAGTGATGCATCTGGGGTTTAGTGTCAGTCATGATTTATATCTCTGCTGCCATCTTCTGCAATCCCTTTGGGCAATGGAGCTGGTTTGTGGGGCCAGTTTGAATATCTTGTGCTGTGCTTGTACTCTTGGTCCAGGTGCTGCAGGTGAGGTGCTTCCAAAGATAGTACGTGTTCACAGAAGGCAACAGCTGAAAGGTAATTGTGCAGAGAAGCCACGTGCTGTGGACAGGATAGAAAGCAAACAGCCTCATTTGGTCAGTGTTTATTTTGCAGGATGCTTGCTTTTGTAATTTATTTGGAGTAAAAGTTACAAACTGCAACCAGGGCCTTACAGATAGCAGTAACATCAGAGACTGCTGAAAGTTGTTGAAGTAAGCTTCCTAGCCTTGCGTAGGATTTTACTAAAGTGCTAGGCATGGGCTCTGGTGATTTCAGGAAATCTCAGGAGGCTTTTGGAAAGTAAGCTTCTAGATCTGGTGTTTTCAAAACAAGAACTAAAACTTTCTTAAGCACATCCAAAATGAATGGCCTTAATCTGCCTTGTTTCAATGGAGGGCTGTTGTGATTGCAGTGCTAACAACTCATGCATATCGGACCATGACTTTTCTTCTGAATGGTTTAGAGGGGGAAAATAGGACACCTATAATCTACCCCTAGCACGTGTGTCCTGCACAGATGAGGTGATGTGAACTGTAAGGGGAGCTGAGATGCAATAATTCAGGCTGGCATGTGGCCAGACCTCGGACAGCACACACAATTTGCAGAAAATCCCCATGGACACCTTTATGCAAAGAAACATGGCTTGTATCTTTCCCCTGAAAAGCAGTTTTCCCCCTGCCCTATCCTAGCAGTGAAATTTTCCTTCATCCCTAATGGACCATCAGGATTCTTTCCAGGTCCTGTCTGAATCGTGCCACTTGTGGCCACTGCCCAGACTACCGTATCTTCACAGAAGATAGAGAGGAAATTTATGCAAGAGGGAAATTATTGTTTTCCAGCTTTGTAAGCTTGTTTTTATGTGGTCAGCACATGTGCTCACACACATGAAAAACTGACAGCTTTCTGCAACTGGAACTAATTGCATTTTTGTCATCAGTCTCTGAGGAGATGCCAGAGATGGAGCAAGCCAGCTTCTTCCCTCAGAGAGCAATGCTGAAGAACTGGGGGGAGGAAGCTGCTTCATGCCTGCAATACAGGGTTTCACTCTCCAACATCAACAAACAAATATTCCCCCCTGGAAATCAGCAAGATCGCTTATATGTAGAGGAGGGAGGGGACTCCTGAGCTGTCTCTGTTCACTTGCATGCAATTCCTGTTAAACAGAACTCTCTGAGTCACCCAGAAGAGGAGATATTTTTCCTAAGAGCATCTTCTCAGTTTCTCTGTGAAGTACCTCTCTTGGCGCTGTATCATGGCACAGCTCTCCTTGTCTGCACCTAGCTGCCAGTCAGACAAAGAAAAGGCAAATAATTTAATTGCCCTTTCTTCAGGTTGTGTTTTTGGGCTATTTTCCTCAGCAATAGACCTTGGTGCAGCCTTCATGGGCCAAGTTTAGCAGACCCTGAGGAACAGAGAAATGAGAAAGAAGGCACTGGACAGATAGGAGCAGTAGCTTCTGCTTGGCACTGAAACCATTTCTGATGGGATAAACAAGCTCAGTTTTCTCATGGAGGAAATTGCAACTGCCTGTTTTTTTTTTTCCCCTTCAGTGGAAGGTGGTGGTGGCCCTGTGTGTCTGGGGCTGTGTCTCCAGGGTGATGAGCCCCTGCTTTCCACAGCTGCTTGTTTGGTGGGACTCTGCTGGGCCTTGGGAGGAAAGCAACTGAACTCTTGATCGGAGGCCAAGACAGCCCCACGGGCTCACTCTGGAGTGAGCGGTGTGGTGGAAGAAGTCCTGTACCTGCAGCAAGTAAAATGTGCACGTCTTCACAAGTATATCAGTTTTAGCAAAAGGCCCATGACACTGGTGTCCCAGAGAAAATGGACGAGGCTTTTCATTACTGCCGCTTTAGCTGTGCTTTGGCCTGAGAACTGGAGCCTTTCAAAGCTGGTGGTGGGTTTCTCTCTCTAAGGATAGATGTCTACCACAGTTCCAGGCTTCCCTTAAAGCCACGGGGGAGGAAGAGCATGATTCAGCTCTTCCTTATGTACCTACCTCAAATAGATCAGAAGAATCACAGTGTAAATGCACCTGTCTCTCCCTTAACTACAGATGGGTCTAGCTCCATTTCCTATGTTATGTTTTTATCTGTATTTGGACATCAAAAATGAGGGAGGCAGGGGGCGGGGGCGGTGCCGGCTGTAGGAATTTTTTCCTGCCTCTGTTGGGAGCTCCTGGCAATCCAAGGTGTAATTGCCTTTGAGGTTTCACCATAGCAGCTGAAATCCTTTAAGGTCTTTGTGATACGATTTTCCTTTAAAACAAGACTAAATAATGTCTACCTGTTGCTGAAGGCATTCAGAGGTATCACTAATTGCTTTCATTATATCAATATATGGTACAAGAACAGTCTGTCTGTAGTGGGGGATAAAGACTTGGGAAGACAGTAGTCTGGAGATGCTCTCCTCATTTTTTGGTTGTTTTTTTTTTTTTTTTTTTTTTTCTTTCCAAAGTCAATGTGGGCTCAAGCTAAAAGGAGATGCCCAGCACTCCTACAAGAGGCCAGCAGTGATGCTTCCTCTTATAAATTCTCTGGAAGTGTCCTGAACGGCTCTGCATCACTCTTCTGAAGGACTTGGCAGTCTCCAGTTCTTGATAATGCTGGCTAAATCTCTCATATATCACATTATGCCTCCCAATAAACTGAGCATCAAAGGCTTTCTTCCTCTTCTCATAATACATTTTTTCTTTCTTGTTCCTGGGAAAGTCTGCAGTGTTTCCATCACTACCTGGGGCCAAGAGCTCTCTTGGAAGCTGCGTGTCTCCCCAGATGAGCCCTGAGACCTGCTGTTCCCTGAAGTGCCCATGCCCTCCCAGCCAGCTAATCCAGCTTTCTGGGACTCTGCCATTAAAAGTCCGGAAGGCTGAACTTATTAAAAGAAGAGCAGGTATTGTCACAATTACTAAAATAACAAGTTATAATGTATAACCAGGAGCTTTCTAAGATCATTACCTAGAGCTGTGTGGTCCCCTTGACAGCTTCCTACAGGCAGCTACAGGATGATCTGAGGTGACCGATCTGCCTAACACTTCTCATCTCAGGTCAAAACCTGCTGCTGATACCAACCAAATCCACATTACCTACCTATCTGGGAGTGGTGATGGGGATGGGACCACTATGAATAACACACACCTTTTCACTTTGATCTTTGACAGTGCTGATGGTTAAGTGGGAAAGTGGATGAGCAAGATGGATGCAGAGAAACCTCCTTGCTTGGAGTAATCCACCCCTGCCTACATCTATCCTTTAGCAAGAGCTACCTGGGCAAGTCTCACGGTGGAAGAGCAAGCCCTCTCTACCCACTCCAATTTCTCTCTTTCCTCATCAGGATCTGTTCTTGTTTCTCATCTTACCTTGACCTTGTTCTTCTTTGTCTACATTTATTTCTAGTACTGGATACTTGGTACACATTTCACCATCCCTTTTTTCACCTTACTGTTCTAACACAGCTTCTGGGTTGAATTCTACATCTTCATTATCTCTCCATACTTTCCTTTGCTGTATATGCTATGGCTTGCTTTATCTATCTATCTATCTATCTATCCATCCATCCATCCATCCATCCATCTATCCTTGTGCGGGATATTCTTCTTCCACTCAACATATACAGCAATGTTGCTCTCTTTCTCTTTATCCCTGCAAATTTCTTGCTCCCTTCACACTCTCAGGCCATTGCAGTCAGGTTTCTGTTGCCTGGTGGGCACTGAAGAGCACAAACTCCTAAGGCAAAACATCTGTTGCCAGGATGATCTGCCAGGAAGAGGCATTGCTTCTCTCTGCCCTGCCTTCCCACCAAGCGCTGAGAACATCACAAATATTGGTTCCCGTCTGCATCCCTTTGGGAAATAGACGCCCATGGGTCAAATAAATACACTCCTTTCACATTCTTCCTATCAAGGATAAACATATTTCTTTGGCCTTTTCCCCTGCTGCTGTATGAGCTGGTCTTAGCAGTATGTCTTCCTAAACTACAGGCATGCAAAGGGAGAAACCACCCATATCATCTGAGGAGCCTTCCTGAGCAATGCTTGCTGTGTGCATGGTGCTGGATGTGCAATGGAAGGACACAGGCACTTTCCTCCCATGTTCAAACCATGTTTTCCCCACTGCCAGAGAGACTGGGACAGCAACTCTGCCTAATTAGTCTTCATCAAAATAATTTCTGTCTCCAGGCAGCATGTTCTGTATTTACCTGATGATAATGTCTTGTACATTTTTTTTTTTTTTTTTTTTTAATTACAGGCCTTCTTCAAGAGAATTAATTTATTGGGTATGGAAAAGGGAAGAAGAGAAATCTTTGAAGAACAGGTAGGAAATTTAGGCCAAATAATTTCATATTGTGGTAGTTAGGGTCAGTGCAGATCTGAAAAACTAGGCAGAGTCTTCTTCTGCTTGCTCTCCTACAGGAGACACTGGAGAAAAACAAGATTTGAAGTTTGTGACTGCCTCTACAGCTCCTCCCAGAGACCTCAACGCCACTTTTACAACCACCCTGACCATGGCCTTTTCCCTGCCTGGAGAAGAGCATGCTGCTCTGCTTCCCTGGAGACGCAGGGAACCATCAAATGTGCTGCTTGTCTGCACTGTCTACAGCTTGACCCCAAGGCAGGGAAGAAAGACAGCAAGGTGGGATGGGGAGCATGCCACACTCATGGTTGCCCCAGCACTCTGTGTGTCTGCAGTGCCAGCATGTTGGGGCTGTCTCCTGAAATGACAGGAGAACAGAGACTGAGGGCCCCGAGTGCTTTATCTCCAAGCTAGCACTTCATCCCTGACATTGAGCCATCAGGCTGCAAAGAGGTTAAAACTCACCCTACACCCCTGCCTTGCTCTGGAAAGCCTAAACCAACCATCTGTGTCTCTCTTCCATTCATCCTGTCTGATGGATTTATCCCTTACAGAATCCCAGCTTTCCTGATACACTTTGAAAATTTTCATCAAGTTTCAGAGAGGCTTTATAGAGGATTTGTGCTATCTTCAAATATACTCTTCATTTGCTCTGCAATTTTCAGCTTCATAATGAAGCAGGGGAAAAGCCTCCTCTCTCTTTTCTGCCTTATCGCTTTACCGGCCAAAGAGCAGCAGCAGGATGAGAGTTGGTTATTTCCTTCCCCTGATCTATTCTTTTCCTCCTACTTGTCATACAGTGAATTTAAACAACCGGCATTTGGAGAGAAATCAACACCAACTTGCTTGAGCCAAGGGGAAGCAGTGATGGGTGTGCTTAACCCTGCTGCCGCGCCTTTCCCAGTGTGCTGCTGTGGTGTCAGCCTCTGCAGCTCTGCTGGCTGTGTGGGGCATCGTTCAGAGGCAAAGGAGGGAGACAAATTAGGTAATCCTCAGGTACTGTGGGAAAAAAGGGGCAGGGATTGGCAGTGCCTCTTTTCCCTAGACCACAGTGATTCCTATTGGCTCTGGTATTGGATTGATGGTGGACACCCCGTGCTCTAAACTCTCCTCTGCCATGTCCATCCCTATGCCGGTTTCCTGGGAGTGTCCTGCTGACCAAGCAGGGGGTCACTGTGTTCCCAAGGGCCTTCCGTCACTTTTAACTAAGGGGCATTTTGCACTCAGAGATGTTCAGACAGTGTTGGGGCTGGAAAGAAGGTGGAAAGAGAGGAATGGTACTCAGACGTTATCCAGTTCCTCCTGCTGGAATCAGATGAGAAATCCAGATCAGATGCTCCACCTGATGTGCCCTTAGTGCCCTCTACATCATAAGGGGCTCTTTTCCTTTTGGTCAGAAAATAAAACCTTAAAAAATACACAGGGGAAATGTGTTTACTCTCTACTCAGGACAAGAAGCTCCCTCCCTCCTCCCCTGCGTCACAGCAACACCCTGCTCCCCCAGGGGACTTGCCTCCCTGTGCTGACCAGCCCTGCTGCGGCGAGATCTGACAAGATCGGAGTCGAGGTGGTTTGGCTGCCGGCAGAATAATTCTTCCTTTTATGGAATTCTTCTGCTTCTCCCCCGACAACGGCCTTCAGATCCCTGCTTAGTAACAGAGGAGGTTTTTCTCCTTCTCTGGAGCCCTCACAACAACAGTCTCACCCACGTAGAAACCATCTTGCCTTCTGCAGGGAGCCACCCCTCCCAGGTCTCTGCTGCAGAGAGGACCCAGATGTTGGAGAGGTGGAAGGGCTGTGGGCAAGGACAACATCCTTCCAGTCTCCTTTACGGGTGGCTGCTCAAGCCACAGGTGTATGGACAGAGGTGTGAATTTGCTGAGTGGGACAGGGAAAGGTTTTTCGAAGACCCCTGAGTGCTAAAATAGAATATTTTGTTGCTGCTCATAGGCTGTGGCAGGATTTGATGATAGCTACCATTAGGATTAAAGGTTGTTTGCAGACTATGCCAGAGGTATGTACACCAACAGCTATCTCTATGTTCACTGAGCCAAGGAGGATTCAGTTTCCCATCTGGCATCATCTTCACCCTATTTGTTCTTTCCCACTACGGTGACGCTCCCCATCAATCAGGCAGCTTCTTCCCTTAGGCTGAGTGGAGATTTTATCCTATAGGTTCAGACTTTTGCATTTAAACACCCTCCCCTCCACCCCCACCCCAAAATAAAGCTCACAAAAAAATAAAAATATAACTGTCAAGGGATGTGCCCTGCCTACGTAGGATTGGAAAAGCTGTTGTGACTTCAGTTGAATGAAATCATAGATGAGCTGGGGGAAACCAGGACAAAGGAGCAGATGTGATTCTGCAGAACCTCAGCCCTGCTGGGTCTCCCTGGCAGGGGTCTGCCCTTGGAGCAGAAGCTACAGCCAGGCTGTGAGGCATGGAGATGAAGGGGGTCTCTGGCATGGAAAGGGTATGAGCACGGGCACTACAGACAGTAGATCTGGAGATTGCTGTGCCCTGCAAGGCTCAGATCAGGAGACTGTTCAGTTCGGATTTGCTGCACCAGTGAAAATACAGGTTGGCTGCGAGGCCCTGCCAAAGGTACAGGCTGCCAGTCTGCTTGCTGGGAGCACTGGTCCAAGAATCAGTTCTGAGCTTCAAGGGATAGGAGCAAGGCAGGATTAGAGGTGTCAGGGTTTGGGGAGGCAAAGTGGCTCTCTAATCTGATGCAGACAGATTTAGCTTTAGCACCGACTTGGAGATGAGGAAGCATGTACTAATTCATCAGCAACTGTGGGATTTTCTTTCATGTTTCTTGTATTCGAGCTCTGGCAAGATCAGAGCTTGCGGGGGAAGGGTGCCTTGTGCTTAGGTAGGGCTGCTCCCTGGAGCTCTGATGAGGAGTAGCTAGGCTGATCCGTTCTGCTGGTTGACTTGTCCTCCAGGCCAAACAGAAAACTCTGGAGATCCAAATTTCTATTTATTTGGCAGTGGCGTTTGCTTTGCCAGTTCCCCTCCCACACATTACTGCCTGCACGGATGTCCTCTCCCAGCTGTGGGAACAGACACCACTGGGGTACAAAGGCAGTTTGGTAACACGGCATCACCACTGGAGAGACCCTATCAAAAAATGCCTCCAGGGCAGAGGTCAACACCTCTATACAATGCTCTTATGGGACTCTGTATGATGTAACATTTTGCTAAATGCCTGCTCAGATAACTTTGTACATTGCTGTGTGAGAGTTACCCTTGAATTTTTCTGGGATAGTGTTTCTGTGCCCCTTCAGGTGGAACTAGACAGACCCTTTGCACACGGGTCAGCAAACAGGCACTTACCATGAAAACGATTGCTCTGTACAACAGTGTCCTAGGCTGGCTTGTAACAGCAGCTCCAGGAGGAATTCTCAGTGTCAAGTGTGGTAATGCTCTTCTGCTGTTTGCTGGAGCTTCCAGGGAGCTCACCAGAGATCATGTGACACTGAATGTCACCGTCGTGCATGTGCTTGCCAACCCTCCTAACAAGCAGCTCTTGTCTTTTTGCCCTGCAAACTCAGATCCAAGCCCACAATCTCACTGTAGCTCTACCCCAAGGACAGATCGCCTTAAATTGTTCCTTCCTCTTGATCAACACACGGCCCGAAACAATGTCAAGCATTACCTTCCAGTTATTCAGCCACCTGTTACTCAACTGTTCATGATTGAATGGACTGTCAAAGAAATCACTCTCATCTTTTTCCAGTTCTGCATAGTGACCTCCCTTGTCCTCACTGAAATGCAGGAAGCCTGGCCTGCAGAGCATGGTTGACCCTGGACACCCCAAATCTGAGCCAATTACTAAGTACCAGAGAAAACAGAGGTGGACTGAATTCAGATCTCAGTGCAACATACCTCCACACATGTACTTACTTCTTGCATTTGAGGCTGTGCGTGGACTAGTACCTGATTCTGGTCCATATCTGGATTGTAACATCCCTCAAAGGGGATATTGCAGATGTTTGTGATGGATTGGCATGCAAGGCCATGTTTGTTGTGCCAGCAGGATGGGTATATGGCCCTTTTTACTTTGGGGCTGTAGAATAAGTGGGTTTTGTGTTTCAGGTTTTTCAATTCCATCATATAGGATGCATATGGGGAAATCTGAGAGATGACAAAGGGTATTTTAATTGTATAGGCAAGTTGGATCAAAAGCCCTTGTTCCTTTCCCAGTGCATAAAAACAAAGGGAATGGATTATTAAATGCACTGTAAACTCTAGATATAATAATAATAATAATAATAATAATAATAATAATAATAATAATAAAAGAAGAAAAAGAAGAAGAAGATTACTGTGGAAAGAAAAGAGCAATTAAGTGATGAAGCTCAGATATCCAAAGAAAGAGGTCAGGAAGATTCAGAAAAAAAAAAAAGGAAGCTGTGTTAGATTTCCCCTGATCCTTTCGGAAACCCCAGGCTTTTTGGAAAAGTTTATCAGTAGTTACATTAAAAATAAATATTTCTATTGTGCCATGACCCAGGATTACTCCTGAATGGTTTCATTCTGTACACAGCAAGCTTGATGGAAGCAATTCGTTGGGTTTCTCATAAGGCCTAGACTTGTCTCATCTAATATTAGGTACTTAACTATTACACTCAATTAAATACTGTAGGACCATCTTACAGTTAATGGGGAGGGCAGGCAAGTGAATTGCCTTCTCTCCCTTTTGCTATTGACTGCAAAGCAAGGCAGTGTGACAGGGTTTCTAACTCTGGGAGGCAAATTTGGCTTCAGATGCCTTTTCTGTGGATGTGTGATTGCAAAAGGAGAGAGAGGGTTGCTGGCAGGGGTACTAAGAAGAGAGAGTGTTTAGCAAAGAATATTTTCTGAAGCACACAGATGACTTCGTGGGGGACCAGGAAAACCTGCCAGGCGGCCCATGCACTGGTGTCTGCAGCAGGCAGGAGGGTGCCTGATACCACGGGCCATCAGCCCTTCTGCAGTGTTTCATGGCATTTCGCTCGGGCACTCAGAAGGCCCTCGAAAATGCCTCGACTCATTCAGAAACAATCCCAGGCAGGAAGAAAGGGAAGGGATCTGGCTCCTGGAGCTGACCCTCAACAGCTCCTCTCAGAGTTGTCCCTCTTGCATGCAGCATGCACTGTGCTGCCAGTGAGTGAGGAGCAGGGGGAAGGGGATGGCGGCAGAAGCTCACAACTTCCTCGCTTTCTCTCTCCCTTTCTCTCTTCCTTTCTCTCCCTTTCTCTCTGTCTCTTTCTTTTTTCCTTCTCTTTTCCCTGTTGGCAGCAAAATAATGTCTTGTCTCTGAGCAACATTCATGGTGTATAATTTACAGCCTATAAATAGATCCCAGTTATTAACCAATATATATATAAGGCATACACACATCTTAGTCCTTTTCCAAGCACTAACAAAACCATTTCAGGCAGAGAGAAGCCTCTTGCCCTGTGAGGTGTGTGATGCCCAGCTGAACGGCCAGGTCTCTTTCTCCTGAGATTTCTCATTCAACTTATTCCACCCCATCTCTTCATCCCCTGCCTCCCTCTAGGTTTTCATTTACCCAGCCCTTGCCCCCGACCTTGGTGTCCCCTCCCTGCCATCTGGAGCCACCACCTGTCTCCCTGGCTTTGCCCCACTGCTGTGTTTTCTGCTCCTTCCCCCTGTGCTCCCAGTTGGTTGCTCCAACCCTAGCCAACCTTGAGCAAAGCTCCTACTTAACCAGAGAAACAGGAAAGTGAATAAGAGAAAGACAACAGAACTCAGACACAAAAGAAAGCAAACGGGCTGTCCACAGCTATCTGGGGGCTTGGTGGCTCACCTGGAAGGCAGCAGAGAAAAATAAAGGGCTGTGCACCCTTTTCTAAGTCACCTACAGCCCCTGGGGCAGGGCTGTGACTTGGAAAGGCGCTCGCTGTCCCCACTACCACCTGCTCCCCTTTCCAGTGGTGCAAATAGCTGAGTCACCGCTGTGCAGCCCAGCAATGGGTGGTAGGAGAGGGGGATGTGGGTGCCCACTTGCTCCCATTGCAGGACATGTGCTGGGCACACTGGCAGAGCTGCAGGGAGGTGACCTGAAAGGTCAGGCCAAGGCGGGTGCACCAACACAGCATGTGGCTGCCTGGTCCTTGGAGATTTGGGTTACTGTTTATTTTGAATAATTTCCTGGAGATTTGCAAGGTTTTCACTATAAGAATATCGAGGAAGGGTGGTCTTTCTATGTTATATGTATATATTTTATTATACAGTTGAATATCGATCTAAGTTACAGGATCTGGCTCCTTGGAGTATAGCCCTGAGCAACCTTACTGGGCTCTTGAATGTTAATGCAGAAGAAAGAAAAAAAAAAAATCTAATGCAATAGCTTCCAGAAATAGCATATTGAGTCATTGCCAATGTGGACCATGGGGCTCCTTCTTGTCTCCACCCACAAACACATTGGCACGTGTTCCAAAGGGAGGGAGGAAACCAGTCCTGCATCCAGGACCTTCATCCTCGTAAGGGGCCATAGCGAATGATCCTGCTGCTGGGTACAGGCAAGGCAAGAGGGCTGGAGGGCTCCTACCTCCTCCTGAGGCCCAGAGCATTGGAGCTCACACATGCACCTTTTTTACACCATGAGCCAAGTCTTGTCTCCAAAATGCATCAAGAGCTATGGGGAGTTTCAGTGGAACCTGTTTGAAGGGATTGTGAAAAATTACATTAACATCAAATTATATATATATATAAAATAATAATAAAAAAATGCCAGGCAACTACAGTGGCAGCTCAATAGGGACTAGTCTGGATTCCCATCTGAAGATCAGCCTAGATATACCCTTTTCTCAGATATCCTAAGATCGTTCTGGCCTTTTGGCTTGGTATAGATTTATTGCCTTTTACATTTAGACAACTGTCTCGGCTTTCAAATGTCAGCCTTGGCTCCTCTATTGTGCCTAGTGAGAAAGAGTTTCAATAAATCTTGTGAGAATTGAAAAAATAAGAAAGCAATAATGCCCTGGTTCAGAGAAGTGTCCCATCTATGACAAGCTCAGGCATGCCTTTAACAATTTAGCGATGTGTGTTCATGTGCTGGGTTGTATGTTTGTGTTTCTGCCTTACGGATGCCAGAGAAAACTCATCCAGCTGTGTTATGTGTCATGCATCACTTTCACTCAGAGTGGCTGCTTTATTTGACTAAGAGCAGATACCAATGTGCAGTAGAGATACCACGATATCTTCTATTACTGCTCATAGCTAGGCCACAGTAAATAATTGTGTGGATGTTAATAGCTCAGCGCGGATGGGAGATAAAGCATCTCAGTTGTCATCAGCATGGAGATGCACCTTCACAGCTACACCTTTCCACTGGCCAGAGAAAATTGAAGCAGCCAAGAAAAACTTGCTGTGCTATTGTTTCAGTGCCATCAGTTGTAACTGAGCTTCTGCTCAGGTTAGCAGACTAGGTAGTGTGCAGAAAAAACAATTGGTTAAACAAAAGTGAGTGGACTGAAGGAGTGCTATACTTTTGCAGCATAACTTTCAGCAGTTGCTTGGACCCTCAGTGCTGCGTACCATCCACTAGATTGAAAGCTGTGCCATTTGTTGAAATGAAATGGCTCCCACAGCCTGTGTAAAACAACCCTTGCTGATGTGTGCCCATCTGCCCATCTGCCTGTCTGTGTGTGAGCCCATCCAGCTATGCCCTCAACGTCCCACTGACATGTGACAGGTAGATAAAACCCCTTTGAAAAATACAATTAGCTGGTCAAAACCAAGAGAACTTTACTGCCTGGAAGCAGGAAAAGTAAATCAATGGGAGTCCTGATGTTCCAGATGAGCCATTTTACTTCTGAAGTCTTCAGGCCATGCATGGAGATCATTAACATTCCTGGGTGACACATTGACAAATGCAGAATTGACAAATTCCAGCCTCGAGGCTTGGTTGTACATCACAGAAGTGACATTCAGGTGGGAGCAAGGAGGAACAGGGGCTTTGGGGTGTGACTTGCCCATACAAAATGAGGGCTTCTGATGGGACCCAGCTGTAAGATGTAGCAGTGCCTGAGCGCTGCACTTAAGTTGTCCAGATGGTTCTGGAGCTGAAGTGGACCACGGACTACCCTGTGCTGTAGGCTGCAAATGGCAGCTCTTGGTGATGCTCTCTAAAAAGCATCACCCCCAGGTGTGATGAGACTCTGTAGTGAGGACAGGACCATCTCCTCTCTGCCCTAGAGGGGAAGGGTCCTTGAGTGAGTGTGGGGCTGGGGGTGTCCCAGCTCTCCTGGGCTGTTTGGAAGGGGTGTGCTGGCACAGATGAGTCTGAATGCAAGACAGTGGTGCCAAAGTTCCTCTGACTAGCCACTGAAATACTGCCACCACCTGTTTAAAAGTAGAGCTTAAGGGAGCTGCATGCTTTTGCAGTCCTGTGGACAGAGCCGGATCCCTATGGGTGTGCTCAGGAAAAAAAGGAGGAAAAGGAGATGAGGTGTTAGGAGAGGCAGGAAGGGATGCAGAGGAGAACCAATAGAGAGAGGTGAGGAAAAAAAAAAAAAAAAAAAGGTTGAAAAAAGGAAAAAAAAAAAAAAAGAAAGAAAGGAAAGAACAAGGTGAGAAGGAGACAAAGGGAGACACAAGCTTGCTTGGGCTTTGGGTTGCTTTTTATCCCCCTTCTTACTGCGCCTGATAAATCCTGTTTTTAAAGTGGTTTCTTTCTCAGCAAGAAATGTGAGGTTATGAGAAAAAATGCCAGTGTGGGCTCTTGGCACACCCCACTGGTGCCATGATGTGCTCCTCACCTTTTCCTCCTGCCCCAAGAAAAATTCTTGCCCAGAGCTGGACCATTAAGAGCTGGTGTCCCTTTTTTGTTTGTCTCATCAGCAGAAAATCTGGATGCCTCTTCAGAGCTCATCTGAACCCACTCAGTTCTCTTTTGCATGACAATTTTTTTGTCTGAAATTAGTCTGATGAGAATGCTTGACTGACACCCTGGGAGACTGACACTTCCCTTTCATCACTCTGTCAGATACAGCACTGGCAGCAGCAGAGCAAGCATCCCACCAACACCTCGCCACTTGGCTGGCCATTTCCAGCAGCAGGAAGGGAATTTGGTCTCTGTCCTAATGGGACTTTTGCCTTCTGGGACAGTGTTGCCAGGAAAAGGGGAATTAGATTCAGTTTTTGGGTGCCCATAGTAAGCCACAGCACCAAGAGGGACAGCAGAGCATTGTAGTGAAAGTGTTTTGTGACTAAATGTGTCGGCTGCAGGGGAAAGGCTCATGTGACTTGTCATCCCCATTTGTTTAATACTTTGACCCAGGGTAGAAATAGTTGAACTTCAGCTAAACAGAAATCTATCTCTGTACAGTGCCCATTTCTTACTGCAAACAGTCACATGGGTAGATTTCCAGCCAAGACAGAGAGCTCATAAATTACTGAGACATCAATAAATGACTCAATGATTTTAAAGTGACTAAAATGAAACATATCTTATTTATGTTAATGAAAATGACTGACATCCCCAGCGCCTGTCATCTTGAAGAATCGCTAAGTGCTTTGCAAACTACGTACACAGTGATCATTCAGCCACAGCTAAAACGCAGCTACCTCTGGGCTGGTCTGTGACAGATGCTTAATAATGTCTGGAAACCCAGTAAAGGCATGTACAGAAGGAAGGAAAAAAAAAATGCTTTGCATGGAAACCAGTAGGGAGAATTTGAGGTAGCCAGTGTGTGACAGCAGTCTGCAGTCTGATGAGATACTGAGCTCTTGTTGAGCAGTGCCTGGCACTGAAATCCAAGGAATTTGCTGTTGGGAAGCTAGGGAATGCTGTCCATCACCACTGGGGGTAGTGTCCGCTTGTGAGGAGTCGCATGCTGACTTTATGTATGTAATGATGGCAGCTTTGCATTCAAATGAAGCTGCGTAAATATCAGTCTGCCTGTGCAAAAAATATATATATATACTTGGTTTGTACAGGCAGATCTGCAACTGCAAATGCCAGTGCAGAAATGCACATGCCTCTGGACTCTGTTTCTACAAACCTGAATGATCCAGTACAGGCAGGCATTTGCCTTTCCTTGTCATTCAAAGCCAGCACATTGCATATCTTCCCTGCATGCTGTTACTCAGAGCCGTGAAGCAAAGTGATAGAAAACTGAAGGCTTTTCCACATAACTCAAAAGTCATATTTATTGGTTTGCTTTCAAGTCACCACTGCAAGCACCACCTTAGTAAAGCTATAGATTATTGCAAGGTTAAATGAAGGATGATGCTTGGTGTACGTGCATGAATTGCACTGCAGGTGCTGGGATGTAAACGCTCCTCAGTTTTGCAGTCCTGTCATTTAAAGCCATTTAGAGGTGTTCATATAAGACCAGTTATGCCCCTAATTATGAAGGAGAGAGAGGTTCAGGAGATGTAAATGACTGGAGCACTGCCCAAGTCAAGGCAAATGGGCCATTTTACATCAGCAGAGCACAGCTGGAGGATGGACATGTCAAAGGAGATGAACCAGCACACCAGCCCAAGAACTTCTGGGATAAATGGGAATTCATGCAGAGAAGTAAACAGGACTTTGTGACTGCTGTAGGGGACTCAAACATATAGGTTACAGTGTCACAGAGGCTGCTTCTGAGCCATAGTAGACTACTGGCACAGCTCTCCCCATCAATAGACCCATCTTCCCCAGCAGCTCCTGCAGCACAAGGACCAGGAATACACCCTCCAGAGTAAGGCAAGAAACTACCCCCACCATTCCCAGAGAAATGGGTCAAGGGAACAGCTCTGTCAGTGTTTTTTAACCTTCTGATGCTGTGAGTGGAGCAATGATTGTTCCTCTGGCACCATGCTGAGGCAAAGGAGGATCTACCAGAGCTAAGCTAAACATCTTCTCAAGGAGAGAGATGCAACCATGTCCCCTAAATGACTTGTCTGCCGCAGCACAGCTCTGGATAGATGCATGCAGTTGCTTTAAAGCAAGTTCCCTCCTTCTTGTATGCTAATGCCTTTTGCTCAGCAAATGCTCTCTAGAGCATGCAAAATATGGAGGGGTGCAGATGGTGATGCAAATAACAGGGGTGTGAGTGTGTGTAGCCTATCTACTGTGCCTGTGTTTCCCTAGCTCCATGCTATGTGCCTGGCCAGCCCCTGACCAATTCCCCCTGCCCTGGCACACATGTATCTCACATCTCGGAGTCATTACAGGCTCCTGGAGCACGGCTGCACTCCGCTTGTACCCCGCCTGCATTACAAGTCCAGAGGAGTCCGTGATGCAGAACAGGCAGGGCTGCTAGACAGGAGCAGGAAAAGGAGAAAAAGGAGGGGGTGGAGAGGCCACACCACCCCAGCTGCCGTCCTCAGCCACTGATTTGCAGCCCTGGAGATACACAGGCTTAATCTTCCACACGTTTATCACCTTTATTTATTAGTCTGCTCAGAATGATTGCAGAGGAGATGACCGGGCACTGCTAATAATTAACATGGCCAAATGAAGGCAGAACCAAGGAAGAATAGGAGGGATATGGGGAGGCAGGGGAACAGGGGAAGAGAAATTACAATCCAAAGAGCAGAGTGCCAGGGTCTCTTAGGCACCGTATTCTGCCCCACTGCCCCAGCTGCCTGCAAACACCCAGGAGGAGCCACCCTTCTGTCTCTTTCCTGGCTCAAAGCTGAACAGCTTTAGCTCTGCAGGTATTGCAGTGGGAAAACAAGCTCTTGCCAAATTTTTGGCTGCAAGTGTTCTGGAATCCCTCCCTCACCTTCTCAGATGAAGCTAGTGTCACACTTCCAGCATCCTGGCTGCACTGCGTTGCCACATCGATGAGTTAGATTAGATACCAATGGATTTTTTACGCATGGGAATGCTGACACCTGAAAACCACCCTGAGACTCAGACTGCTCTGGGTCAAACACGGTTGTCTGGCACTTCAAGTCCCAGCTTAAAGAAAGCAGTAGTAAGTGAAGTGGCCCAGGAGCTTTAGATTGTAAAGATCAAATTGCCTAATGAGGGGTGTGAATGAGATAAGAAAGAATATGACAATTATGGGTCTATAAACTTCAGTAAATAAGGGCTTAAAATGAGCCAGCGCCAACTCCTACGGGAATTAGGTAAAATCCTGTCTCGTCCCTTCCCAGATGCTTTCATTCAACCCCACACAACCTGGAGGGCTGACCCACATCATTCCCCATGGGCTGTCATTTCTAGACAAAGCCTGGCTTGGAGAGACTCAATAAAGAATAGCAGAAAAGCATTCTCTTTTTGGCCAAAGAGCAATGAATGCTTTCAGTAACAGTGCTTTTGTACTCATTTACTCCTGATCTACACTAGTGTTCATAAGAGCAGAACTGGGATGTGAGCAATGGTTCCAGTTCAGCCTATCTTAGCAAGGGATGGACTGAGCACAGTCTGCTTGCTCTGCACTCACAAAGCCTCTTCCCTCCTCCATCCCTCCAAGCCAGCAAGGTGTTGTTGGTTGTCTTCTGAGGGCACCACAGGAGCAACCCTCCTCAGCCAGGGACTGTTTAGCTTCTGCATCTGAGCTGTAGCATCTCCTTTAAATTATATCCAATGTCCTTATTTCTGCATAGGTTATAGGGGCCAGATAAGTACTGCTTGACTGTGCCCAGTGGGCTGAGATCTGTGTTTTCTGCATCACCTGGAGGTGTCAGGCCAAGGGGGCCCTTGCTTGGCATCTCTTGCTCACACTTGGGGTTTGGGTCTGCAAGCTTTTCCTGCTGTTTGGACATTAATTCACTGAAAAGCCTGGAGAAGGCAGTAAGGCATGTGGCAAGGGAAGGGATTTGTGCTGGAGTGAGAGGATAGTATATATTTTAAGACCACAGGGAAACTGTAGGGCATATGACCTTTAGTAATCTCCCTGTTTCAGGCTCCTTTCTTCCCCATTGAGAGCTTCTCTCAGCTGTTCCCCAGGGTATTTCGAGCGTTGCTATTATATATAATTGCACAAAAGGAGAATTCTCTGGCCCATGAAAGGAATAAGAGGGATAAACTAATTAATTCCAGGCCACAGAAGTGGAAAAGAAAGCAAATACTCGGCAATTAATCAGGGGCAGCTGAGCCCTTCTCTCCTATCAGATATGGCGGGAAGTGCTAATTGCACAAGATAAGCCACACAGTGGGACGCACCAAGCTGCCTTCTGAGTGAGGGGGAAAAATAAAGTGTTAGGCTGGCAGTGCTGGGAGAAGGAGGGGGAGCAGCGGGCACTCTCACTCACGGCAGCCAAAGTGACGGAGTGGAGTGGTGTGAGTGGCCTGCGATTTGGGAAGGGCTGGGGAGCCACGGGGGTAGGCTTATCTGGGTGAAATTCTTGAAATTCTTGCCAGTCTCCTCTCCTGATGTGAAGCCTTCACATCTGGGGAAATAAAGTCCAGTAGTGGCTTGGGGGACTGGGAAAAGCCTTTTAGCACCTGGTGCGTGCTCACTTGTGCTCCTCCTTGCTCTCACCTAGCCTGAGCCTGACCAGTAGGCCTCTGACACAGGACACAGGTTGCCTCAGACACAGGGGTTCAAAGAACACCCACAAGCCAGGGTTGGCTCTCCTGGGCAAAGGCTGTGTCCTGGGACCTCTGCAAGCTGGGACTCAGGAGCCCTTCTAGTTGCATCTCCTCCTTCCTACACACCAGATGATCACGAAGGGCTGCAGCGCTTCCACTTGGAGGCCTGTGTGCAAACACCACCTCTTTGATGTTCCTCACTCAGCGCTCGGAGCCCAATTATGCACCGAGACAAACAGGCATCAGTTTGCTCCTTGGAGAATGGAAAGAAAAGCGCAGCTCCCAAAATGTTATGGGTTGTTGTTGGTTTTCTTCTTCCAAGTACTCAGATCCCCTGCGGATAGGTCTTTTACACTAGATCCGGAGGGAATTGATTACCAAGTTGTTATGCATGCGTTATTCCTGCCAGTGCCCCCAGAAGCTGGACATGTGCAGTGGTGCCTGAGATGGCAGAATTCACCACGGAAAACTACATTTATAAGCCCCCAATGACAGTGTAAATGTGAAATAACTGCTTTTTAGCTTCAGTAGCCACAGATTTACATCTGTGCTAAGAGCAACTTGGCCCTCCCCTATAATTCAAGGTATATTATAGGAAGCTTCCTGCTCGTTCACCGCATTTCTGCATCTTGCTGGGGAGCTGGTCGGATGGGTGCTGCTCGGGCAGATCTGTGCCCTGCTGCTGCCTGTGCCCCTGCACAGAGTCAAACGTGAGCTGGCAGCTGCTGCAGCAGCCCTTGCATTTCACTGCTCCATCCCTCCCAGGATTTCAGCAAATTTGCATCCCTTCTGCTCTGAAGATGAACTGCAGGCTGCTACTCCAACAAACCTTCATTTGTGGGAGCAGAATTCATCAATATTTCACGCTGAAGGAGAAGAGAAATATGTACATGTGCATATATATACGAAGGAAAGGAAAAGGTTAGTGCAGTGAAAAAAAGCATATAAAGCCGAGGAAGGAAGGAGGGAGGGAGTGTTAGAGGAACCGTTCCTGCATTTATTTGACCTCTCTTATGCTATGCATAATGCTAGAGAAGGAAAAATCCACGTGGTGTTGAAGAATCCCTGTTTAATCATTCTTTTATTTGTAGACATCAGTGCTGGCAGTAATTTCATGATAGCCAGGCAGAGACTGCATATCTAGATAGGGGAGAGGGAGGAGGAGAGACAGAACAAATGACATGGGGAGAACAAGAGGCAGCGTGAGCAAGTAAAACACATGTGCGCATGGACTGGGGGATTTTCAGCAGCAAGTCTCCTTTTGCTAAAGCCCCTGCAGCCCTTACTCAGCATAATGCAGCCAGTCAAGTGCATACGATGCTTTTAAAAGTCTCAGGCAGCTCTTTCATTAAAAAACTTGACCGCGAGGCTGGGTTATAAATAATTTGATATTAAACACACACGTCAAAGAAAAGGGTGGGGAGGGAGGGAGATTGTTTCCAAGCCACAGAATAATTATTCGGGTGTATAATTTTAGCTTCAAGCTTCTCGGGGATGAAGAGGCAGCACAGGGTGAGGGGCTGGTGAAGAGTAATGGTTTCAATATCAGGCAAGGCTGTGTTGGTGCTGGCTGAAGCACAAGGTGGGGCTGCCAGCTGGCTGAGGTGCTCCTATGTAATGCACGGGCAGAGGCTCTGCTGCCCAAGTTCTATAGGATGTGCTCAGAAATAGGTGTTTGGGCTTTCGCTCATTGCCACAGAATATGCATTTTGTGCACCTGCACCTACCCTGAACACACACATACACATGGAGCTCACATCTGCCTCTAGCACATGTATCTATTTGTTACTGCCGCTAAAGGAGACTTTTTCAGCCAGGAGTGTTCCAGCCAGGAGTGCTAATGCCCAGGGCTGTGCATCACAAGAGGGTTGCTGTGGGGCCCAACACAGCGTGTGCAGGAGGAGGGCTACCTACTGTGGTTGCTTTAGTCTGAGAGTCCCCAAGGCTGTCACAGCCCCTCCTTTCTTCTGGACACGTACTCAACCTCACACCGCACATTTTCAGAGGTTCCTTCATGCCTAGGGCACTGGCCTGTCCCCTGTGTGCAGCCCCACGGTGTACACACGTGCTTCTCTTCATTCCCCAGGACAGGGCTCCTCTCAGCCCATGCTGCCCATTGCCATCTCAGCTCCATTCTTGCCTCAGTGCTTCTTCGTGTACTACCTCCGAGCTTTTCCTCAACCTCTTTCCCCCAGGCCAACCTCTCTGGCACTGCAAGAGCCAGAAACCTCAGCCCTGGAGGAGGGACCAAAACCCCTCCAAGGCTGGGCAGGCTGTGGCATGGGTGATCTCCCCCGGAGATGGCACCAAACTGCATCTACCTTGTGCTAAGACAAAGGGCCCTAGCTGGAGGCCTGGTTCCCTTCAGGCTCTTGGTGCTCACTGCCTTGTCCCAAAAGCACATAAACCAGGTGTCCCCAGTGCACCCTATGCAGACCTGCACCTCAACGTGTGATGCACATGAGCCCCAGCTACCTCAGCTCTCTCATTTCAGCCCTGCAGGGTTTGAAACTCCTATGCTGCCTAAACCTCCTTAGTTGTACTGGGGACTGGCCACATCACTTAGTAGGAGAGAAAGGTTGTTGGTCTGACCTGGAGATCCCTCAGCCATGGTGCAACCAGGCTCTGTCCCATCTCTGTCCTAGGACATAACTACTACATCTCTGCAGACTCTTCCTTGTCTCCCACCACTGCAGTAGCTGAGCCCTGGAGAAGGCCAGGCTACAAGTACTAAAATCCCTCCTGGGAGCCAGAGTGACAGTGTGGGTCTGTAGGGAAGGAGACAGGCAGACAGCATGATGAGCAGCCTTTTCACTACAGGTGGAGGAAGGACAAAACACTGCAGGATTTGTAGAGAGCATCCACTGTGGTACTCTCTGAGAGGATTTCATGTCACCAGTGTGCCCAGAGCAGATGGCGTGGTGTCACCCTGCCCTTTCGTCCTGGTCCCCACCGGATGAGGTTGCTGCAGCACTGAATCTACTGTGTGCCATGTGGGGCTTCTTGCAGGGAACAGCTCCCACCCCCGTGCTGTCCACTGCCCCCCAGCCGTTCCCAGCAGCTGCTTTCTCCTGTACAGCCCTGAGCACTGGGTGCACAGTTACCTTAGAAACTGCTTTTTCTCTTCCTCCTCCCCTGACTGTGCACAAGTTAAGCAGTGGGTAGCAGGAGGTATGCAGGCTTCTGCCTCAGGCTGGAGAAAAGACCCAGCGCTCTGCAGAGTGGTTTTATCCCCACCTGTGAGGGGGCTCCCAGCTCTTCTAACTGCGTGGAAGGCCCCAGTGTTCTGCTGTAGGTCAGCTGAGGTGGCAACAGGGAGAAGGAGGATGATCTTTGGGGTGACTGATACAATGTCAGGTTGTGGATGCTCTTGTTTCAAAGCAAGCATTTCTAGCCCGGGGCAGACATTTTTAACCAAAATTGGATTCACTGAATAAATAAATACACTACACTTTACATGAAATAAACCTGACTCATACTTTTTCCAACATGGAAACACTTTCCTTTCTTGTCTGAAAGCACCGAGGCTGTAAGATGGTGCTTCGGAAGCGCTCAGATTTGCTTTCTCAAAATTACATTGGGAAATCTGGTACAGGGTAAGGTGTTCAGTCCTTATTACCTTGCGACAGTCAGCTTCCTAAACCCCTTGTTAGGGGGGGCAATAACAACAGTTCTCACCCTCTAAAGTAGGCTCATGAATCTCTGGATGGTTTCTAGGCAGGAGAAAGAATCCATATCAAGCTACTAATGAATAGCTAAAGGCATTCTCAGCAGGAGCGAAAAAAAAGGAATGAAAACCAGTGAATACTTTATCTACATTCCTCACTAATTTCATACTGGAGTCACCTTACCCATTTTACAAAATGGATGAATAAGACAGCTCAAGTTCATCTTCTTCTGTACTGACATTCTTATTCTACATCCATCTAAAACTAAGGCCCAATAACAAATGTTTATTACTACCACTTTCTATTTATTTATTTGTTTGTTTGTTTGTTTGTTTTTATTTTCCAAGTGGCTCATTCACTCATGGGCTTGGGAATAGGTGTCAGCAGATTTTGAGGAGGGACGAGCAGGGTGGTGTTATATTCTGGAGCACCGCTTGACGTGTACGGACAGCCTGTGGTAGGCAAACTGCAGGGAGGCAAGAATTACGCTGGGGAATGGCTTTTCCTCGGGTGCTCTGTGGATGCAGCCGACCTGTTTGTTTTTGCAGTTTGGGATTTTGTGTTTGCTTTGTGGGTGTTCTTACCCTAGTCCCCTTGAGCAGATTTCTGCTTCTCCATCTTAACTGTGTGCGGCTTCAATTATGCTGAGTGTTTGTGTGTCTCAGTGTGCAGGGAAAGGCTCCGAATCATTACTGTGAAATGTGTTTGATCTCCTCTTGCCTTCCCATTTGAAATGGAAATCGCTGCATTTGTCGGTTTGTCAGGTCCCCAAGTAATCATCCCACCAGATCCTCCGGCAGCCTCCCTCCCCCTCTGCCACTCGGGAGAACTAATGTCCAGCCCCACTCCACCTCAGCAAGAGGCTTCTTTGCCTTTCTCTCAGTGTAATTTTGATCCAAGTTCGATAGTTTCTGCTTGCTCTACTCATTGCTGCTGAGTTCCTCCATTTCCCCCCCCCCCCCCCCTTGTTTTGTGCTCCTTCTGTCCTTCAGGGCTTGCTTAGCTCTGACATCCCTCAGTACAGAAAGACTCACAATTTCCTTTCTTTAGGCTGTGAATACTCCTCAGGGCTGAATGAAGGAATAAGAGAGCACCTAGGTCCTTCTACCCAGGTCTTTTCTTTCCCTGCATAGTGTGGGTGGCAGGGGAGGGTTAGTCAACAGAGCCATCTGAGGGGCACCCAGTGGGGCAGTGGCAGAGAGCAGCAGCAGGGAGGTGGGAACAGCTACCAGGCATCAGGAGTGTGGGACACTGAGGTATTGTGTTCACTCCAGGATGCTGAAGCTAGTGCAGATAAATGCAGATAAATATTTGAAGAATGAACTCGATTCCCAGACTTGCTGGTGATTGTGTGCTCAGGGTGGCCAATCCAGCACACAAACCTCACATCCCCAAGTCTTCTTCCCATTCCTTCCATGGGGAAGCTGTTGGGGACAGAGGGCTCTGCCTAGGGGTATGCATTGCCCACTTCTTGTCTGCTCATCCTGGTGTGTGGCTGCACAGACAACCCAGGACCTCTGCCCTTGACACCGGCCTTTGCTTCCTGCCCCTCACTTGCCATTGTGGACTTCTCTGAACAGCTGCCAGCAGTATACTGCTGCGTTCATCTCCAGCAGGGACACTTCTTATGGTGTGATGGGATGAAGGTGGTCCCTTCTGGTGGTGGTTGATTGTTCATCTTCTTCTGTGCCTTTCTGTCTTCCAACCAGAAACTGGCACCAGCAGACCCTGAAGGCAGGGCAGGCCAATTACTTTATTCTTCTAGCTCAGGAGCATGGAGAAGATGCTTTTCTGTGTTAATCTCTCCCCTTCAGACAACCTTTCAAAAGAGTCCTCCTGCCACAGCTGCAAACCAAGAGCAGGGAATGGGTTTGGGGAACAGGGAATTAGAGCTAGAAGGAACTGTCACGATATTTGAAAACATCTAATGTGAAACAGTCAGTTTCTCAGCTTCTGTAGGGGTGTGCACTCCTTTATCCCCCTCTGAAGCTGGTGTCATCTCCTTCCAACGCCATTCACCACTTTGCTTGTCCCTCACTAGCACCTTCCCCTTCTTTTTCCTTTCAGCTGTCACCCCTTAGGCTGCTGGAGCTTTGTTCTGCAGTATCTATGGCTCCCATGGTGAGAGAGAGAACAGGGGCTGGTGCACAGGCACCCTGAGGTCCCTCCTGGCAGCTGGCCCCAGCTCTGCAGCAGGTCCATGTGCAGGGCCTCCTCAGGCAGGTGTGAGCTCACATCTCCCTGTGTCACCTCCACGTCAGCAGAGGGGAGCAGCAGCAGGCAATGCCCTGGGCATGCAGGCAGAGAAACCATGGTGCCACCAGCCATCAGCCCCATTCACTTCCACAGAACGTAATTAATGCTGCTCAGGCACGCTCCCTTATCTGAAAGGCAGAAGAAAAATGAGCTGCGGGAAGGGAGAGAGGAGAGAGAGGGGGAAAAAAAAGGAAAAAATCCCTCCCCCTGTTTTTCGTTTGGCAGCGAGGCAAAGCAGCAGACGGACAGCCCAGCATCCTATGGTCCTGGAAGCCCAGCCACCCCGTGCTGCATCCCCAGCACTTCATACAGCCAGGTGGGGTCAGACCCTGATGCCCCTCAGGGGAGCAAGGCCAGGTTTGGAGGGTGGGCTGCTGCCCAGTGAAGTATGGTACAACTGCAGTCTCCTCCTGCTGGGAGGCTCTAGCTGCATGCGGCATTCTCCTCTGGAGATCTCCCCTCCCTCTCCTCCTCCCTTCCAGGACAGCCCCTTCTCTCCTAGGGCAGGAGGACCAGTGATACTTGTTACGGGGGACATGAGTTAGTTCTCTGAGTAGCATGAAGTATGGAGATGTTCATGCATGGGTCCTGTTTCCTGCTAACCTCCTCCTGTTTCCTCCCGTCTCCTGCTCTTTTTTTCAGGTCTTTGTTTCCCCACCCAAGGACCCCTGCAGCCACAGGGCATCTTCAGCAGCCCCAAGACCCAGCTGCCTGGCCAGTCCTGTCCCTGTGAGGATGAAGCATGACTGGGGAACAGGACAAGGGAAGGGAGGTTGGACTATTTCTGTGGTCACACCTTTGGCCAGAGCACATCTTGGCAATGCTTACTGCTCTCAGGTGCTTTCAGGAAATGCTGGGAAGTGGAGGGGTTGCTTTGGTGGGTGTCCACCATTTGATTTCAACCTTTAAGATGCTCAGCCTCTACTTTTGTATGTGTTGTCCCCCTTATGCATTTGTTCCCCATGGAAGCATTAAATCAGCCTTGGTGTGAGACACAGTAAAATCTGCCATATGTGTGTTGGGACTTGGACAATCTGCAACTGTTTCCAGCTTTACCACAGGTACCATGTGGGACCCCAGACCTTTTTTCATTTATTCCCTTTTCCTGCTCCCATTTTCCCCCTTTCCCTAGCAGCTCCATCTCTTTGCCAGTCTCCACAGCTCTGTGAAGGCAGAGCTTTGGCTGCCCCTTAGCCCAACATCTGCTTAGCTGGGTGCTGTCCCCTCCCTGGGAGGCTGTGACCTCTGCCATGGGGCTGCCTCCAGCTCATTGCAGTCACGAGTGTGTGCCTGCCTGCAGCCTGCCTGGGCTTCACTCTTTCAGGCAGGGTTATTCGTTCACACTTATAAGTAAGCAGAAGGAGTCCAGGCATAGCTCAGCAGAGGTGGTGAGGAACTGTAATTTTTCCCCACACAGTGCGCTTTTGTGCACCTTTTTGTGTTTGGTGGGAGAGCAGATGTGTGATCTGACTACTAAGCTCAGCCCTTTTCCAGCAGTGGGGCTGTTCACCTACCTTACACATAAAAATCTGCATACTGCAGCACACACAGTGTTGCTTCACTTGCAAGAAGCTTTCCTACTTGGGATGCGCTCCAACTTCTCTGGCTCTCTGATGTAACTGGGTCATTGTACACAAGGATCCACCACCCATTTCTAGCAAAGTCACTGGCTTATATATGGTTTATATTCCTTTTAAAAGACTATAGTCATTTGGCTTCCTTTTTCCATAGTTTTGCATGCTCCTTCTGTTGGTTTCCTCCTCCAGTGGCAGGCTGGGGTTCTGGCCATCTCCTCTCCACCATGCCTGCTACAGGATGGGGCTGAGCACCCGAAAGGCTGAACCTCAGCCATGGCTCTCTGGGTTGTGACACCGTGTGCCTCTCTGGGAGGTCATCAGACAGCGAGCGCCTCTCTCTGCTCCTGCATTCACTGTGTCATGCTTCTCAGCTGGATTCACAGCAGCCTGCTGCGGGCTGCTCCTCCAGTCCAAACCAGACCTGATAATTGATGCAGTAATCCTCTGGATTTCCTCATTAACAGCCGCTAATGGCCAGCGTGTTAGTGATGAGCACTGCGAGCAGGACCAATTCAATTAAGCCTCTAATAAACCCATTGTAAACGGCAATAACCACTGAGTTCAAAGGCAGGATTACGGAAACTTTTTGCAATGGCTTGTGACAGCAGACAGGGCGTAGAACTTGCTCTGATTAATTGTCTGAAATGGGCAGAATGACTTTCTCAGAAACCCTTTGCACCACAGGCTGGCTGGCAGGAGAGGGCCACCAGAGGAAGGTGGCAGGAGAGGCTGTAATTGCTGCACAAACTCCACATCTTCTGTCCTACTCCCAAGCCAGGCAGCACTGGGGTCAGGCTCCAATGTACCCATTACCCCAGCCTTTCTCATTCAGCCACAGGCCCAAACTCATCTGCCCAATCCCAGTGCCTTTATCTTCCCATCTCAACATTCCAATGGCACTTCCATCGTGTACTCTGTAGTCATGTCCCTTCCTTCTCAGGTCTTCATCCTTCTTTGCCAGCCCAGCGAAACTGAGTGCTGGCTGGCAGCTCTGTTCGTTACAGCTGGGCGGTTGTAGATAGTGGAGAGCAGAGGTGACTCTGTGAATTATTCAAGAGCACATCATGGTTTCCTTGCACACTTAATTTGAAATGATTTGGCATGTGATTTCTATAGATAATTTGTGACCTGTCACTCATCCAGAAAGACTTTGCATTGAGCAAGGCTAGGGCAGAACTGCTTCACTGAAAACTTCATCTTGAAGGCTGGGGGTTTTGTTTCTGTTGTTTTCCTGTTCCCTGGATAAGAGTTGCATGAATTTTGTGAAATTCTTGTTAAGAGGATGTGGGAAAAGAAAACCTCAAAATGAAAAAGATTTAATTGCAGAAAATGCTGGAATCGCATTTGAAAATATGATTTTAGAATATAGATTCTTCACTTATTTTTTTTCACATTATTTTTTGATGTGAAGATTACATGTGCTGACATCATAGTACATTTAAAAGCTATAAAGGGTAATAGAAAACTGGAAAATGAAATCAAATTGAAATATGAGAACTGAAAACATAATTTTGAAATGTTTAAATAATTGAAACATTACCAAGTTCTACTTTTTAAGAACCACTGGCATATTCATTTCAATTTCTAATTGTTGTAATTAATTTCATTCAGTGTTTGAGCTGATTAGACTGGACAGGTAGGTCACTTAATAGGTCTTTGTTCTCTTGTTGGATGTAATTCCTGGAATCAGGTTTCTCATGCAAATCCTGACTACACTGAGTCTGAAATCTCTCTTCTCACATCTCCTGTAGGACTCATTTAAACGTTGCTGGTTCTGCAAACACACGCACGAGTGAACTGATTTCCCTGAAACCTGGTGAAAATGACCATAGACGGGGTACTAATGTGCAAGATGATTTTGTAATTGAAATGAATGATTCCAGCTGAGTATCACTTGCCTTTATTTATTTATTTTTCCATGCCTTTCTTTGGTTTTACCTCCTCCTGGTTCACCTCCAGACTTTGCAACACCTTGTGGATACTCCTTACATGAACAGAGAGTCAGAACTCAACCACACGAGAAGAGAGCCTGGGGCCACATGCACCACAAGCTTGCACCTGGGCAATCTGCTGGCTCACAACCATGTTTGCTGAAGCAGAAGATCACATCTGAATTTGTGAGGTTTAAAAAGTAGGGTTTGCCCAGCCAAGCCTAAAGGTGAGTTGGGCAGGAGGAGCTGTTAGCAATGAAGAAGAGTAGATGGGCTTGATCTGCAATTAATCTCTAGTGCTTCTGAATCGATTCAACACTCTCCTATGCCAGCTCAGGGATCACAATAACCTGTGATATACATGGGATGGAAATTCCTTATCATGCAGTTCTCCTTCCAGGCATGATGGTACAGTCTCCCTCTATGGACAACGCTCAGTACCTAGAGAGAGGTAGGAAAAGCTGTTAGCTCTTGGTGATCCTGTGCAGGGTGGGATTTCTGAGGTAATGGCTCTCTGCTACGTGTTCCCAGGAGAATTCATCTACTATGCCTCTGACTCAGCCCAGGAGTAACAGCAATCTGCTATCCTCTGCTGGTACTGCCATGAAAAGCACTTTTAAGTTAAGAGTCCCTTTTTATTATCACATGTAAATCTAAAAAACAAAACAAAACAAAACAAAACAAACAAACAAAAAAAAACACCTCTATAAAAAGCAATGTACGTTTTTTATAAAAAATATGGAGCCTGCATGTAACAAATGAGAGAGAAAGAGAAGAAATGAGAGGAAATAAAGCAAGCAGGTCCAAATCTGGCAGTGGGGGCCTTGGTCACACTCATTACAACACTTAAGGCCAGATATAATTCTCCTTACTTCACTCATACGAGAAAGTGAATCTCAGTCTCTCACATGCTCTCTTACCCTCTTTCTTTGTCTTCTCCTAATGCTCTCAGAGACATCTATCTGTACGCAGTCACTCTTTCTTCATATTTCTTAAAATTGAAATTGGAAAATATTCCAGACTCTTGGGGACACCTTTGTCAGAGGAATTCCTGGGAATATAGCCCCCATATGATGAAACTGAGAGTTGTTAAATTAACAAAAACCAGCTAAAAATATGATTCTTCGTTCCTTGTAGAAATCTTGTATTTTAAGGAAATGTAAAAATATGTGCTTGTACATTCAAGGTCTTCAATTATATTTTCTGTGAAATAAGACTGAATTTATGAATATGGTAATCTGTACATCTCATTAGGAATCTGCACCTTAGCTTGTGTGCTAGATACTCTGACACCTTGGAGATCCTAAAACTGTATGCACTATTTGAACTAATTTCACCAAATAGTTTAATTCTTGTTTGGCTCTTAGTTACATGCCAAAGCTCTACCCATAACATACAGGAGGGAGGGCTGCAGTGCTAAGAGAAGTACTGTTTGGGTTTGAAAAGCCCAGCCTGCCTTGTTCACCCCAGGAGGATGGTTTGGATGCTGCACAGCAGTAGCAGAAATCAGGGCAAAATGCATCAGAGGGCCAGGCAGGAGAGGGCAAAGCATGAGGAAGCATTTCTTTCTTAAATTATACCCTTGGAGTGCATGTCAGCGGGGACAATGCTGAATAACTGAGCAGTAACCTTGCTTCTGGGTGCCTGTCCCACCTCCAGCTACTGACATGTCTTTTTTCCTTTTCCCTGCCCCTCACTTCCTGTACCCTTTTGTTCTCTTAATTCTTGCATATGAAGAACACCACAGCATTCATATGTAAATCGCAAAGAGCACTGCAAGAGGGAGGGTGTCTGAAGGAGAAAATCTATGCCATGCTCCTCCCTTGCATTTTCGGCTCCCAGGTGGGCTCCTCGCCCCCAGTCTCTGAAAAAGAAAGCACAGAGAACACTGTGAGCTCTGCGCATGGCCTCTTCCTGAAGCTCCTCAGCACCTCTGTCTGCGTGGTCCCCATGTCCAAGGATGGCAATTAAAGATGAATTTATCTCAGTGCCTGCAGAACACTGGTGGTCTATACAAATGTACTGCCCTGCACTGGAGTCACCCCAAAAATGTATCTAGCACAGTCCTCAGCTGCAAATTGGTTCCATCCCCTTGACACAACGGTGGTGATTGTGATAGTGCTGTTGATTGCATAGGTTTATGTCAGATGGAAAAGTCATGTATAGACACACACGGAGTGATTCTCCTTTCTCCATCCCCCCCCCCCCCAAAAAAAAAAAATATATATATATATTTTAAAAAAAGGATTTTCAGAAGTCTCCCTGAGGGGACTGAGGGGACTGGAAACAGAATTTCTTTACCTGTAGGCAGCGCGCTGTCAGATTTTTGTCAGTTTCATTCACTCCCTAGATAGGTTACCAGGGGCTGAGAGCTACTGTTCTTCTCTTCCCTGTAATCTCTTAGCTGGATAATCAGCTCCAAAATCAATGATTTCTGCCCTGCAAGTCAGTGGAGCAAAGCCATGTAGCTCAGCCTGAAAGAATGGACATCTACCTGGACAACTTTCTCGTTCTGCTGGGTGCTGACGCATTTATTCTCACCACACTCCTCAATACAGATTTAGCTTATTCAGCCATAGCAACCCAGCTGTCTGGGACCTGAGCTGTCTTCTCTCCCAGGCTGCATGTGATGTCTCCCCACCGCTCTTCTTCCCCTCACTCCATGCTGAGGAGCAGACTGAATCTGGCACAGGTGCAGGAAGGGATGGACAGTTTTCCTCTGAAATACTCACCCCTTCAGTTAGCGCTGACAGGGTGCCTGTGCTGAAATATCAATGCAGCTGGTTAGAGACACTCTAGAGACACTTTTGTGAGTGCAAGGAATGGCTGTGCGATACCAAGGGTGTATTGTTCCATGAGGACACCCAGCCCCTTCCAAGGCTCCCTCAGAAAGTGTTAGCAGAAGCACTGTAGGTGTAAAGGGGTGTAGCAGCTCCAGGCAGACCTGGAGTACCATGGTGGGATACGCTTGGCTCTAACTGTGCTCAGAGTTTGACAGGGTCGGAGCAGGTCAGTGAAGACACAGAAGACCACGATGGGATGTGGAAAGCCCCTTGCCATACCACAGCTTGGCAGCTGTCTCTTTACATACTCTTATACTGAGTCCAACACGAAAGGGCAGTGCTGTCTATGTCCCAAGTAAATTCAACCTGACTTTGACAAAACCATCCTGTTCTGTGGCATCCCAGTAAGTGGTGTTGAAAGTGGAAAAGATCTGGGTTCCCTGACTGGGATGTCCTCTGTGAAACACTGACCTCCATTTGTCTACAGGTACCACCTCACCTTTTTAAATGTTAGTTCCTCACATCTTAATTCTGCCCAGAGACCCTGAAGGAAATGCTCTGGAGCTGGAAAAATGTTAAAGTGTGAAGGATGATGTTGGCACCAGAAATATTTTAGAAAGCTGTTTTGGTTGGTGACATAAATGCATTCCCTGGGAATCTGAAAAACCAGCAACAAAACGTTTTAGGCAGAGCCTGTTTGAAGGGCGTATACTTGCATCTGAGCATTAACTCATCAAGAGGAAAATTAAGGCCCAGCTCTTCCATCTTCCTACACCCAGTTACGTTCTACACTCTGCTGTTGTTTCTCGAGGTTTTAGCCCCAGGAGTAGTCTATTTTGGAGAGAAAGAAGATCAAGTGGTCATATTTACAGCCCCTGTAGGGCTGAAGGCAGCCAATATGGCCGGATGCAGGGATGGGGCAGCCCTGCCTCTGGTTACAGTGAGAGCAGGGTATGAGAGCAGTCTTTCAGGAAGACGTGATCCTTAGCACTGGCAGGTATATGAAATGCCCATCCATTAGGAAAGAAATAGCAGCTTTATGCTTTTGATGTCAGCTACTGATTTACAGTGATTTATATCAACAGCTACAACCTGTATTTACATAGTATTCCTCACAGGACTGTCAGGGCTCTTTACAGGAAAGAAAAAAAAATGGTCTTAGGTTAAAATCATAAGCCCTGCAACAAGGGAGAAGCAGGTTCTTGCCAGAACTCTGCCAAAGCCTTCCTGCATCCATTTAGAAAGGCTGTTTTAAGCTTAGCCCTTCATGCCTGAGTTTCCCCGGCTTTGAAATGGGGACAATAATGCATTTCATCTTCACACGGAGGGGTGGGCGATATGAAATTTAATGAGATGTGCTCAAAAAAGAAAAAAAAATGCTTGAAGATCATGCAATTGAGAATGCTAGGTAACTGCATGGCTCCCAGCAACGGCATCCCAGGGTGAAAGAGTACACTAAAATTTTTAGCAATCCTGGCTTTCTCTGGGTCTGTCTACAACAAACAGACATGCTGTCTCAGGTTGGATTAGATGGGAGGGCCCAGGCTAGGAGGCACTCCTGCAATAGCTGCCGTACACATGCCCTGTTGTTTAAGCAAGAGAAAAAGGACATGGTGGGGTTAAAACCCACATGACAAAGACAGAGCTGTCAGGGACCCTGCATAGCTATGATTTCTTCCCAGCAATGTACATGCATTTCTAACAACCCTCTCTGCCTGCAGAGTACAAGTTCACTGACAGAGACTGGGGCCTAAGAGTCACTGCTGCTGCACCACCAACAGACCAGGACACTTGTCAAGGGGCTGAAGAGTGGGGTAGGCCTGGGTGGCTCACGGGGGGTGAAGTGGCTGCCTCCTGGCCAGAGAGGAAGCTCTCTTCTAATTTCAGGATGACAGAAAAGCAGTTCAGTAAGAACCAATGTGTCCAGCTCAGCAGATCCCCCTTTATATTTATGCCCAGATTCTGCCAGCCCAGATGAAATTACTTGTCTGAATCAGGCCTCTTAATTATTCCCTTTGTGCAGTTCTGGGAGAAGTAACCCAGTTTAAGCTACTTGAAACCATTCCATCTTGTTCCAGCTCTTACACTGGGTAGACAGCTAGTGTCTCCAGACAACAAAGGAGAGGCTGCTGGCTGCAGTGAGAAAGAAGATACATGTTTGGGCCTACAGTGGACTGTGGTGAAGATATGAGCGTCTCGTGGGGCAGCATTACTGTGGTATTAGATAATGCTGTTCTGGATGGTGGCTCTGTCCCAGAGCACCATACTGGCACTTGCATCACCAGAGATGATAAACAGATGAAAGACCTTTGATCCATATGTCTTGAATATGGCCACAAGTAAGGAAACATTGATCTGTGGTGATGAATGTAATTTCCAAATTAACTGAAGAGAGATAGCATTCTGCCTCTAGCTGTGCCATTTGCATAAGAATGAGGAGATCACCTTAAACAAGAACAAAGAGACCCTTATACATAGTGAACTGTGAAAAAAAAAAAAAAATAGCTGGAGGTGGGAGAACTGAACAGCCACTGGCAGAACAAAATTAGCTAGTCTGGATCATAACTGTTATAGAAACAGCAAAGAGAAATGAAAACAGACCTTTTAAGAAAATATGGATTTTTCTCAGGAAAATACACTCATGGAGTACATCTTGCTACATTTCACTTGATTGATAAATGACCTAATAAAACATGCAGCAGTATCTGCCATTAGCTAACTCTGTCCCGCTCTTGGTGCAGCGATAATGCACACGCAATAATTTGCAGAACACTTGAACGTCATCTGGCAAAGATGTTTCCATCTCCAGTTTCTTCCATAGGATTATTTATGCACATTGAAATGTTTATGTCCACACAAGATGCAGATTTGAAAGACTAATCTCTGGATGTTTCCTGAATAACTTATAATCATCTACAAGCATGTGATTTAGCAAACCTTACTATGGGATGCTGTACATACACTCCTCTATGAAATAATTTTGTTTTAGCAATTCCCGGCTGACAGTGATGGACATGGGCAGATGCAATTGTGACCTACATGGAGTGGCAACACAACCTGCAAACCTTGTGTGTGCACCCTGCAGGCAGAAAGGGTGAAGCTCCCATGCCCCCTAGAAAATCTACATCTAGCACATTGAGAGCAAGCTTTATAACAGAGTCCATATGTTGCAGCCTCCCTTGGCAACGCTTTCCCTGAAACAATTTCTTGCACACATGCTCAGCAGGAGTCCTAGTTGTGTTTGTCTCATGTAATGCCTGTGACAAACCTCAGAGCTGAACCCTGGCATCTATGATGGACCCATATTCAGGGCTGGTCTTGGCTTTTACTGGGCAATGTGTTACTTAAGCAGACCAAGGTCACAGCTAGCAGCAGAGCTTAGGATCTACTGCTTCCCAGCTCTGTGCTCAGTTCTTTCTCCAGCTTCCGTCTCTCCACGCACACGCACAGCCTCTCACTTCATGTCTAAACTTTGATAAAACTATTCCTGGCTCCCAAACAGGCAAATTTCGTAGAGATGGGGGTAGGGAAAACAAACAAACAAACAAACAAAAAACAATTTATATTATTTCATGGCAAAGGTTTGCTCAGCTCTTCTGGCTATGACTAAGAATATTTCATACTCAAATAATCCATCACACTTAATGCTGTTAACTTTTCCATACCACGTATACAACCCACAGAATATACAAAACAAAAACAAAAACAAAAACAAAAAAACACCTTCTGGTATTCTTTATCATCACAGCAACAACTACAGAAGAGACTTGTCCTCCTGGTGAAAGGCATTTAAACCATGTGATCACCTAAAGCCCTTCCATCCCTTTTTAGGCCAAGAAAGAGAAAAACTAATTCACAGATGAAGCAAATCTGCATTGTTACTCCTGTTCTTTGGTGCTTCTGGGGTGTTTTTTTGTTTGTTTGTTTGTTTGTTTTTCTGAAATAAGGGGGGTATTAACCATCTTGGAGAGTTGATCTGAGGAGGATGGTATAAAGGGAAGCAGTACAGCAGTAGGTGGCCCTTCAGCTGATGCTCTCGTGAAGCTAGTTTGTTCTAGAGTTTGTCCATTGCTGCAGTCTCCTGCAGCCCTGTGAGGGAGCCCCATGGGAGGCTGGGCCCTGCAGATCTAATAGCTTGGCAGCCTTTTTTTGCTGTACCTCCAGTGGCTCAGAGCTTGGGCAACAGGGAAAAGAGGGAAGCTGCAGTGCTGACTGCAGCTATCTGGTTGCAGAAACTACTGATGGTGTCTACCCATTCATCCCAAGCTCTCTGATCCATTATTGCTGTAAACTTGTGTGTGTGTGTGCATATGCTCTTAACTGCCTAACCTGCTCCTCGGCTGGGGAGGCAAATCTCATGACTTTGGTTATGATGGTTTATTTTAGCACAACTGTGGTAAATGTGCCCATTATGTTGGTCTGCTGGAAGGTCTGAAGGGTGGCAGCTTCTCAGTCTCCCTGAACTGTACCCAGCAAAATGTGTCTGAAGGCAGCCTTTGGGTGCCTACTGGTATCTGTGGTTTCACTCCACAGCTGGGGCACGCAGACTTGGCTGGGTGAGGATGGCTACTGACAGATGTGAGTGTCAAAGCTTGCCTGTGAGGAACTAGGGGAGTACATGCTGTGTCCTGGCTACACTAGTAACATAAGCCAAACTTAACCAGTTTAAAGAACTAAAGAGGGAGAATGTTAAGCTGAAAGGAGTTTCAGGATTTTCTTAAGTGCGAATAGTCCTGGAATCTGTAGCTGGTTCGTGGTTCATCTCTGCCAACTGCAGTGATTCATCCAGCAGATCCTATATGTAGGAAATCTAGACATTTCTTGAGAATGCCAAAAACCCGCTGAGCGCTTACTACAGGTCTGAGTGCAAATCCTGCATACCCAGCCTTACCTCAAAAAAAGTTCATTTCGGTAGCACAATCTCTCCCAAGGGCTGATGCCTAGATGACCTTAAATAGATTTAAATAAACATTTGATGTTAAAACAGTCCAGGGGAAGGCTGGCCACTTGACAGAAGAAGCAGGAGCCTCACTCCCACCCTGCCCAAACCTCTGCTTACCACAGGCCACCACTGCCATTTCCCTTCTGAAAGGAGCCTGGCAAGGCAGCACTGTTTCCCTCACAGCTGAGGCAGGGCAAGCAGGTGAGCATAGAACCTAGCTGTACTGGGAGCCAGTACCTTGTCCAAGCCTCGCATGGCTGCTGTAAGGTCACTCTGACATCTACAGGAAGCTCTCAGCTGCTCTAAATGCTGCTCTCCTGGGCAGATAGGATCTCGATCAGAACTATGAGATTTGCTTGGGAAGAAGTTGCACCAAGCTGACTCTTGTGTCCTTAGAGAACATTATACTCCCTGATTTAAGTGTCCTACAACTCTCCCGCATAGAAATCCATCTGTGATGCCCATGGATACAGTTTATCCATAGGCTAAAAATCAGTTCTTGTTGTGAGAGGCCTGACTTCCCAGCTGGCACCCAGCTGGAGGTGAGGTGGGTCACTGGCCATTGGAGCTGCCTGGGCTCCATTCAGACCCTGAAGGGAAGGGAGATCTGGTTGGGCTTTGGGTGGCCGCACAGCACAAGGCAGGAGATGCAGGCAGTAAATCCTTTAATCGTATCCTGAATCTATATGGATTCCTTTAATTTTCTGGAAATCATGCTCACTCAGTATAATAAAGCCTGCAAGACCTACTTGAAACACTGAATGTCTGTAGTTAATCTGGGCATTCAAATAGCAGTCTCTGTATTTATTACAAGCATTGGGAGCAGCAGCAGCAGCATTTAAGTTTTCAAAATTGTTAAATGCAAACTGTTAGGTAAATGGAATGAAAAATGCTCTAGGCCATCCAAGTGAGCATCACTTTAGGGCACTGACAATTAAACTGTTGCAAGTTTAAAATCTTATCATCAGTCTTAGAATAAAAAGGGAGATGTACTTCGGTAGACATTTCTGCAAAATGTGTGTTAAGGTCTGGCTCTTTACAGCAATAAAGGTAAAGGCCTAAGTAAAGACATTTTCAGGATCCCGTTGTGTTAAGCCTTCTTCTCATCCTGCATAAAAGATGACCCCTTTCACTCTCCTGCTTTCTCAGAGCAAGTATAAAAGCTGTCAGCTCAGGTGCCCGCTGCAGGGGAGGGGGAAAGAGTCACGAACAGGAACCAGAACAGCTGATACAAATTACTTTTCAAATTGGAGCAAATGCTCCCAGAAATGTCACCTATTAAAAGATCAACTAATAACTTCCTGCTGCAGCCCAAATAGCTTAACTAAAATAAATAAATAAATAAATAAAAGTGCTGGAAATCTTCA
>CM021765.1:43709388-43739582 GCA_011076525.1 Nettapus auritus
TTTTTTTTTTTTTTTTTGGTGGGCTTTGCAACTTGAGGTTTGTCAGTTTTGTACTTAGCACAATTGATGAGGAAGGCTCTGAGTAATATTTATTACAAAATCCTGCTGGATCCCTTTGGAAATCTGTACTTTTAAGAGCTGAGAACAGACATGTGACTTCTTCCCCTTGCCAACTCAAATATGAGAACCATAACAGATAGCCAGAGACTGCTGGATGCCAGGGATGGGGGGGGGGGCTTTGCTGATTTTTGCCTGCTGACTTGGTATATGTTTATGTTTAATTTGAAAAATGCAGTAAGCCTCACAGAGCTCCAGAGCCTGAAAGAGCAGTATGGTTTTGATGAGGTCATGCTTAACACAGTGTATGTTATTCCTACTGCTTCCAAAATGAACATCCTTTGGCTGCAAAAGCTCTGAAATAAGTATGGTTTGACTGCATCCTAATGGGTAGATTTCATTTTCTTTGAGTGACTCCTGATCATTTTTCAAAGTCATGTGTGTAATCACTGTGAAACCTACAATTTTCATAATTATAAATATTGTCTATTTTAAGGTTTATGGAATCTTCCCATCACACATTTCTTGTTTTCCCAGTTAACTCCTGATGCTACCAGCTGCAAACATGGAAGGTCTGCACCTTGTTGGCATGAGCAAGGATCTCATGGGTAAAAAGATATTTTAGCTATGGAAAGAAGTCTGCCAAAGATGGACTGACTGGTAAAACAAACCTCTGTAATTAGCAGGTTCTTAGAGTTAATGATAGAGAGACCAAGCCCTAAATTAGAGGCTATACAATCCAAAGGTCACTTGATCAGCTATTTGACAGGATTATGTCTCTTCGTGCACCTCCTGATTGCAGCTATAGTTGAGTCTCTTAAAATTTTAGTCATTTGCTTCCTGACTCAGGGCAGCTGCTGCTATGGCTAACACTGAAGCAGATATGGCTGAACGAGGTCTATCTGCTGTCCTGGTTAGGCTGGAACTAGCAAGTCAGGTTTTCCTGTGTAAACCCTTACAGAGTTCTTGCAAATCAGCACAGTGAGCAGCAGAGCCTGGCAGCAAGGTGCCAAACAAGAGCGATGTGTTCGTGATATGTCATAACAGAAAGTAGGAAGTTAAGGTAGGCATGTAAGGACAATCAGCGTCTCTACTCAGAAAGTGTGTGGCTTGGCTGGGGAGAGCACCCTTGCTGTGATATCATAGCAGTCTGCATCAATAGCTGATAAGTAAGCTCGTTTTCTGTCTGTCCTTATCATCCTTGGCAGAGATCCCAGTTGTGGTGGGCTGGTGGCCTTCAGCTGCCAGTGGAGGAGGGCTTGCTGTTGGGGTTAGACCATCACCCATGTAGCCTGGTTTAAAATTAGCGAGGACGCTTCTGCATGGGTGGCAGTTGCACCTGTGTGTTGTGGTGCAGATGTGCTTGCAATCAGGAGAGGGCTGGAGGGAGATGTGTTTTTCTACTGTTGCGCAGGAGTATAAGATGAATGGTTGCTTGAACACAGCTACAGCTTTCTGTGTGGGTGAGTAGCTGATGGTGTTTATTTTGAGACACTCCACCTGGGGGAGGAGTAGGACAGCAGAGACTTCTGTCTCCCCCCGAGCAGTGTGCAATGCAAACACTGACAGCAGATGAATTCTGTACTTCTGTCTTGCTACCATCCATGACATATTCTTTGTCGGAATAGAATTGGTGTAGACTTACAGAAGACCTTCTGCCACCACACCCCATGAACACAGTGAACCAAGAGCCTTATTTCATATTTAATTTTTTTTGTTTGTTTGTTTGTTTTTCTGAATTGCAGAATTAATGCAAGTGGCTGTGGTCAAGAGGTAAGGAGATAAAGCCTAAAGACTTTTATTTTTCATGCAATGAAAAAAAAACACTGTGCTGTCTATTCAGCACTGCCTGCAGATACCCTGATGCTCTGCTGTTTGTGCCTTAATAGTTGGGTGAAATAGGGCTTTCTCTGCAGGACAGTGACCACTTGCTATAGCGTTATTGATGTGATAGGGACAAGAGGTGACCACTGATACTCCATTCTTCCACTCTCCAAAGCTTTTGTTCTAGCTTTCTAATAATCTGTTGCACCAGTATTTGACTTTGCTGGGGTGCTTTCTGGGACAATCATTTAGCTGTCTCATCTATTATGTCTGAGCTGTCTTATTCTCAAGCTGCTGCTCTTGATTGACCTGTGGCCAATCTACCAGTCCTGTAAGGGGGATGGCACATCCTGGAGGGCAGTGTGCGGTGGCAGGGCATGTCGCCCTCCTTTCTGGAGATGAGAACAGAGATCACATTCCTGGCTGAGGAAGAGAATTTTGGCTTATCATCCTGGGAGAAGTAATTGTTTGCCACCACTTTCTCCTCCAGATCCTCTCCAATGCAGGAACAAATAATTTGTTCTCCCTCTCTGTAGTGATGTTTCTGCCAGAGGTAGCATAAAAGGGAAATAACAGGGTATATGGAGCCAAGAGGCAACTGAATGTCTGTGCTGTGCCAAACAAACCAACCCAGTGCAATATATTAGGGGAGGGCTAGAGCCAAGAGCTCTAATTCATAGTGGCTGTGATGCACTGTGTCTCCAAAGGCTGGTACGAAGCCTCCCCTTCCTCTGATCAGCCCCCTTCTGTGAGCAAAGCAAAGCTCACGAAGCTCTTGGTATTCTCTCTACACAGTTCTTGGGGAGAACAGTTCTTGCTGTGAACATTAAGCCTCAGAGTCAGCTGAATGCAGGGAGGACAACAAGGTCATGGCCCTTCTGCCTCCCCTTCCCTGACATTCTTGGTTGACTGAAACTGTGGAACAGGATGCTAATAAACCAGCTGTCAGCCATGACTTTCTGAATAATCTCCTGTTCCCATAAATTATCTTTTCCATCTAATATTGGTGATTTTGTATAATTAATGCTAGAGATGGAAAGGCTTTGGATTCATGGCCTATAGGAATACAGGCTCTCGCTATTCAAGTTTCCCCTGCATCTGAAATAACTCTGCCTTGAGAAATTGTTGCCCTGATTTTAGGATTACTGCTGAAATACGATAAAACACTCAAACTGAGTTCCCTGATGTGTGGCAGAGGGGGCTGGCCCGTAAGATCTTTGCTTTCTCCTCTCTGTGCTGGTGATGCCTTACACGAGCAAACTGCGCTAATTCCAGAGCGGCGAGAAATCTCACTGGGAAGGACACTGCCTGCCACTCCTGGATAATGGAGATGGAGCGGTTAGACACACGCAGGCTTACATAATTCTCCTGACTAAGTGACTTCCTCTTTGATAATGTATAAATCAGATGTACCTTAAACTGCTGTTCTGTTTTCCTGAAAGCCTGGGCAAAGCTGTGCAAGCTGGAAATAATGATCCCTTGATAAATGAGGGATCTTAACTTCCCAGGCAGGGGAGAAATGGTGCAGGTGACATTCTCATGAAAGGCACAGAGAAAGCCTTTGCAAAGGTTCAACTGATATCCCTGAAATTAGTTTTGGTTACGGGTGGAGGGAGAGGACTTTTTGGAGGGGATGATTCCCACATCACTGACTTGGTGGGGAGGAGAATATGCAAGTCCAAGGACTGGGAAGCTGCCATTCTGACTCAGCCACAGCACAGAACTCTCTCTCTGTCCCCTTCAGTGAATTTCTGCTATTTTTCATCAAAATTCTTGCTACTCTAAAGGGGTGGGTTGGAAATCTGTGGTTGTACGGGTTTAGAGAAACATTAGCTGGTGTGATGAACATCTGGTAGAATGATATATGGGCAGAGATTATCCAGTTTCCTACACAATCTCTGTGCAGAAATGGTCATGCTTTATCTGTAGAGTTGTGTTCTAGAACCAGTAACGAGCCCATACACCTCATGAGTTTCATTTGTACAATGTGTTACCAGTGATTATAAAAAGGTTGCAAACTGAAGCCACACAGCTGCCATTTATTGAGATTCTTTGGGAAAGGGGCAGCTCCCACCAGCTTCCTGCACTTGTGTCCAGCATGTAAGCAGCAATTTTTGATGAAGGCAGTGGCATGTCTCTCTCATGTCTCCACTGTTTTGCCCCTGCTTGTGTTGTTGACTCTGAATAAGACAGATGAAGAGACATTTTGACTTGACTTTTCTCTGTTTTATTTTGGAAGGCTTAATGTGTCTGTTTTGAATCCTGCTCAAATGTAAACTGTTTGTCTATCTCTACACGGATGTAAAACACAAGGCTTTATGGACGTAGAATCTGTTCTTTACAACTCCTTGGGTAGAAGGTATAATCCTCTCTTAAGGATGAGGAAAGACACAGATAGAGTTTCAATGACTGACTAGAGGCCTAATTATGGGTAGGGAGTAAGCTTCAGATTAAAAATAAGGCTTGAATTCAGCCCCTTAATGAAAGCTCCTAGATCTTGCTGCCTCATTTTATGCAGATGTACAAGCAGCATATGTTTTACACAACAGACTCATCATGTTGACTCATCGGAAGGAACAGAAAAGGGAGTGTTTCTGTATTACCCACTATCTGCCTTTTGCGATGCACTTTCCCTGTCTCTGTACCTTAGATGCCCTCCTTGCTGTGGTCCTGAAGCGTGCTCGTCTTCGTGAAGTGCAAGCTTCCTTGGCAGATAGGAGTCTATGCAATTACACTTCAAAGGAAGGGGGATAAATGGGGAGGGGGAAGGAAGGGATCTTGGCAAGGTGGAGCAAGTCATGGAATCTGCCCCCTTGCCCTAGGAATGGTGTAGATGGGAGAGCTGTCTGCCAGTGCCAGGGCTGTGTTCTGGGCAGAGAAGGGAGCCTACAAATTAGTCTTTTCTTTATCTGTTTTAAAATTTATTTATTTGTTCTTCCCTGTCTTCTCCCTCATCCCCGCCCCCGCCATCAGCTGCAAAACTAATGACATCATGTCAAAATCTGTTAATGCATCTGCTGTGCAGGTTCAGGTTATCAGAAGTATTAGCTGAGCCAGTCTGCAAACACCTGGGGAACATCTTTTTACTGAGAGAACTGGCAGAGGAGCTGGCCAAACCGCTTACCATCATTTATCAACAGTCCTGGCTATCGGGGGAGATCCCAGTTGACTGGCGGCTAGCAAACGTGACGCCCATCTACAAGAAGGGCCGGAGGACTGACCCGGGAAACTACAGGCCTGTCAGTTTGACCTCAGTGCCAGGGAAGCTCATGGAGCAGATTATCTTGAGAGTCATCACGCAGCACTTGCGGGGCAAGCAGGCGATCAGGCCCAGTCAGCATGGGTTTATGAAGGGCAGGTCCTGCTTGACGAACCTGATCTCCTTCTATGACAAAGTGACGCGCTGGGTGGACGAGGGAAAGGCTGTGGATGTGGTCTACCTTGACTTCAGCAAGGCTTTTGACACCGTTTCCCACAGCATTCTCCTCAGGAAACTGGCTGCTCTTGGCTTGGACTGGCGCACGCTTCGTTGGGTTAGAAACTGGCTGGATGGCCGGGCCCAAAGAGTCGTGGTAAATGGAGTCAAATCCAGTTGGAGGCCGGTCGCTAGTGGCGTTCCCCAGGGCTCGGTGCTGGGGCCGGTCCTCTTTAATATCTTCATCGATTATCTGGATGAGGGGATCGAGTGCACCCTCAGTAAGTTTGCAGATGACACCAAGTTAGGTGCGTGTGTCGATCTGCTCGAGGGTAGGAAGGCTCTGCAGGAGGATCTGGATAGGCTGCACCAATGGACTGAGGTCAACGGTATGAAGTTCAACAAGGCCAAGTGCCGGGTCCTCCACCTGGGACGCAATAACCCCAAGCAGAGCTACAGGCTGGGAGATGAGTGGTTGGAGAGCTGCCTGTCAGAGAAGGACCTGGGAGTGATGGTTGATAGTCGGCTGAATATGAGCCAGCAGTGTGCTCAGGTGGCCATGAAGGCCAACAGCATCCTGGCCTGTATAAGAAGCAGTGTGACCAGCAGGGCTAGGGAGGTGATCGTCCCCCTGTACTCGGCTCTGGTGAGGCCGCACCTCGAATACTGTGTTCAGTTTTGGGCCCCTCGCTACAAGAAGGACATCGAGGTGCTTGAGCGAGTTCAGAGAAGAGCGACGAAGCTGGTGAGGGGCCTGGAGAACAAGCCCTACGAGGAGCGGCTGAGGGAGCTGGGATTGTTCAGCCTGGAGAAAAGGAGGCTCAGGGGTGACCTTATCGCTCTCTACAGGTACCTCAAAGGAGGCTGTAGCGAGGTGGGGGTTGGTCTGTTCTCCCACGTGCCTGGTGACAGGATGAGGGGGAATGGGCTTAAGTTGCGCCAGGGGAATTTTAGGTTGGATCTTAGGAAGAACTTCTTTACCGAAAGGGTTGTTAGACGTTGGAACGCGCTGCCCAGGGAAGTGGTGGAGTCACCATCCCTGGAGGTCTTTAAAAGACGTTTAGATGTAGAGCTTAGGGATATGGTTTAGTGGGGACTGTTAGTGTTAGGTCAGAGGTTGGACTCGATGATCTTGAGGTCTCTTCCAACCTAGAAATTCTGTGATTCTGTGATCTGTCTAGCATCACACAAAAGACTCTGGGTGGCAGAAAACGTTAACAAGTCCAATTGGTTATGAAGCAACATTAGGCATTGAATAATTCCATCTTGGAATTCTTTCTGTGTCCCCAGAGCTGTTGCACGGACTCTCTCTGTGCCTGGACTGTGACCATGAGGGAGCCTGGGGCAGTCCTGCTTTGAGTTTGCCGTGTCTCAGGTTGATGGCGGCATTAGTATGAAATTCTTGCTCTGTTATTGCATCATCTTATCTATAATGACTCCAGTGATGGTGATAATGAGTGACTTTGCCCAGTCCATAGATGTATGGAAATTGGTAGTAGGCATGCTTTTTGTTTCTCCCTGTAAGGGTACATACTGCCCTCTGAGACTTTTACTACCACCTGCAGAACCTTCATTGTTTCTCTGGGTAGCAGATGCTAACTGTGTCTCTGGTAGAAACCATCTCCTCCTTTGTCCCATAAGAAATAAACTATAGTTATCCATGCTGAAGGCAGGCAAAGGATTCATGAGATGGAAATCAAAGATGGAGGTCTTTTTAGCACATCAATAGATTTTGGAAGAGTTGAGTAGTACAGCAAGAGCTGTCGAAGGACTGACAGGGAAGATCAACAGCATGAATCCATCCAGTGTGAGGCACAGTCACTTGCATTGACTCAGCCTCCTGCCTGCTGCTAGAAAATCAGAACAGGAGGAGTTAAAACACCTTTCCAGAGAAATCTCTCTTGTGGAGGGCCAGATACGGTAGCTGAAAATCTGCTCCCCACTAGACTGCATGGTAGACCAGGCTGTTATTTTTTTCTGACCTCAGTGAAGCATGGCTGCCTCAGGGAAAAGGGGAATGCAAGTAGCATGAGGAGGAAGCACTCCTAGAGCAATGGTGGAACATCAATCAGGAAGAAGCTGTCTTGTGGTGCTGACCAGGGGATCCTGCTGCCTTATCTCATCTGCTGCTTCTGGATCACCTGTCTGAGCCATGATCAGGTGTGAAGAAAGACCAGTACCTCGAGTATGTCTGGCTGGCTGGGTAGGGTACAGGTGAGGGAGCTAAGGAAAAGACTTGGGGAGTGGCATTTTGGGTCAGTTTTTTAAGCTACTGTTAATTATGAGTACTATCAGAGTTACAGGTTTAAAGTAGGTAGTTCACACTTCATTTGTCTTCATTTCAAAGTCTCTACTTCTCCATAGGTCCGCAAAATATGGTTAATGCCCTGCGAGACCCTCACGGCTGGGATATGTGCACCTCCTTGACTGTATGCCAACACCAAAATTGGCAATGTGTTTCAGTATGTTATAGTTCTTGTGGAGGTTAGGGTGAAACAAATCTGCAGGGGAAGCTCACTTTCCAAACCTGCAGCAAGTTTTCTTTGCTAGATCCTTCTACTTGTTCTGGGGGGTTACGTCCTGGGTTACTGGCTGGTTCCTTTTAGTGGTCTCAAACATCTTATCTCAGTCTAATCACCAAGAGGGAGATACTGAGGAATTTTTTTATCCCTCCTGCCCCCCATGTGGAGAGAGATGGCAATGCTTCTTTCCTTTTGGCTCACCAATGAGCTTGGGAGCAGAGAGGCCATCCCCAGCAGGCTCAGTCCCATGCTCAGCAATGATGCATGAGGAGACAGTGCTGGCTGATGCCCAGCATGCTGCTGCCAGGGAGCCCTGTATGTTGTGTGGGTTACTGTCATGAGGTGCCCAATGATCCAGTTGACCCCTTTGGATATCCACTTCCAGGAAAGATGTGTTTTTCTCTCTCCCTCTCTTAGAATGTCAGTGTTTGTGTCTGACAAGTTTCCACAGGCGCTCACATGCCTGACAGTGTCTCAGGAGACAGAACTGGGGCAGTGGTGAAGGTCACAGGCCAGTCTTGTATCTGAGTGGGAAGAGGCGAAAGATCACCAGGGTGCCTGTCAAAACATCTCCAGTGAGTAGGAAGCTGATCCTGCTGAGAAGGCTCCACCAAGGAGCCTGAGGAAGGTTCCTGCTTTTGTACACAGGCTAAAATCACTGCCCTTGGATCCATACTGGTTTTAAGGCTTGCTGTGAGCATCCCTTTGGTGGCTGTGGCACCAACATCCCTGTGTATGAGGCCATTCCCCACTGGAAGGGTGCTCAGTCCTCACAAGACACCGCTTTACAATCTGCTCTACAGTCAAGACTCACTAGCTTCTACTTTTGCTGGAGCTGTATCAGTGCCCTACAACCATAATTGCTCTTACCCCTTCCTCTCAGTGCTGGGGACGTGTATCTCTGTGCCACCTGGCAGCCCCTCCTGCGGTCCCAGTGCTCCCAGTCTCCTTGTCAGGCTGGGCACGTCGGGCTCTGCTCCCCCGGGTAGTTTTGTTCCTTGCCCACCTGAGTGCTGATGCTATGGTAAAAATAACTCTGCACGGAAATGAGAGCACTGATTGGGATTTAAATAAAATTTACATAAAACTGTGCCTTGAGTACTAATTAATTAGATGTTAAAAGCCCCTTAAAAAGTAGAGGGGGGCTTGCTTGCCTTCTCAAATGTGGTAAGCTATTAGGAAGGAGATGCAAAGGCTTTCTGTGGCCTAACTGGAGCACCATGCTCCAGCTGACAGGCATGGTGGGAGATTTGCTGCTGGCAGGCAGGAGAAAAGTCTCCCTTCTGCTGTGGTGGGTACTGCTTCCTTGCACCCACTGAATTAGACCTTGAAGGAGGGGGTTGGTCCCTAGCCAGGCTGCATGCCTTCGATGAACAGGATTTTGTGACTTAAAACAAGCTTGCCTTTTCCCATCTTCTTTCCTGGATGGGATGCACATGACTGAGGTCAGCGCAGTGCTGAGCCTGGAGCAGAAGTGCTGAATGCAGATGAGCCCTATGCCTCCCAGCAGAGCCCTTTCCTGGGGTCAGCGTGGCAGGAGCTGTGCTCAGAGCTTCCCATCACCTCTTGGCATGGGAAATGCAGCCTGCCATGACCTTCGAAAAGCAAGGTAGGCCAGCCCTCGGTGCAGCTGCAGGATGCCTCCCCATCTCCCTCGGGTACCAGGTAGAACCCTGCCTCACTCAGACCCAGGTCTCCTTCTCGACCAGGTAGTACTGCACTATGCAGAAAAGGCATTTAGCTCTTGATCTTGTCCACTATGTGGGGCTGTAGGAGGCAAATGCAACATGGAGAGAAAGAGGGGCTGTGCTGGTACTTGCATGCGCTCCATGGTAGCCCCTCAAGGCAGCTTTTCCACATCTATTACAAATATTACAAAGGACAGCTCTGCGGCTCGTGGTGACTTACTGGTTAATTAAGCAATGAGATGTACCAGTTGGGGTGACACCACCAATTAACTCGCTCCTCATACTGTCTATCTAATTTAATCTATCTAGGATTTTATAGAGTGCTCATAGTCATGGAGAGGATGAGGGTAGGGAGGCCCTTAAATTTTAGTGCAGTTTATAGTGCTGTCTGAATCCCTTGGCCACCATTAGAAAATGGGTCATATAAATGGACAAGCAGGGACGTTCAGTTGCTGGAGCCATTTCAAACTGGATTGAACCAACTTTCTGTGTCAGAGAGAACATTTGGCTCTCCCTGGAAATGGACTGGACTCCTCAGGCCCCAGTAGGTCTTCTGTGAATTTAATTGAGGTGTGCTATAACACTTCTCCTCTCGGTAGCTGCTTGCTACGTGCTACAAAAAGTCTCACTGCAGCCAGTGGGTGTGCTTGGAGATAGGGTCTGGCAGGATATTTATAACAGCTGGTGAAAGCCTCCCATTTGGGGATAACTGGAAGAATTCAAACAGACTGTTCTTTCCGCTTTCAGAACCATCCAACTCAGAGGATCACAGTACTGTTTTGATCTTGATGGGTGTCCTGACAGAGCCACAAGCCACATCAGGCTCACAGTCTGCCTCGTTCCAGGCAGCTCTGGGAGACTTCCCAGTCTCCTCCTCAGACCACCTGACAAGCAAATAGCCTTTGAGTTGAAAAAAGTCAGGCTTTCTTGGTTTATAGGCAACCCACCAGTTGCCCTAACCAAAGCTAGGAAGAAATGTTCTCCTGTGAAAACTGAGCCTTTGTTCCAAACTGAGGAAGAATGGACAAATAGTTACAAATATTTAAAATAGTTACAAATATTTAAATCCTCTTCAGTATGGAGATTCCTTTCCTTGCCCAGCTGTACTCCCAAGGAGTGCAACAAGCTGCTGTGCAAATCTGAAGATGGTACTTCATGTGAGTCAAAATCTGTCTTTGTTCAGCTTGGATGTCCAATCTCTTTGGGCTTTTTTATTTTCATTTCCAGAGATGTCTGGATCTCACAGAACCTACAGGCAATGAGGAATCTCCTTGTTATGCCATATTAACTTTTATTTGTATCTGGTCATTAATTACACGGGGGATGCAATAAGCCACAGTCTGTTCCAACCTTGGCATACACTACTTTTATGTTGAGATGACAACAAATCCCAACATGGGAATGCTTTCTCATCCTCACTCCAAATCCCTGAGGCAACCTCTTAGATTCTGCAAATATTTTGCTCGCATTCTCCTTTTCAACATTTTCTCCTAGATACATCCCCAAATATTTTGAAAATTGCAGTGTCCCTGGCAATGACCTCTACCTTTGTGAGTTGCTTTTGTGAACATAACCAAGGCAGACCTGACCTGATCAATGCATGGATGTGGAGCTTTCAAGGAAAATAAAGTGTGGAACAACCCTACCATGGGTTTGTAGTGGATCCACCTGTGCTTGAGCCACTGCAGCTCCAGAAAATATGTGATCAAAAACCCCAGTGCTTTTTCCAGTGCCACAGAGGTTAATTCTAGTTCATATGCCAAATTCCAGGTGAGGTTGTTCTGTGCTCCTTATCTAATCTTTTATTTGCAACAGCACTTAGCTATTGCTATATTATTGAGGATTTTTACCAGAATGGTAATGGCCAAAGGCCCGGGGAGCAAAGTCCAACAATCCAGAGTACAGTCTGGCAGGGCTCAGTCCTGTCCAGAGAGGGGAGAAACCAGCTGGAAAGAGATGCACAATTATCTTCTCCTGTCTCAGTTGTTACTCACTTTTGACTCACGTATTTGAGCTGTTTAATTTTCAACTTCAGGCTGAGCGAGAGTGCAGTTAGCATAGCGGGGTACACATACATTTGATAAATACGATTCTTCCTGGAATTGCAGGTACTCTCAGTTTTCATTTTCAGGTTACATATTACACCTTCCAAGTGGTGTAAAAGCAGAGTTTATCTATTCTGTGTGTATATTGAAGAGCCCACAGTAGCTAAATTTTTCCACGAAGATCTTTCTCCTTTCCAGTGTCCAGTATCTCTTTTCCCAACTATGCACAACACCCTGCCAGCCTGTGTAGTGCTGCTGCCATCTTCCAGGTCCCTGATGCAGGTCTAGATACACCATTTGCAACAAGTTTTTGGAAGAATTTGTGTGGATAGATCCCCCCCCAAAAGTAACATCTCTCTGGATCTGGGTGATGTGTTACAGAACAGTTATAGAACTGAGGGGGGATGATTGAAAGCAGCCACACCTGCATGCAATATGCTTAAAGTGTTTTAAACATGTCTAGCTCTCTGGGTCTTTAGCAAGGTATCCAGAGCTGCTCTAGTGCTCAGTTATCCCTGATTTCTAACACAAGATTCACCACAGACGTGTTTGAGCCTCACCCAATAGTAAATTATGTTAGAATTTTGATACGTGTGTGTGTAACTAAATAGGTAGATTTCAGAAGAGAGGAAATAACTTTGAAATACGAGTACTTAAGTATCCGTTGCATGGGCATATCAAATGGTTTTGGAAGGAAATTCAATCTCTGTTTGTTTCCATTATATTTATCTTGTATTGGGCTTATAGTTTAATGTTTCTGCAATTATCAGGGCTTAAAAAAGCTTTACTCCTTCTCACCTTCTGAATTTTGTTTCTTTTCTACTTTTTGCTACAGAACTGAAAATAGTTGTGGCTCAGGATAGGGCACAGATCAAAGTGGTGGTAGAGCCTCAGCTACCCTTGGTGCATTCTGTTTGCATGCTCAGGGTGTCTGCTGAGCATATGAATTTTCCTGGGTGTCAGATTCTCGGCACTTTTTAGCTCTTCAATAAGGAAGAAGGGATCCTGCTTCCTAAGATCGCCTGGGAATTTTATTTTCTAATCTTCTTTTAATGCAGAGATCCACAACAATGTCAGCACTCATGATCTAACCTCTTCCAATGCTACATTACAGTGGTGGCATGCTAGTCTTCTAAAGCTTGTAACAGGTTGTTGGAAGCGTCTTGTAGCTCCCTAAACTGAGCATCTCTTGTGTGGTTATCTGTGATGACCAGGCAGCAATCGCAATGCCACAACTGGTCTGGTTCATACTTGCTCTGAGCATTTCACATGCAGGGATACACGGTGAGAGGTGAGGATATTCAGGATAAGATCAGTTCTGCATTGCCATACTTCCCAGGAGAGGTTAGCCTTAAATGTAATTACCTCAGCCTTTTCATTCATATTCTCCATTTGCTAATGTTACCCTTCTTCCTCCACTGGAGAAAAGCCAGTGATTTTCTCTCAGTGACAGTGAAAAGAAAGGAAGGCATGACTGCCTGGTGGAGCAGTGCAGGCTCACTGCTTCCAAGATGGCTGCATTTTATTTGAGCCATTTCAGCCACCTGCTGTTATTCTAGTGGCCACAGGGGAGCTAACTCATTCTTAACTCTCTTAAAAGCTTCAAAGCCAGTCTACATTCTGGGTGATGCTGTTTTTTTTGTTTGTTTGTTTGTTTGTTTGTTTGTTTTTTCCTTCCTCTGTAAATCCAAGCTCTTTTATCTGTGCGTGTTGCACTACATGTCTTCCTCGTTAATGGGTATTTTAAGTAACACCTTTTAAAGGCTTCTTAGGGAAAGAAAGAAATAAATCACTTTCCCATACATGAGATAAAGTCAGGGCCCAGTATTACAAGGTTCCCCCAGAACTGAAAACAATTACTGTGTTTTGGGTGCAAAATCATAGACACTAGTTGGAAGGGGTCATGTAGACCTTACTCAAGCAGGGTCAGTGCTTTTACTTACCCCATCTTGCTGTCTTATACACCATGTAATCTTAACTCTGACCATAGTTCTCAAGCACTGAAGGGAAAAAAATAAAATAAAAATGCCCACATAATAAGAATATTCCTTTAGGAATCACAGCTGCAAGCTATAAGTTTTTTCCCTCCTACAATGTAAGTGATCTCCTCTGCTGACAGAAAACTGCCACGTTCCCACCTGACAGCACAATTCCTTAGAAATCTGTAACATGCAACTGCTGCTGGTTTCAGTCCAGACCTGCTTCTGTATTCAGAGCTGCTAGGAAGTGCTGTGGGCTGAATGCTGTGAGCTCCCTGCTCAGGGGGAGAGGCTGTGTGCAGCACATGGCAGCAGTGCTGGCTCAGATAGTGCAGACACAGTGTGAGACTCTGCATAAGGCTCTAAGTCCCAAATCCAGCACAAGCAAATTTGGTCCACATGTCCTGGCATTTAAGATGCCTGCCCTAAGGGGTGGAGGAATCAAATCAGCCTGCCTGAAGTGAGTGGTTTCATCTCTGCTTTGTTGTGGCTGCACCAGGGGAGAACCTTAGAGGGCAGCTCCATCCATTGGAAGGGGTCTAGAGCTGGGAAGGGGCTGTGGTGATTTTAGTCCTGTTCTCAGCTTTTTGTGTGAGTAGGGTAAGTCCCACAACCCTTGAGAGAAATTTTCCAATAGTATGTATGTGCCTGACCTATTGGGATCTTCAGGAATTCCAAAGCACCCAAGCACATCAGAAAATATACACCTCATCCAGTGCCTCTCAGCAGGATCCTGAATTTATCCATAAGGATATCCATAAATAATCTGTGGCTGAAGAGATCAATTGCTGAAAATGATCCTGTAAGGTCTAAGAAGTTCATGTCATGGCTGTAAGATGTGAGGGTGTTCCCGGTGCCTGCTTGGCTTTTCTGATATTGTTTAATCACAGAGGTGGCTGTGTAGCAGGTGCTGATTTTTAGTGAGGTTCCAGGTTTCAGGATGCCTTGAGAGGTGCAGGCAGCCAGTTGCTGGGACTGTGATCTTGCAGTGTATGAGCACACTTCAATTTCACTGCTGGATGCATGGTGTGCTAATGCTCTGGGGAAGCAGGCTGTGCTTGAGCTTGGGAGATCTGAATGACGAACGACAGAAACAATGCAGTGCTGGGAAAATGAGCTCACCAGAAACCTTACCTAGCCTCACTAGTGAGCTGTCTCCCCCTGCCAGCACTCAGCCCAGCTTCCAGCCAGGCAACCACCTTCAAAGAGAATTGATTAAAAATAAATAAATAAATAAAAATCGACTCATCAGGTATTTTTTACTTGCCTAAATGTGGATTTTTTTCCCTCTCCTAATTACTGTGGCCTACAGTCCAGATTTGACAACGATTAGCCAAGGGAAAGGTTTTCTACACATCTGCTTGTCTCTTGGTGACCAAAGTCCTCTTGACGAGCTCTCTGCACCGGGTTACCATGCAGCCAGAACATGCTTCTTACAGACATAAGAATCACCAGGGAGTGAAACAGCTTTTCTTTAGCTAAATATGCAGTACATTTTAAATGTCTATCCTTTATTATAGGATCTTCCAAGGATAGTGATGTAGGGTGTGGGGGCTGGGACTGTGCCTTAGCCAGAGATATTGTAGACATTTAACAGAAACATTGAGAGTGGTATGAATGGGCATGAAAAGCACCAGACGATGTGGCAGAAGGACAGGAGTCACAGGTGTTGGTGACACCTAGGCTAGAAGATCATCAAGAACGCAGCACTCCTTACAGCTTCTCAAAACACCCACTCTGCGGAGAACAAAGGTCAGCTGAAAGCAAACCACACACTGAAGCTATTAAGAGGTGGGAAGATAAAAGACAAGGCTGGAGCCATTAAAGACATCCAGGTAAGGAAAATAAAGACAATGAGTAATGTTTACTAATACTCCTGAGAGGTAGAACAGGGTGGGGTGACAAAAGACTACAACCCCTGTGAACCCTTAAAGTAAGCAAAAGACAAATCCAAAACCAACTCATGGTCACCTACCTAAGAGGAACTCAAAAGATGTGATGACTTGTTAACTTGTGTCACTCATCCTCTTGTCTTTGCAAGTAGTCCTGGCTGGAGCATGTGGGCATGGATGTCTTGGTGCCTGAGAACTAGCGGGCATGATAGAATGAGCGTGAATGAAATCAGTAGTTTAGAATAAAGTTGTCTCCTTTGATAAGGTTTCTTTCTCATTGAACTTTGCTGCATTAGTTGAGATTTGTGCAACAGTAGAGTGCTCCTGTTCCTAGCCAAGGAGCTGAAGTGTGATAAACCTTAAAAGAGGATGTTCTGCATGAGGAATGTGGAATATTCACACACATCCCTCTGAAGGTAGGTGTGTGCTCCAAAGCCTGTGGTTAAATTAATTCTTAAAGCTCCTCAATTTGACATGGCTTTCCTTTCCATACAGAATGTAACTGGAGGAGGGATAATTTTCTCTCCTCCTCTGCTTCTTTCTTTCTCTCCACCTGTTCACACATATGATGTCTTCTGTCACCAGAGACTATCTTGAATGAAACAGCACTGATGCATGGCTATGGTCTTCAGGCAAAGGTGCATGAGGAATATTAAAAGGCAGGCTGTGAATGAGGGGAGAGAGATTCTATGAACTATATATATTCCTCCTTGTCTTCTTTCTCTGTAAACTCTGGCTCTAATTCATGTGTGAGCTGCAAGACAGCTGTCAGACTGAACACTGCTTCCTAAATACATCTTTCAAGGAGCTGAGTGCTTGGGCTAGTGCTACAAGAAGCAAAGGCTTCACCCCAGCTGGCAGATGGAAAAGAGCCTGGCTCCTGGCTGGACCCAAAGCTTATCTTCCTAGAGAGACTGGAAGTGACTCCGACTTTACTTTCCTATCTAAGTGCCTGGCTAGACTTCAAGGTGCTGAGATAACTCTGAGTCTGTAGTCCCTACACACATTTTCCCACATGCCATTTTCTCTCAAAGACTCTGGCGATGCACACGCACTGCCTGAAGGCAAAATGGCTTCGTTACTGCTTCTGCTCAGCCACATCCCTGCTGATTTCAAGCTCAAGCCCTGCTGTATGAGGCTATGGCAGAAGGTAGGGAAAGTGAGGTTTTGTGTCTGCACAAAGGAGTCAGTGCTTAGAGAGGTACCTGGATCCTGCATTTATGGGCCTATGACCCTGCTGACCATGGCTGCTTTCACTTCTGTGCATCAAAAGAGAGGCCTTGACTTTTGGTGCTGCAAATGTGAGTCAGTCAACTCAAAGCTCAGGCTCCCTTCCAAGCAGTGTGGTGAAGGAAGGAAGCCTCAGTAGGTACATCTTTGAGGCTAGGATTACGCTGCTCTAAATGCATCACTAGTAGGGTATCTGGCAACAGGGTGAGCTTTACCTCCCACCTGCCCTTCAGTCTGTAGGTTGATGCACTGGCTGCCTATGTGAAGTTTGCAGCCTGGCTGCTCTTCTTCAGCTCTTTCTCTGAATATTTTAGGATTCTGACCATGGGAGCAGCTTCTGGACAGCTATCCAGTGAGACTGATAACTCATTTATGACAGACAGATAATGCCCACCAATTACGGGAGCCAGCAGTTCAGGGGTGCAGCAATGAACTGGCTAATTAGGGAAATGCAACCTCCTCTGGGTAGGATGCCTACCTCAGCAGAGTGGGCAGAAATGTGGTGGCCCAGAGAGGAGTGAAGATGAGGGCTACTGCTGATAGAAACAGCTTGAAGGAATTTTGACACAGACTCAAAATACTGAGATAGCAGTCATCTGGTGGAGAACCTCCACCAAACTGATCTTGCACAGTGCCTATCAGCCAGTATTGCTGATGACCTTGCTGAAAGGTCTGCTGTGAGGGAGAGGAGAGAGAATGAAGGAGAAAAGACTTTCCTGGCTCTTTTCCTAAGTGAGTTACTGAACTTCTAGGTAGTTTTGAGTTTCTGTGGAGAAGAACAACCAAGAGGGAAAGCAAAGAAAGCACAGGCAGTTCATGGGGACAGAAGAGCATAGCAGTGACTTACAATATCTAAAGCTGAAATGTCGCTGCACAATGGCTTTGCTCTGTTTAAAAAAGATTTGTAGCACATATAAACTGCACATATTCTCTAGCTATTGCTAACCTGACCATGGCAGGGCTTCAGAGCATCACTTTTTTCTAATAATAGAAAAAATTTCTATTCTAAAATTCCTAATAATAGAAAAAATTTCTGAGCCAATAATATGGCTTCTAGGACAGTCAGTGCCGACTTCTGCCATTTCATTCAACATCTTTCAGGCCCAGGAAAAAGTGGGGAAACAGAAGACGAGGTTGTCTGTGCTCTACTATTACATGGCTGTGGCTTCTGGAAACCTCCTTGAGTCCTGGTGGCATTGCATGTGCCAAGTGGATGCTCTTGTAAACAGGGTCAGTGGTGAGGGCAGCACTCACTGTCGGAGGGGTCCTCAGCTGAGTGAGCACAGCACAGGCGCTTCTGGGGCATGGCAGGACCAAGGCTCCCTGTCTTCAGTTCCTGAGGTAGGGTTGGGAGAAATGTATGTTGTGTGAGAGGCCAGAATGCCCCTTAGGATGGCAAAATGGCCTAGAAAACATATTTGCCCATTTGCATCCTAGTTCTTTTGCTTAACTCAGCTCCAAGGTAGAAATAAATAACTTGGGCCGTCTGCATCTTTGTGTTATCAGCTAAAAAACAGGGCTAATATCAAGCCTACCTACCTTCCAGTGAGTTGCAGCTAATTAGAGTTAGCGTTAGTTAATGTTTGCACAGCTCTGGGATGTGAAAACGGCAATATCATGCTAAGTATTACTCCTGGTTCCTAGACACCATGATTCTTCATAACCGGGGCAGTCAATTAAATTAGCTGCAAGAGGAGAGATGCAGGAATGGGGAAGGCGGAGGAGATATCCAAACATAATACTGTATGCATGATCTGCAGCTGCAGAAATCAGGGGAAGCTCTGTTCCTGCTGCTTAGGGAGCCAGAGAGAGCAGCCTCTGTTTGTACAGGAGGGCAGGTGTTCCCCGATGGACTTGCTGCAGCACTGCACTGGCTGAGGAAAGGAAGGGCCAATTTCTTACACATTTCTGTGACCGAGGGCTCTGCTCAAATCTCACGTGGGCCTTGTTCATAATTTTCCAAGGGTGCTGATTCTCTGTGATGCCTTTTTGGTTAAGCCCATAGGAATGAGACTGGCAAGCTGCTGGATGGATGAACAACAGCTTTTTCTTCCCAACCAAGCACAAACTGTATCAGGTTGTTTGAGCTACAGGACCAAGCTGAGCAGCACGTCCAAATACTTATTGCCTTTTGTCTGTGTGACGGCAGCATCCTCAGTGGGAAGCAAGGAAGGCTCTTCACAGGGGACTTCACATGTCACTACACATGGCAGTGCCCTAAGAAATGCAGGACACCTCTGGGCATAATGCAGCCCAGGAGGCACATTGGCTCCACCAGGAGACCTTTGTCACCCAGGGCTTTCACATCACCTGCAGCCAAGGAGCAGGCACCCAGAGAGAGTGTAGAAGAAGCAGGGTGAGAATGAAGCAGCCTCTGTTCCCAACAAGGCACCATTCTGAACAGGAAAGGAAGGCAGCAGGACTTGGTTGAAACCCAAAAAGGGGATTTAGAATTGTGTGATGCCATGTCCCAAAGCTGGATTTTGTCCAAGATCAATAGCCTGTACTTTGGCCATTGATCCAGAACAATTACCCGAGTCAGGACCTTGACTTGCAGCCTCTTTCAAGAGCCGTCCCCAGCCACATAGAGGTCTGCCCCCCTGTAGGGATGTGATTCACTAGGGAGGCCAAGGGAAGATTGCCACGCTCTGAATCACCAGCACTGTTTCTTACAGCTCCCCAGCGCTAACCTACATATCAGCAGAGGACTTGGCCGCAGCTCCTGGCCAGCTTCCATCCTCTGCAATTGCACTCTGCTGCCTTGAAATACCCCTCCTCACACATGCACACATGTACCCCACGGTTTCAGAGGGATACAGAAGCTGTCACTCTTTTCTGTCCAAAACTCCTGCACAGCGGTGGAGCTGGCTCATCCTTCTCAGGAACAAGGTCCATTTCAGTGCCAAAAGACATGAATTATGTGTCTGGAAAGGTTATAAAAGCTCCTTGGGACCCTTTGGAAGGAAGTCACAATCTTGAGATGTAAAGTGATATTAAAATGTCACCTGATCTGACTGCTGGTGAGATCAGGGTCTGTGGCCTGTGGCTAGGGAGGTGTCCTTGTGATGCTGGAAGACAAAGATTGCTGACAGTAAGCATATTCCATTTATGAAGTCATAAAGATGTCCATACTCGGTAACTGATTTAGGATATTGTTCCTCCTTCCTCCTCCTCTCCTTGTCCTATGGTTCTTCAGCCTCCTCCTCCCTACACTAGCTCTTCTCCCAGATAAACTATCTCCTGCCTTCAGCTGATTATTCTCCCCTGTATTATAGTGAATGATTAGTCCCTGTCTAGTTGCCTCCATAATTAAGTGCTGCTTGAAGGAATATTCTTGTAACTAACCAAGGAGGTTGTTCCCTCTGGGGCTGTTGGAGCATGGTACAGTTCTCCACTGGCTTACGCACCAGGAGGTGGGTGCGCTGTGTGGATACCCATTCACACCCAGCCCCTAACAGAGGCACCTCATGGACAAACTGTCCTGCCTCCAGCTAGGGCACAGAGCTCCCCATGATGGATGTGTGCACATGACGAGCTCTTCACATTCATTTGTGGGCTGTCATTCCAGCCAACACACGTGTGCAGAGGGGCATGTACTCAGCTCTCCCCTGACAGGTCGCCAGCCCTATGCAAGACGGTACACTCCCGACCAAGCATTAAGGCTTTGCACACCTGCAACTCACCCTTTTCTCTGCTCCCTTTCTCATTTCTCTGACTCAAAAAATACTAGTTTAGTTCTGTCCTGTCTCATATAGCCCCTTGACAACTCCCCCCATTAGGAGGCTCTCTGGGGAGGACTAGGATTAGGGGAGAGATGAGGAGTAGGGAATGGATATTGGACAGCAGTAGTGTAAAGAACACCCCACCCTTGCTATAAATATCCTATCAGTTCTCCTGCTTCCTAGCAGCACTAATGAGGCTCAACAGGAGTGATGGAGGGTGACAAAGGAATCACTGATGAACAATCAGAGATGGTGCTCTGCTGCTAATGGGACTAATGAGCTACTTTGCATAAACTGAGAGGGAGGGAGGAAGAAGAGCAGAAGAGCTCCTGGAGGGAAGGCCAGTGGCAGCAGGAGCACCACAAGGAGTATCCTGCCGTGAGGCAGCACTTGCTGCTGTCCATTTGCCCCCCTGACCACAGGAGAACCACCACTGGACATCTCCCCTTAAGTGGCACAGGCGCAGCCCAAGTGGCATGTCTTGTGTAGCTCTTGTGGGCAGAGAGGTTAATCCAATCATCTGCTGAGGAAGGGGGACACATCTTCCTTAACTCCAGTGGCCAAGGTATGGACCTGTGGAGTTCCACAGAACAATTTTCCCTACTTTTAGGGAAAATATATCCAAGTTAGAGCAGAGCTGTCAGACTCAAAATGCATTTACTATGGCAGGCTGGACTGATTCTCAACTTGTCTCTCTTCTGAGTTGGCACCAGATCACCCAGATGGGGTTAGTATCCTGTTTTGAAGGGGATTAGCATCTTCTTCCCTGATTTTTGCCAGTAGGAACTGGGGGCAAGCTGTAGGTGAGAAACTCAGGTTTCACTGGGGGTTGGCAGCTGTGTTGGAGCTGAAGGAGCATGCAGGAGAAGGAGCAAGAGACAGAGGCAGGACCTGCAAACGGGAAATGCTAATGACTGTGCCTCAGTCAACCAAGTATAGGCAAGGAGAGAGTCTAGCTCCAGCCCACACTGCTAAGGTTTGACAAAGCTTTTGTGTCCTAAAGTCAGGGTGGCCTGATGTACTCTGGTTATGCCTAGGAAGTACACAGAGTGGGTTTCCCAGCTTGAGAATGTGACATAGGCAAACCACCCCATGGTCACTTTTCCTTAGCACATTACTACTGCATCTCCCATGACTGCTGTGTGAGACTGGAGAGACCATGGTGTCCAGTTCTGCCTCTTACTCCTGGCTGCCTATTGTTCCAGCACTGTTGGCTGGAAGCAGGAATGCCATCTCTGTCACCCTATCTCAGTCCTTGACCCCTTTGCTGAGGCCATGGGCAACCAAACAAGCTATGATCTCTATTACAATCTGGACAGGTGTCTGCTAATAGCTGGCCTGTGCTCCATTAATGTATTTCCCTTTCACAGAGGCTCCCCAAACAGCTAGAAGATGGTGACAACTGTGCGGCAAGAGCAGCAGCTTAGAAAGGCTGCAGCGTTGCTCTCGTTTGAATTCAGAAGCAGATGCTATAAATTATCTTGCAAATAGAGCTGTAGGAATGATTTTCTGCCTTGCCTCCATAATTTGTTGGCACTTTATCTAGGTGCACAGATGAGGGTGGGGTGTCCTCGCAGGAGGGAGAAGGCACTGAGCTCACTGCCCACTTATTAGCTTGTACTGTGAGAGATGATTATGGGCTGGGTGCAACTTCACTAGCAGAGGGGAGCTGACTAAACCTTTTTTTTCCCCTAGAGCAGGGTGTGCACAAGGCTGTACACTGACTCCCAATCCTTATATGACATTTTTACCAGTTTAGTGGGCATCTCTAGCAGGAGATGAAACTAGAGAACTACTTCTGTATTCAGAGCAGACTGTGGGCTAGGTAAAACCACCAGAAATTCAGATGCCAGATGTTCCTGTGTCACTGCCCTGACCTCTAAGGGCTACTGAAAGTGCTCCTGCAGGATTAGCTTTTGGGAGCTTTGCATAGTTGCAGAAGAGCCCTATAGAAAATCCATGCAGATTGACTGACTCTGAATGAAGAGTATTGCAAGGAAAAAAAATGAAAAACATGTGGTTGGCTCAAAATCTGTTCTCCATCTCTTCAGATGGCTACCATGTTGTTCTGATGCCTGATTAGAGAAAGAAATCTATCTCTTTGGTGATGATTTCACCAGGTGTGATGATTTCCTTAATGACGGCAATGGTACAAAGCTAATTGAGGCCAGAGCCTTGTGCACACACACATGTAGATGTGTAGATTTTGTGTGTCCTAAGAGCTCACAAGAGAAGCTTATGATAGGGAATGGGCAGAACACGGATGAACAAGATGCCACATGGGTTTTGCTGTAACTATTTGTCATTGGCATGCTGCTGGTGGCGGCATGGGTGAGTGACTGGCACTTGTCTAGGTGGGATGAAAGAGGGACTGGAGCCCAGCCTGTAGAACTAAGGAGGGAAAGCCCTGCACTGGAAAACTGCAAAGAGCAATGGAGGGATGTTATCTATGACCATCGGTCTCTGCCTGCTCTGCTTTCTGTAACCGTTTTGCCAGCTTCAGGCTGCGATTGGCATTCACTGTCAGCTCCTTCCCCAGAGAAAAGAACGGATCCTGCTGTGTGCATCCTCACACCTATGTACATTTCTCCCATCAGGATCCAGAGGTGCTAAGACTGTTCATTTGGAGCACAGTTTTGTAACCTGTTTGCCTGTTGATTATCCTGGCACTGGCACCTGAGAGCATATGTACTTGTTTTCTCTAGCTATTAGCACACTTCAGTCTCCACTTGCCTCCTCCCCACGGTTCCTTTCCCAAAGGTTAGACAGGCAGAGGCAAAAAAGAGGAGGATGGGCACCAGATAGACATTCCCAACAGAAGTATTTCCCAGCATGTCCTTTCAGGGTCTGGCTCTTAATATATGGGAGAGAGAGGCTGTTGCTGTCTTCCTGAGTAACTATACTGCAGCTGATCAATGTTGAGATATCTTCCTTCCAGCTGGTAAATGCCCTCCTGCTTCCTCTGTGTAATATACTATTATGGCTGAAGGATGCTGTTTTTTGTTTGTTTGTTTATTGGTTTGTTTTTGTTTAGTTGGTACTGTTTCTTGTTTGGGAAGAAAAAGTCTTTTCTGAAACGATGGTGGGCAGAGGACTGTGGATAAGATTCTCCTGGCCATGGAGCTATTGTGCTGCCTTATTTACTCCATTTATATAATTATGCTGGGTCTCAGCAGCTGATCTATGCCTGCTGAATTCTGCAGCTGAACACCTGAAGATACTATTCTGAAAACATTCATATAGTTAAAAAATTTGGTACAGTTCAGGAGCTTTAGATTCAACTATTCCTATTGCAAACTTTCAGTGCAACTATAGACAACGTGTTTCAGCCTCTTACACCTCATCTCTGACTGTCATCCGCAAAATATAGAAATCCAAGTCTTTGTCTTACACATGGATTTTAAGTTCTTTGGAGCAACGGTTGTCTTTTACAACATGCACAGCAGTCTCTTTTTGGACTTCTGACTATAACCATGCTGTAGATGGATATTTTCAGTCAGCATTAAAGCTAATAATTTTAGTACTTAAAGCCCAGAACTGTGTCCAGAACTGTTCTGGGCTTCCTGGTACAAAAAAGACAGGGATCTCCTGGAAAGAGTCCAGCAGAGGGCCACAAAGACGATACGGGGCCTGGAGCATCTTCCCTATGAAGAAACGCTGAGAGACCTGGATCTGTTCAGCCTGGAGAAAAGAAGTCTGAGAGGGGATCTCATCAATGTGTATAAATACCTGAGGTGTGGGAGACAGAGGGATTTGGCCAACCTCTTTTCAGTGGTTTGTGGGGACAGGACAAGGGGTAATGGCCGCAAGATAGAGCACAGGAAGTTCCACAACAATATGTGAAAGAACTTCTTCGCAGTGAGGGTGATGGAGCACTGGAACAGGCTGCCCAGGGAGGTTGTGGAGTCTCCTTCTCTGGAGATATTCAGGGCCTGCCTGGACACCTACCTGGGTAGCCTGCTCTAAGGAACCTGCTCTAAGGAACCTGCTTTGGCAGGGGGGTTGGACCCGATGATCTTTTGAGGTCCATTTCAACCACTTCCATTCTGTGATTAGTAAGCTATGATCTTATGATGATCTTTGCAAGAGTATGAACGCTATGCTTGGAGTCCTGTTCCAGTTCTTGTTATATCATTATTCTTGGTACCCCTAAGTTCCTATTTCATATGCCTTTTTTTCTCTTGAACTTTTTTCATGCTGTGCTACTGGTGCAAGATAGCTGCCACAGACCACCTCAGACTTGACATACATATATGTGGGAAATTAGAGGTGACAGATAAGAACAAAGTCCTCTTATCTTGGAAGAGAACGGCAACTTTGTAATCCAAAATTTGAAGTCAAGAAGGATTTTAACTCGTAAGTTTGTCTTGACATCTTGGGCTGCTTTCATTCACAGACCAAGAACAGTGAAAGGGCAAAAAAAAAATGCTACATGCGCAAACCTTCATAGGCCTGTGGCCTGTGGCACACCTACACATAAGCAGGAGTTCATTCTCTTTCATCTATAGAGACATCCATTTCTGGGGGCTGTGTAAGATCTGAGCACTTAAATGCATCAAGAAGAATATTTACAAATGTACCCAGTTGAGGCGGAGGGTCTCTGTAATTATCTTTCATTTCACTGGCATCTCTAACAGGAAAAGACCTCTTTCTCTGGTAGATTGCTCAAGCAGAAGCACCACAGACCCCGTTACCATGGAAACAAAACCTTTTCCTTCTCATATTCCAATAATATATTGAAGGTTTTCAGGGCCTTTTCCCCTTTTTCCTCTGCTTGGCCTTTCAGCATTTATTGTGCACCATATGCTGAAAGAGCAATGTTCTTATTCTTCAGAACCCAAACAAAAACCAACCCACAAAATTGTTCTTCCATCTCAAATGACTCTTTTTCTGCCATCCTTCCATCTTATTCCTTGTCTGTCGTTTGATGGCTTAGACTTTTTATGGCAATCTAACTCAGAAGCAGCAATTTGCTGTGTATGACACAAAGGTCCTCTGCCCCTGCCCAAAAACTCCCCACAAGTGTGAAGGAGAGCCCTGCTGCTGTGAAGCTGTATCGCAGATTCAGTTTTTGCCTGTTATGTAATGCAGTTGAATGTCTTCTGGGGTACTGGAGTGAGGAGACAGGAGCTGTAAGGATTTCTGCTCATGGGAAGCAAGTGATGAAATGTGCTCTCACGGTAACGATTTCCATCTCTGCAGTTTCGATGCCTTACAGCCTCTACTGTGTAGCCTACAATCTGAGTGTGCTTGCTTCGCTGCATAGAGCTGTGTGTACCTGCTTATTAGAGTCTTGGTTGTTCAGTTGAGTAACACAATAGATGAAATTAAGTAGCGATATCTAGGAGCAGTTAAGCACTGAGCTTTTAAGATGGTCCCCACTGCTCTATGCAGCTGCCTGTTTCCTTGCATAGTCTATTCCTCTAACAAATCCTGCAGTTCCCTTTAAACAATGCATATCCCACTGCAGCAGGAGCTCCTTCTGTGTAGTCCAGAGGCTATTCACAGCACACAAAACCTTTGTAAAAAGTTTAGAAAGGATCTTATATTAGTGGTTGTCATGGTAGTTCACCTGAGCATTCATGGACTGTACTTCAGATAAACATTACTATGAGCACATCCACTCATCACTGCTTCCCTCCACTCTTCATGTGACCCTCCGCAAGCACAACTTTGGATACCTTTGCTCTTATCAGCTAAGCTCACTAGGAAGTATTCAGTGTGTTTGGGTTTTGTTGCTTCTCAGTGTGTGTGAATAACTGTCAGCCCTAGAGCGAAAATAGTGTTTTCTAGATTAAAAAAAAAAAAAAAAATGAATACAGCAGGAGCCTGATTGGATATATATATATATCCAATTATTGGATACGATTAATTGTAACAATTGGATATATATATATATATTTTGCCTGGACAGCACTGAAGGCATCCTCTGACCCATCAAAAGAATAAGCAAGGACATCAAAAAGCACTAGAGAAGGCAAAGGGTTCCTGTGTTTACCTGCCAAGAATAAAAACATGAGCTGTATTTTACTTCCATAGATGAGATATTGAGATGGGATGACAGGAGAGCAGATAAACAACCACCAGTCCTAATGGGTGTTGGGTCTACTGCAAAAAGAGAGAAACATAAAAGAAGTGATTACTATGATTCATCTTGTTCCTCCTCAGTAGTACTGGAACACGTGTCCTAGACCAGTCATCTGCCATCACCACTTATTCTTCATCATCTACAGCAGTTTCCCCTTGGCCTACTCCAAGAGAGGGGTCAGAAGAAACCTTACCCGGCCCTGATACATGTACTGCAAGGATTAAGATCGCAATTGTACAGCATATGTGTGTGACTGTCTCCCAGGCAGATTAGTATCTGCTGTGTTCTTATCTGTGCTCTCAAACTGAGTCAGGCTGAGCTAAATCATTATTTGGTTAAGAGACCCGTAATTGAGGCAAGAAAATGGTTTTGAAGGAAATACGGCATTGGTGAAATTCCCACAGTCTGTGGAAAAGGCAGTTCACAAATCAAAGGTGTGCATTTGGATGTGTGAGGTGCCCTCTTTCTGGGGAGCAGAACCACAGTGCTTAACACTTGCAGACATGAAGGACTTTGCTCCTCAGGTCCTAATGGCACAGGGAGGCAAAAGTGCTAAACCTCACTTTGAGTTCACAGCCTAAAAACAAAATTGTCTAACACCAAGGAAAGTGCCTGAGACTAAATGATTATGTAATTGCACTGTAAACTCATAATTACTTATTGTGTTTCCTTCCAGAGATGCAGGGCTGAACAGAGTGTCTCTTATTTTGTAGCAATTACTGATAACAAATGTTTTAGTTAAAGCTTAGTAAAGATACTTTTGGTCAAAGCCTCTGTTTTCCAGGGTGGACTGGAACTTATTTTTGGCTACAACCCAAAGAGGTGACATTTTAAAGTATGAATAAAACTAGCATAACAACTTGGAATCGTGCGAGGACAACTAAGATCTACATTTCCTGTAATTCCTTCTGTTGTCTGCTGGTTTTTTTTTTGTTTTGTTTATTTATTTTTTTTTTTTTTCCTTCTCATGATCTGGATCATCTCAGTATGGTTAAATAGCCAAATAAAAAGGAAAGATCCATCCTTTTGCTACAGTTTCATCTAATGCCTTGAAGAAGAGCTTCTGGGAACTACTGCTGGGGATCGAGGTGTGGGGCCCCACCAGCAGAGATGAGGCTAATGCTGTGATGAGCCAAGCTGAGTTGGATTGCACAAAGCTGGGGGTGTGTGGGGGTGTGGGGGTGTCCCACGGGGGAAGTAATGATCACACGGGTGCCAGTCACAGTGCAACTAGGGCTTAAATTCCCTTCATCAGGGTTATCAGAGAGTGATCAGTGCTGGCAGGAAAAGGGGAGCAGTTTAAGCAGATGGGATATCTCTAATCTTCCTAGTAGTTGTGTTTGTGCATTGGTGCCATGAGGGTGAATAATCTGGACATCTAAATCCCTTGTCTACATTTGGAGTGTATCCAAATGGATGTCAGGGTAAACAACCACAAATCCCAGCTTGGACTGTTTCCCTTTGAGGCCTCCAGTGATGTTGCCAGGCTAGGTGGCTGTGGACTGTGGTCCCTGCCAAATGTACACAAGGATTACTTTCTCCTTTGGGGAGAGTGGCTCTCCCGGCACAACTTTAAGGAGATAGCTCATGCTCTGGCACCCAAGGTGGGTGATGTCCCACCTCCCTGTGCCAGTCTGTAGCCTTGTCTTGCAGTGGAAAAGGGCTCTGGCACTGATAACAGGTAGGAATTTGGGACAGCTGGCAGTGAGTGGGTAGCAATCTTTCCCAGGAGATTTTCTGTGCACACCACTTTTCGCAGGCAAGGGTCTGTGCTCTTTAGACAGCAGCAATGTTTGTTGCATGTGACTGACTAGGGTATAAAACACAGAGGTGCGCGCCCCTGCATGAGACGGGTAGCAGGCCAGCCTGGTTTCTGGGGAAAGGGGAGGCTGCCTCTGAGTGCAGTTTAATTAAGGTTAGATCACATAGTGGATGTGCCTCTGCCCACCAAACTGAAGTCCTGGCTTGAGATGCCTGGAGTCAATGCCCCAGCCACCCACCCACCAACTTGGCACTAGTGGCCTCCTTCATCCCTGAGCCCATAGTTATCATGTTGCTGTGCTTGAGCTTAAATGCTTCCTGTTTCCCTAACTGCCCAAGGACTGCTTCCTGTCCCCTCCCTGCAATCCAGCTCCAGCCCACCTTGCTTCTGTACCCCTCAAACCCTGCCCCATCCCAGGCTCCTCTTAACTCCTTCAAAGCTGTCCAGCTGGTTAGAGAAGTCTGCTACAGCTCCTCCAATGCTTTTTTTTTTTTTTTTTTTTTTTTTTTTTTTTTTTTTCCTCCCATTTGTGTCCCACTTTTCTTCATTCTTGTCAGCAGCAATTTCTGCTGGTTATTGTGGCTGGTCCAGGGAACAGTAGCTCCAGCCCATTCTGCAAGTGTGTAAACAGCCAGACACAGGAAGCACTTGCCAAAATTCCTCCTCTGTATGAGAAAAAGATCAAAAAAAAAAAAACCATGTCTGAGGAAGACGTGTACCTCTATGCTAGTACTGTTGTGGCTGATTTCAAGTATGCATTCAGTGATGTATTATTATTATTTGTTAACTCTATCATGCATTTATTTTTAAAAAATGAGGGATTTGGAATGGAAGAGACCAAACTACTTGAGCATTTTTGAGATCTTATATTTTTGCTACACTTAATTTTGGACATAAAGTTTTTATTTGGTTGATTTGGAATGGGACTCAAAAATACTGGACCTTTTTTTGCTTTAAGAAGTGACTTTGCTGAAAACAAACCAAAAAAAAAAAAAAAAAAAAAAAAAAAAAAAAAGACACAACTTTTGGTTAAACAACTCCAAATTATACGAGGCGTCAGTTTGACAAGAAAGTTTTGTTTAGGCTGGATCCAGTATAAAGTGCTTTGCTTAAAGTCTACTTAAAAATATTGTTTTGGGTTTAATCTTGGGGGGAGGGGGGAGTGTGTGTGTGTGGAGTATCTATACAAAAATGAATAAATAACTCCCCAACTCTAGTTTAGACATCAGTTAGAAATACTATAGGTGGACTCATGCATTTGACAGCCTATTTTTATATGGCACAGAAAGATAGATACAGGACCAATGCAGAAAAATGTACAATCTCTAAACAAAAGAACAGAGGGAATATGAAATACAAGGGGGAAAGATATATCCTGTCAGCAAAAAGGATGCTTTCGTAAGTTGTATTTGTTTCATGGTGATATGTTTTATTAATAATTTTAACACTATTTGGGCTTGTTTAAACACAAGTTTTATATGTATTTAACTAAATTGGTTTACAAAAACAATTGAATTAAGTCAGGCAATCTCTTACAGTGCAGACACCTGTATCAGTTTAAGTGTTTATATTGGCTTAGCTTGTGCCAGTAAATCATCCTTCCTTTGCCACCCAGCTTCTTCCCCCAGCAGCCTGTCTGCTTGCACGGCAGGTGGCTTTGCCTCCTGTTCTCCCTCTGGAACATGACCCTGTCCTGCTGTGGCAGAAGAGCAGTGAGCTCAGAGAAGGAACTGGGGAGAGCAGACCTGTCTCCTCGGTGGGCTTTTCAGAAGGTGGATGCTGAGGTGGAAGAAGAAGCAAAGGGGAGGGCTAGAGGCTTTGCAGACGCAATGCCTGCATCAGCTCAGAGATGCAGCCTGCAACTGACTACAGTGGAGCGCTGGCTCTCCCAACAGCCATTTTAGTCACAGGAGCGGTGGCCCAAACAGATCAGAAGTTTTTTTTTGTTTTTTTTTTTTTTTTTTTTTTTT
>CM021765.1:43739682-43787206 GCA_011076525.1 Nettapus auritus
TTTTTTTTTTTTTTTCAGAAAGCAAGCAGTGCACCTGAAGAGACGACTTCTGCATATTTTGTCCCCTGTTTAATTTCCCCTGCCCCAAAATGCCTTGTGAAAATGTCTTTTTGTCATGGTCACAGTGATGCTGTTGCTGTTTGGTTGCCTCTGACTCACACTGATGAGGGATTCCTCAGTGGCTTTTGCAGTGTGGGCCCCAAGAGGAGCAGAGCAAGCTCTCTTGAACCAAGAGCTGTTGCTCGCCGTCCCTGACATTTTTGGACTTTGCAGTGCTTTACATTTTGCTGGTCCCTGTATGCTAGCAGGAGGTGTTTCAGCCTCAATCTGTGGCTGACACGCAAGGAGAAAAAGAGATGGTGACCGGGGTATATGGAAGAGCCATGTGGTTCCTGGCATGGGTCTGAGAGGATCAGCTGCCTCTCCTGGTCTAGGAGCTGCTAGTGCAGCACCTATCCATACATCTGCAGGTGACATCGTTGTGTGAAGAGGTGGGGAATGAGTTAGCGGGCAATACAGCTTTTCTGCAGTACAAGCACACATTTTATAGTTAAAACACTCACGTAGGTCTTTAATCAGAAAAAAAAGGACCATGTTGTGCTCCTAACCAAGGCCAAGGACCATTGAACCACCTCCCTGGGGCTCAGGGGAATGGGGGGAAGCCTCCTGTTTTAGCAGGACAAAGCCAACAGCTCGTGTAAGGGCTGGGCAGAAATAATGGAGGTGGGAATGAGCAAACAGAGGGGCTCGGGCAGGGCAATAGCTGCTCAAGGCGGCGGCCTCCCCTCACGGGCCGCCGGGGGCCAGGCAGGAGCAGGCCGCCGAGACCGGAGCCGGGCTGCGGTGCTGCAGCCGCAGCTGGGCGAAGCGCTGGGGCCGGGCCGCCATCAGGGGGCGGCGGGCGCCATCTTGTGGGCGGTCGGCGGCGGCGGGGGGCAGCGTGGCCCAGCCCGGCCGGGCTGGATGAGGCCGGAGCCGGCCAAAACGGCCCTCGGTGCTGCCCCCGCTGCGGCCACCCCATAGCCCCCACCGCCACCACAGAAGCTGGGCTGGGGCCGGCTGAGCCCCGCGGCGCCCTGCGTGGTGCAGGCAGTGGGCATGGCCACTGCGAGTGGGGAGCATCTCCCTCCAACAGCTGCTGCCCGACTTGCAGTGCCTTGGTCCTGCTGCAAGGCCTGCCTCACGCTCCTTCCTCGGGCACCCCTTGCTGGGCAGCGCAGCTCGTGTCCCTTTATTGATTTCTGCTTCACACTTCCTCTCACCTCGCCTCTCCGCTACAACTGTCCAAGATGTTCGTTCTCACTAGGGCATCTTTCCCAATCTGGTACATATCAAGCTAAATGAGGCATAATTAGAAGTAATTATGACATGACATGGTCTGGAATGAGAAGCAGATGGGGCTTCCCACAGGATGCTCCAGGTTTGATGTCAGGGAGGAGAGGACAGGGACAGAGGGGAGACATGGCAGTCCTTAATGATTTCATGCTTTTTGTTACCTGCACTGCAGGTGGTCTTCAGCAATGTACTGCAGCGAGAGCAGCATGTGCAGTCTCTCCTATGAGATGCCTGGCCTGGTCACTCTGTCTGTTTTCTAGTACAAAGCACTCCTTCTGCGTTGGAACAATGTAGCAGCACTTGTGTTTGGCTATGTGTTATCCCTCTTCCTTCCTTCCATGCAAAATCAGCCCTAATTTTACAGTAATACATGGAGTTTTTCACTAGGAAGAAGAGGGAAGAGAGAGAAGGTAGGATTATCAGCTCTATAATGCAGACAAAAGATTGGTGTTAAACTGCAGAAGGCAGGAAGGATGAGTTTTTACTCATCCTCTAAGTCATGTCCATTCTGAAGGATGAGTTTTTACTCATCCTCTAAGTCATGTCCATTCTGAAGGTCACTCAGCTGCTCTGTGTTGTATGATGGGCTGTGCCTGGACAGGGATGCTGGAAGGGTGCCAGGCACTGCTAGAAGATGAATATTTAAGATAAAACTCAGCCTTTGTATCTTCTGTGAAGATGCCCCTTGGAAGAGGCAGTGAGAGAGAGGACCTTGCTTGTGAAGTGTCTGTCATGTTAATTTGCCCTTGTGCCTGTACAGAGACAGGAGGAAACACGCGGTTTGACTACAGCTGTATAGTACAGTGGATCTGCACAGCTGTGTGGTGGAAGATGCACAGGATCGGGGTGAGCATTAGTTTCTCATTAAAAACTGGTGTCATGCACAAGAAAATCGAGGACTAAGGGAACCTAGAACCACCGTCTTTCCCCATTACACTAACATAAACTGTTGGAAGGCTGTATCTCCATCATTTTGTCACACTTGCATATCTGGGCACATCTCTCTGGGAAGAGGACACGTGCTGCTGTCACCTTCACCAGCCCTCTGCTCTCCAGCTCCCCAGCCATACCCCCAGGACAATAACTGACATGCTGAACAATGGTTTCATTCCAATGGTTTCTATACAACCTTAGTTGCAGGGAGAAGATCCAGAAGGAGTAGCATCTTCTGTTTCCTCCACCTGGCTTACATCTTGCTTGTTATGGAGAGGTGTTTTGCACTTAGATTTTCAAACAGACGTTCTTCAAGCTGCTCCTGCTTTTAGTTACCAAAATTATGACTTACTGTTCCCAGCACACAGCCCTTTTACTATAAAATGAAGGCAAAGTGGAGCTTTCTTAAGACTTTTATTGTAGATGCATAGGTACACTTGGGTGTACTCTGAAGCTGTAGGCTAGTTCTGCTCGGACATAAGGTCATCCCATGTCTTGCTTCTGTTCATCTCACAGAGCACTGAGTGGGTGGTACTGCCCTATTCCTGTTTGTCTTCTGTTTAAACCCACCACATCACCCCCTGTATGTTCCTGTTTCTTTTTTAGCATATAGGGAACCCAACTGATTATTTTTGTCCAGATGCCTAATTTTTAGATACCTAAAGTTGGTATGATGGATCTTACCTCACAGGCCTAATTCAAACTTGAAAATACAAATTAAATATTTATGTCATTTGGACATTTTCAAAGATTTCCTCACTGGTAAACACAGTCACCAGTACCCTCCATACCTCTTGAGTATGTGTAACTCAAGCTTGGCTTCTTCAAGATATATTGCTTGGCTTCTTGGAGAAATATTGCTCATGAGCATAATGTCATTGTTTGCTTATACACTGTGACACATGCTGTGTTCACACACACTGATTGTGCCCCCCTTGGGCATCTTACATAGCTCTTCCTTTGTTATGGCATCTTTCATCATGTCCAGTTTTAAGAACTATCTTCATCAGCAAGACAAACTAGAAAATGTTCTATGCTAGAATCATTCTAAGAATAGAAATCTGCTGCATATCTATGCATGATGCCTCCTGGGTTTATTTATTTGTGGGCTCTTGAATCCTTTCTTGGAATACAGGTAGATAATCTTTTTGAGGCAGATCACACTGGAAAACTTCTCTGTGCTGGCTGTTTCATGTAGCCCCAGAGGTTATAGACTTGTAGCAGTATATGATAGCATGGGGACAATCCAAGTCAATGGCAGTTACAGAACACAGATAATCTCACCTCCCCTGGCCTATGGACACCTGAGGGCCAGCATCTATACTTTAGATACCAAATCAAATTTAGAAAAGATGCATGTTCCTAAGGTTGGTTTCTCATGAGATCTACTGAAGCCCCCAGGTAAGTTAATTAGCAAAGGTTGATGAGTAGATGTCTACCTCTCTTAGAAACTCTTTTTTAAGATAAATAATTCTATCTGCATTTTTACATTTCTGGATACTTTTTTTTATATATGACCTGCTCTCATTTCTATCAATCCAGCTCAGTTAGAAAAAAAACATTTGGCATAAGCAATTATCCGTTCTACTTTCTCTTGGTTCTGGCTGGAGGTTGCTTCTAATAAGGAGAAATGACGGGGCAGCTTAGTCCAGGTAGGAATTGCTGTCTTCACTGTTGTCTCCACACTGCAGGCTGACCCTTAGAAACAATAGATAATGCAAACTACCTCCGCTTTCTCTATCTCTTATCCAGAGTTTTGGCACTTAGCTGATACAGGGACATAGCTCTGCCTGAGAGAGTTGGGAGGAAGCAGAGCATTAACTGCTTACTAATTAAATATCATAGAGACTCCTGGTTACTGACTACTCCCATGGTGTTTTTGTTCTGCCTTCATCATCCTCAGTTGTAGCAGTTGTTAGGATGTGCAACAGTAAAGATATTTACTGCTCAGCATATGGCTGAGTTTCACCTTGAGACCTCAGTTCTGTCAGCAGTTTAAAGATTAAATGCCACTTCTCTAAGTGAGTGTCAGAATCACCACAAAAATCAGTGAGAGGTAAGAGACATAATCCCTTAGGAGCTTCTCCATTGATCCTCCCATGGTTCCCAAGCATTGTGTAGCCCTGAACGCACGACTGTCCATTTCTCCAGATTAGTTTATTTAGTTACTTATCCCTTGGGCTTGTCGGAGGAAATTTGTATCCTTGGAAAGAAGTAAAAGTCAAATAACAGCCACTCCAAACCATACCAAACAGCATTACTCACTGCAGTAAAATGCAGGTATCTTGTGGGACTAGAAAGCAGCTGTTTCTGTGGGTCCTGCTGACATAAGCCTAATTCCACTGTCTTCAGTGGAACATGCTATGCAGCTTGGTTTATTCAGCTGGTGTCTAGCATAGTATCTAAAAGCTGCTGTGCTGGAGAATTCTTTATGTCTTCACCCAGATTTAGAGGCTCTGAGATCACATTCTTCCCCTAGACAGCTGGCAAATGGGTGCGTTTATGTGCAGCACCCTTGAGAATTGTAAGACATACCCAAATGATGCTCTCCCCAGGAAACATTGTGCTCTCTCTCTCTCCCTCTCTCCCTCTCTTTCCTTCCTCCCTCTGCTATTGTTTTCTGAACTGTCTGCTCTTTTCAGATATTCAGCTTGAGAAGATGCAAGGTCGTTTGTAGTCCTGCATGCAAAGACATGTAGACAGCAGTCACATTACTGGGAGCACGTTCAAGGGCATCTTCTCCAGAAAAAGTGTTGAGAAAAAAAATGCTATTTTATTTTATTTTATTTTATTTTATTTTAATCTTATTTTATTTTATTTATTTTTTAATTGCACAGGAGGAAAAGCAACGAATGGGGAGACTTGCCTGGCATTTCGCACACACGTCTTTTGATATGAATTAAGGAGTCAACTTCAGCTGATCATTTCTCAGACGTACCCAGAGCCCTCTGGTGGTCGTTGAAGATTTTAAATTTCTTTTTTGTTTTGTTTTTGTTTTACCCAAATATATAAGGCCTTTTGTAAGATTTGTTTTGTGTTTCTGTGTTTTTAGAGGGGGAAGTTTGCAAATGTTAGTGCAATTTGTTTCATTATTTTCCCACACATTTTCACCAGTTCTGTCTATTAAAAAAGACATTGTTCTGCTGCCCAGTAATGTTGACTTGGAAAATTGGCTTGGCCTGAGAAATGCTGTATTTACTCTGCAGGCAATGGAAGCTGTCACTGTGCAGTTAAAGAAAATTCAGGGAGTGGTTTGGAGTTGGAAATCATTTCAAATTAGCATGTACTGAAACTTTGACTTTGCCACAACATTTCCTTTTAAGCCTCCATCTCACAAGCCAATTTTTAGCTACTCTCCAAAGGTGGCTGACTTTGTGGAGGAGAAGAGGGAAAGTGCTGGAAGAAGGGGAGATGGCGTACACATGAAAAGTCAATGCACAGTGCTTTCGAGTTTTCTAGGTCCACCCTTCCTTTAGTCTTCCCTTATCAAACAATTTAGCTGGGGTAACCACTGTTTGGTTACCCCAGATTCTTAAAAACAAGATTGGCCATTCTTGAGCAGAGAGCGATCTCTTCGTGTGTCATGCCACCAAGCAACATCATGATCAGAAGGTGGTTCTCCCAGGTTGGACTCACATCTTGCACTTCAGGTTTGCTGATCCCCATATTAGCAAGCTATGGGGCTGCCTGGCTGTGATAACCAAACCTTCTTGTTTGGGCTGTTGTCAGATTTTGACACACAGACTATAGGACACAATTTTCTCCCACAGACTATAGGACACAATGGGTGTCATTTTTGCAGATCTGTCTAGGGAAGAGGAGCAGCTCCCCTTTAAAAAATCACATAATAGAGTCAACTACCATGGGAACACTTCCCTTGGGATGTCTGCCATGCAGAGTCCCTCTCCCCTGTGCTCCTAGAGCATCCAAGCACAGACAAAATCAGGACCTTTGGAGGAAACCGCCTTGCTCTGAATGAGTGGGACTATGATCTGTGTCTGGGCTGGCTAGTGAAAAGATGCAAAGAGTAGAAATCCAAAAGGGATTTCTACTCCAGTGAAGTATTTCCTTTTCTGTCAGTGGAGGAAGGAGGCAGCTGCCCCTTGGGAGGAAGAGGCAAGGGTCAGTTTGGAAGGAAGGAAAGAGACTGGCTTGTGTCAGGAATAGAGTAAATACTGCTTGAGAGGGCACGTGATCTTTTTGGTATTCAACATGCACTAAGCTTTTGTGTGTTTATGTACATGCACACCCAGGGGAATTAAAAAACCTGTTCCCAGATGGCTCTAATAAACCTATGCCTTTTACCTTCGGGGCAAAGCAGCCATGTAGTCCTTTTGGGATGCTGGCAGTGAGTGAACACTGTGGCAGCTACATGACGACTCTGCAGGAAGGAGCAGTAATTGTACAATGCCCTGGTTCAAATGTGTCGCAAAGGCCCTCCCTACTGAGCTCATTGTTCAGTGGTTGCAGAGCAGAACTATGAATGATGTGGTGTGTCCAAGGCCAGCCAAGGAGCAGCCGGAGGGGAGATCTGCTGCAGAGCTGGGGCCAACCTGATGCTGCTGCTCCTGCCTGCCATCCTGCTGAGAACTGTAGCAGATTTGTATTGTTTGTTTTCTGGGTAGGCACCACCCCAATCTGATTACTCAAACACTACCTGCGTACACTTAGTGGCTAACAGAACGATTGCCGTCACTTACGAAATATTGCTCTGGCAGCATAAGGTGTCTGAAGAAGCAGCAGGGGTGGGTAGGCACTTTGTATAAATTTTCTCATGACGTGGGTTGGGTCTTAATCTTGGTGCTGAGCTGGCTGGGATCTGTAGGGGCCAGGAGGTTTGCCTGGTAGCATGGCTGATCACAGATCACCATCCTGATTGTGTCCTGCATAATATATCAGCCATAATTCACTCTTGCATTGAACGGTAATAATAGCCATTACCTGACCTTACAAGCTGCTGAGAAAATTGAACAGTTAATCAATATGAAGATGTTAGGATATTGCACGCCAAGCACATCTGGGCCTGGTCTGCCTTTGGTGGCAAGATCTGAGTGACAGAGTAGATGACATTAGGATCCGGTCAGTAACATAGTGCAGAGGTGACGGACTTGATGGCCATTCTGTGGCCCAATCACTTGTATCGGCCAAGAGAATCTTAGTTCTCTTGCTTGTTAGCATTTTCACAATGATGTGGCTTAGTTTGAACTGATGACCTTGCCTTTCTTTAGTCTTCTAAGCCAGCCCCAGCTACATGCTAAAAAAAGATTCTTTCTTTTCCAATCTCAGAGAGAATAAAAATCAAATCCCTACAGAACAAAGAGCCTTGAAGCGCTACAGAGCTGTAGGAAGCCAAGTCAAGCCATTGGACAGCATGAAAGCTTTGAAAGCCTGGATTAAATTGCAAGCTTGCTGAACAACCCTCCTGAAGAGAAGAGATGTCACCTTTCACTCAGAAGTAGAAACCTGTCCTCCTAACAGTGTGCATGCACGTGTGAAGGCAGGCAAGGAGGGGGAGGAACAAGGCTGGTGTAGCGCCGCAGACTCCTATCAGGAGCAGATTGCAATGGGTTAAGCAATTTTCAGCAGCTGAGCCGGTTTTTGCTGGCATATGAGGTGCAGAGGACATATGTCCATGCCCTCTAGCAGGTAACTGGTTTGCCCAACTGCCAGTTCTCTGTTATATTATTAAAAAAAAAAAAAAAAAAAAAAAAAGGTTGTCTGTTTTCCCCCCATTATGTCCATCTTTTAGATTTCTAAGGTGGTAAGGAGAGCAGGAGGAAAGAGAAATTATTTTGCTCCAGCAAAATAATGATATTGCATTTTTGCTTTTGAATATCATAAAAATGCCAGTTCAGAACTTCTAAAATAGACACTATCTTGGGTTTCTCTGTTGTCTGGAATTAAGGGCTAGTGTGACAGAAAGTTTTTCCACTGGTGTCTATAGAAGGGCTGTGATTTACATTCTACAGGCAAATGGCTTTATATTTAGAGACTGTAGGCTCATCCCTGCAGTGTTCCTTTTTTTGTGAATCAAAACTGCAGGATCCAGCTCAAAAACCAATCTGCATTCCCTCTCTCTCTTCTGCCATAGCCAGGCATGGTGGCATTCACTCATACAGCTGCTGATAAGACGAGATGGGATGCCTGTGTCCAAAGTATTCTCTATCCCCCTTAACTCTGCTCTGTTCTTCCAGCTGTTGTGGGGCCAGGGGCTCCTGAGCCACTCTAGCACTGCCAATTTAGCTCCCCCTAGGCAGGCAAAGCCTCTCTGTTCAATAACCTACGCAATAGCCTTAAGCCATGAAGCTGTGGCTGTTACTCTTGTTTTGTAGAGTTGAGGTATATAAGGTCAGCACTTACTGTATTCACATGTGGTTCTGTAGGTCTGTACACCTGAGTCTGGGAAGGACTTTTCCACTATTATTGGGAACTGAGACAAAATGGTACTTGGGGAACTGAGAGGAATTGCCCTTGGCAATCTGCTTCCCTCCTGCTCCAGGGAGGGAAAATGGATTTGGGGCAGGGACAGGAGGGAGGGCCCCCTTCCATCTCAGCAATGACAGCATGAGAATTTGGTCTACATATCTTTTAGGGCTGTTGCTTTCCTGATGTTTTTCTGACAAAGCTCTTAATTCCTTTTATTGATGTAATAATTGATCTCCTGACAGTGCAGCCTGAGATGCTGCTAAGCGTTTCCAATGGGCTCAGATTAAGTAGCATAAAATTTATCTGTTCAGCTGTGAAAACACCTCCTTGGAATTATCCTGTAGGTGAATTCATGATGAGGTAGGCTACCTCTGGCTTGTCTATAGCACTTCAGAGGAAAGGGGAGTACCCCACAGGACATTGTTTAGGGATAACCTTCCTAGAGGGATACTTTGTACTTAATCCTTAGTGCTTAGAAGTTGTTTTTATGTCCTGCAGTATAGAAAAAAACTCTTAAAACTCCCATCCATTGTAAGATGTATGAATCCTGCTCTACATTTTGCTAAATTCTTAGCTTGAATGACATGATCCAACAGTAAGTTCCACACATTATTTAGATGCCATGTGGAAAACATTTCACTGTACCTGCCTCCATTGTAATTGAATGCTCTTCCATTTCCTGCACAAGGCAGTAATTTTGACTTCTCCATCCTTTGATATTTTAATCTATTGCAGCCCTCACTTATTTATTGCTTTCTGAAACCAAGTAAAGCTGATCATTCTAATCTCTTTTTATACCATGGTCTTTCTACTCCTCTGCTTTTTGACTCCGTTTCTGGTTCAGTTCCCTTTCTGTGATGTCATTCTTGACATCTTGGTCCCAGTGAAGTCAAGGACAGAGTGGATGGCTTTGTTAGTGCCCAAGTTTCACTTGAAAAGCTCAGAGGCAAAATGCTGTTTCAAGTGAAGGCTGCATAGTCTTCTGTAATTTCCATCCTGTTCTTATGTGCATTTAAAGTTGGTAAACCCACCTTTGCAAGTTACTAATGTTGTCAGGTATTTGGGTTATTCCACACTTTGGGTTATTCTTCCATAGGAAGGAATACCAAAGTGCTGTGATAATTTTAATTGCTTGTCAAGTCACTTGTAAGACTTTAATAGCAGCTGCTGTTTCCCATCCAAAATGTATGCTCAGGTTCTCTAGCATGAATTACGCTGGAAGAAGTGAATTCTTCAGCTTTATCAAAATTATCAGCTTGCTTTACTTTCCATAAAATAATGACTTCAACTCAACTAAGTGATTTCTTTGTTTTAGCCCTGAAGTGCTTCTTGCCCTCCAAAGAGTTAAATCCATCACAAGCTTGGTGTTGGCCTCAGAGAGTTTACAAGAAGGCAAACTGGTATTTAGTGTTGTTAGCTTTTTCTTGAAGAATTGTAGTCTTTGCTGTGGGTACCTAGTTCTGTATTTAATTGAGGCACCAAATGCTTGAAAAGGTGTGGTTGGCTTCAGCTCTGTGATGTCTGAAACACTGAAGAATGAATCACCAGGGTGGAAGAATTGCTTTTTTTTTTTCCTCTGTAGCCCCAGCATGGTGTCAGATTGGAACCTGCAAATTTATCACTTCAAACCATCTCTGCATATGTAGCTGCCACGTGGATTCCCTGTTCCCTTCCAGGTTAGACCCCAGGCCTGGAGTGCCATGTGTGGGCTGCTGTAGATACGGGGGCCCAGCCATTCTTGAATTCTGAGCTTGTTTTCTGCCCTCTTCCTTGGCTCATCTACAAAATTTCAAGTCTCTTTCTTTGCCAGGAATTCCATCATTGTGAGACCTTAGACACTCGGTCCCTACCAGATTTGGAGTAAATAAATTGTAAAAACGCTGATGAGGACAAAGATGGTAATAAAAATCTCCTTTGAATGGTAAAACCCCATTCTGAAGGACAAAGATTGATGTGCCTATGAATGAATGTGGGCTGGCAGGAGGCTGCTGAGCTCACAATCTGTCAGACTGACCAGAACTGCTTCATTGTCTTCTTATTCCCCTCCTGGTTGGTATCCATCTGTTGTCTCTTGTCTTGGCATATTAATTTAGGTTTGTAATTGCATCCCATCATCAAAGAGAGAGAGAAAAAGATCTTTTAAAATAAATGAGCAGTAGAATTTAACCACATCCATAAAACTCTCCAGTCTTCATGCTCTCACTCAGCTCTGTTCCCCAGGCCCACTCCTGGCCATTTGGCTGTGTCAGACAGACATAACTCCCCTGTACTTCCCACTTCACTAGTCCATGGTACTACTGCCCTGCTCCTCTCCCCCTTTCTCACTTACGTCATGTTATTGCCCATGCAGTATGTGGAGGACTCTGGTAAAGAACTGGGACTTCAGGCCCAAAGCCCCATCCAACTTGGCCTTGAACACTTCCAGGGATGGGGCATCCACAGCTTCTCTGGGCAGCCTGTGCCAGTGCCTCACTGCCCTCATAGTGAAAAATTTCTTCCTCATATCTAATCTAAGTCTGTTCTCCTTCAGTTTAAAGTCATTGCTCCTTATCCTGTCACTGCACTCCCTGGCACAGAGTCCCTCCCCAGCTTCCTGTAGGCCCCCTTTAGGCACTGGAAGGCTGCTACGAGGTCTTCCAAGACCTTCTCTTCTACAGGCTGAACAACCCCAAATCTCTCTGCCTGTCCTCATAGGAGAGGTGCTCCAGCCTTCTGATCATTAAATTAAGCTAAAGGATGCATTCATTGTTTAAACAATTACTGTTTTTCTATTTCCTAGCATGTGCAAAGTATTTTATCTCATTTGTTTCTTTCTCCTTCTACCTGTCTGAGCTCACAACTGCACTTGTTTTAAAAGAAAAGTGGGTGGGAAACAAGTAGTTAGGACAAGACAGGCATACAGGCTTGCTGACAAACTCAGGCAGGCCTGTGGTCTGACGCGCACACTTGTGGGCCAGCTGCAGACACAGGCCAAGTGGGAGGTTTCCAAGGGAAGCAGGCTGCTGGTCCTGGTGAGGGGTAGCGCTGGCTGTGCTCGTGCAAGAAGAGATTGTATGAGCCACTTGAGCAGTAAGCACTGGCGATCTCTGCCTCCTAGCGCTACAGGCAAAGCAGAGAAGGCTGGTGTGTCTGCCAGGAACAGGTTTGATGGTATTTGGCCCTCCTTTCTCCCTGGGTGGGGTTTGTCCCAGCACCAGCTGCTGCTTCCTGACCCCAGCACAGTGGCAGACCTCTCATGTGGCAGGGACTTCGTGGTTTCGCTGCTGGTGCTTGGGTTTGTTTTAGTGCCAGGGAAGAGAGGTGTTCTGTTTAAATACAGTATTTCCAGGGTCTTGTCATGGCTAATACACAAGACCTTTTGTTCTGGATGTCAGCAGTAAATTTTGCCTGTGCACAGGGGCACCTTTGAGCTGTCCCTGAACCTGCCTTCACAAGCACACACATGCATGCTCATACTTCTGCAGTGCCCGTTAACAGGAAAGAACACTCAGTATAAACACACACACACACAGAGCCATATGGACACATGCTTGTTAATTGAAACCAGGCCCATGTACTAAATCTCTTTGTTAGCATCCAAATCCTGGCCAATCTGCCAGTACTTATGAGATGCAAGACTGGATCACTTCCATTGTCTGTCACTTAAAAGCTGAAAATTATTTTGCTGGCCCCTGGCCCTTACTCCCATATTCTTTGAGAAACAGCATTGGCATTTTGTTTTAATGCACATGTGGATGTATTTATATTTTGTGCAGTATATTACATGTAAGCTATAGCTGATACTTACTTCTATGCAGATGGTTAGTGTAAGGCATACAAATCACTTAAGTTTATCGTCAGATCTATCTAAAGTAGATCAAAATGCAGTGAACTCCACAGGGGGCAGTTTTTCCTTATAAGTATACTACATACACGGAAAAGCAGTCTTTTGATGATAAAAAGAGTTAATTTGAGGAGCAAAACTGAGTACCCAGGAAATATCACAATTAACTTTGGTGTGAACCTAAATAAAATCGCTTTGGCATCCCAAATTATTGACCATATTAGCACATGGCATTTCAGCACAGGACCATTCCTTACCGAACAGTGCAAACCTTTGCCTTATTCACTGCTGGTATCGGAAAGTCTGAAGACTATGAGCTAGCAGTCCCCAGGCTGAACACAGATGGACCTTCATGCTAAGACTGATAAATGCTGTTGGGACAGTTCAGAGTGACTACGTGCCTGTCCTACAGCATTCTGTGTGTTATTGTGGGGATTCAGTTAAAGCATCCAATGCACAGACCTCCGTGGATATTTACTGTGACCAAGATTGCACATGCCACTTTATCCTCTTGCCAAATGACAAAACAATCTTGTGTGGCCACACATACAGATATCTTAAAATCGCTCTCCTGTTTTCTGAGGCCTGGTCTTGTGAGCAGACTTTTGTATTCTTCATCATGCTTTGTGGGCAGAAGATGCAGCTGGCTCTCATGTCATGTACATCTCCTGATCATAACTTGGATATGTAAAATTCTACCCTGGAAGCCACAGCTCTAACAGCCTCTGTGAGCAGCACCTGACCTTTAAACAGACTAGTTTTACTTCTTGATTTTTTTTTTTTTTTTTTTTTTTTTTTTTTTTTTTTTTGTCTTCTTGTCTCTGCTAGAAGAGCATTTCTTTGGAGAAGGTAGGGAACTGAAGTGACCAAGAGCTCAGTGAACAAGACAATTCTGGCAAAATATTTGCCTAATTAAGGCAATAGGTGAAGGAAACAGTCCCAGGCATGGGGATTTGTGAAGTGTGGGCTGGCAGGGAAAGCTGACTTGCAAGCATTATATGTCATCCAGTTGAATTCATGCCCTTCACCAATGTTGCAGACCATAATTTTCCCAAGGACTTGGTATTTTAAAACACACTATATGTATTTGATCTGTCTTCCCTCTAAAAGACCATCGGGAAGATTTGCCAGTGATTTACTGTGCCCATACTGGGGGGAGGGAAAGCAGATCATTAAGCTTCAAATACAGCCTGCCATCTGGATGGGCTCAATGCGCAAGAAGGCGTAAAGTTGGGATGCAAATGTGCAGCGCTTGGTTCTCAGCCAAGACAGAGCTTGTGCTCAATTGTTTAAAAGCAGATCTAAGCAGACATGAGTTATTGCAGCAGAGAAAAAGGGATGATGGGAGTCCTTGGGGTCTGCTTTGCAGAAATCACTACAGATGAAACCCATGGGAGCTGTGCTTTGAGTGCATGGAGGTTTCTACATGTGGGCTATTGGTGTCTTGGTACTGGCACACAGGATTAGTTGATCCTATTGACATTCATCTTTGTGTCTTTGTGTTTCCCATAGAGAGGGTTCACATCGGTGGGAACTTTCCCAGTGTCTCACAGGTGAGGTGTCCTGACCTGAGGTGACTGTTGGCTTAACGAGATACTTGCAAAATTCTTTCTACCTCTGTGTGCAAGCAAGAGAATGAGTAACACCAGCCATGATGAGAATGTTACTATGGTTTGTAGAAATTCTGGCTTTTCCCTCTGCCTGTGCCATGGACTCTATGGGATGCTGAGCAAACCACATAGACACAACTATTCTGCAATGACTACAAGCTGTTTTATTTTGTGTGCTCGGGCAGCCAACCACTGTAGTGCCCAAAGTTAAGGGTCAGCATCACAGATTTTTGGCTGTGATCTGCCTATGACTCAATTCCCCTGTTTCTAAAATGGCTGTAATAACGGTTTGTTTTTGTAGGGGTGACTGGAAGACAAAAGTCCTTTTGAGTTTGAGGACTGCTCAGTGGTAATAATAATGAGGCAAATCAGAAAGCCTGGGAGGGAGCAGGATTCTGTGTGCTGTGCAGTGCACTGCTGGCATGCAGATAAGTATGGCCTCAGCGTGGAAGAAAGATAGCCTCATCCACAGAGCACGTCTATGTGCTGAATGAGGCAGCAGGTCCTGTGAAAAGGAGAGGAATATAGGATCAGGCAATTAAAACGGTACCTCTGTTATTATTTCTGTTTCTAGAGCTTGGTCTTTCTGTACAATCCATTTAATATTAAATCAAGAACGGTTGGGAATAAAATGCTTATTTTTAGAGACTCTTTGGGGTTGAAACTTACATTTGATATCAAAAGGCATTTCCTGTCCATATTTGAAGTTGGTATCATGCTATTCTGCAGCAGTTGCTAGTGGAAACTGTTGATGTGTTTGGTACACTTCCATTATCCATCACTCTGCTCTGCAGTTTGGGAACTGGAAGGCGTGCAGGTGGCTTCATTTTAATATCTATTTAAAGTGTAAATGGCTGTCTGCAGTGCCCTTTGAAAAGGCAAGGGCTGTTGGAAGCTATCAACACTCATGGGAATTAGGAGTGCACCTGTGGTAGAAAAGAGTGGTAAATGTGATGCAAGACAATTGCTGATGGCTTTGAGGATTTAAGCTGAGACCTTTGTCATTTGAGTACCTGTGGGAGCTCTGGAAGGCGGCAGCACTGTGAAGCAAGAGAAAAGCAGTCCAAAAGGAAGCTGTGTGGTGCTTTACCTGCTACAAGGGTGACGTGGCGTGTGTTGGTGAGCCCACCCCTGGAAGGGTTAGGGATCATACTGGGAGACAGTTGCTCTTGGTTAAATGAAAAGTTGCATCTACACTATTAATCTGACAGTCTTGAAGGTGAGCGTGCAGATAGCAGACCTGGTCTGCATACTGGGAACAGTCAGTTCCTTGGTAGATTCAGAAGGCAGATATGTCATAACTTATCTCCTAGTAGAAATCTGTCTTCCCAGACCTGGTGGATGTGACTTTGCAGCCACACTCTCAACTTTTGTAAAATAGGATACGTGAAGCTATAAGAACTGAGATGAATCCACGTGTAGGAAGGATACTGTCATGAATATAGCAATTCCAGACAGTGAAGGAGATGGAAAAATTCAGGTTCTGTGGTTTCCCATCCATTGCACCTTCTCAAAGGGAGAGTACTTTGATGAAGGAAGAGCTCCATTTTGGTTGGATCCCATTAGGATCACTGATCCTGGTGAAAAGGGTGAGATTACAATGTAGGAACATGGATTTGTTCTTTTAGCACCACCCAGCCTGACACATGCATGGCTATGCAGTCAGTTTTCTGCCTGAATTGCATCTAGATCTGACTGCTACGTCACAAAAGCTTTGGTGATGTTTAGAGACCTGTGCAACATATCTAGAATGGTCAGAAAGCTAAGAGTGGGCTAACTTTCCTGATTCTGGCTTCTCTGAGCAAGTGGTGCATTTATCTATGGCATATGTGTTGGTCTAAGTGGCATTGATTTTCCCCTGAGCCACAAAGGGCTCTTGCATGACTCCCAGCTTGCTGCTCTGCCAAGTTGTATTTCCAGCTCCGCAGTAGGGAGAGGGTAGAAGTCATTCTAGGAAAGGATGAAAGGAAAGAATCATGGTAGAAAGCATTTGGTTTTCATTAAGCTTTTCCTTAGAAGCAGATATTGCAAAAAACCTTTTTTTTTTTGTTTTGTTTTGTTTTGTTTTGTTTTGTTTTCCCTACCCTCTAAGTGAGAAAATAAAAAATGTGACAGAGAGAAACAGCATGGGAGAAGTTCAGCTCGGGTGCTTAGTATGTGTCAAAGCTATAGTCATCTGAATGTTCACGGGCTGATGTGCAGTAACTGGCTCTACAGATCAGCCCAGTCTTGCTCCCTGGGCTTCACTGGTTCTGCTCCAAAGCACATTGGATCTGGATGTGGCTTTGCTTGATTTTTCATAACCAATATCTGCTTGAGGGTTTATGAATCCTGACCCAAATGCCCTTGTTTGTTAGTCACACAGTGAAAGTAATATGGAAAGGCTCTCCTTGGGGGCCTGTCTTCTTTCACTGCTTATTGCTGCTCATTAGCTGTAGGCATGGCTGAAGCCGGCAGCACTCAAGGAGAGCAGCTGGGGAGGTGGCAAGGGGTGAGCAGACCACCAGCTTCACCTTTGCTGGCACAGCAAGTATTGCCTAAACAGCTGATCCCCACTCCTTGTTGGGAGGCAGGATAACCCCCCTTTGCAGCAAGAGCTCTCTGCTGCTGACGGAGGCATGGTTGAAGGCTGTGGGGTAGCTGGATCACACCTTGCAGTCCTGCGCCCTCCCCTCCAAGATCTCCTCTGAATTGCCTGCTACAACTACAACCTTTCCCTTTCTTGTCCCAAGCCTTGTGCATTGTAGAAAGAGCACAGCAGGTCCACTCTGATTTCTGACTCCTGCAGAAGCAGCCTGGGAGGTGGCAGCTAAGGGAGCTGCGTGTAGAGGCTGAAAACAGCTTGAGGGTAGGGGAGGTCCACCTGAGGAATTAGTCTGAGGGACAGTAGATGCTTCTCCAAAGCTCCACAAAAACTTCCAGGACTCCCCAAAGCCAGTGCCCTTTCCTGGACCTCTCTCACCTCTGGCAGAGCTTTGGTGACTGGATCAAAGAAATGTTTTATAATTTGCAGAATCCTCTGAATTTAAGTGGAAACAATGATTTTTTTCTTCTCCCACGCTCATGTTCATCTATCTCCTGTTTGGGCTGCACCACACTTCCACATCATGATTCCCTTTTCCCCAGTAAGACAGCAGTCAAACCTCACTGTGGGCATGCAATTATACAGTGGGGACTCTTAGATTTACTGCACTGCAAATACAAACTTTGCCTTATTGCAGCAAGTTCATTGCAAATTGGATTGTAGTCTTTCCCTCTTCAGGGCACTCCAGCACCCTCTCCGTTCTCTGCTTCCAGCCTGCTTGATCCAGGTCAATGCAATTTCTCTGCCTCAGCTTCTCTGACTGAACAGAGGGGATGGCATTAACTGCAGGAATAAGGGACAAACCCATTTATCTCCTTGAGTGCAAAACATCTCTCAGTGGCCAAAGAGAATCAAGCCGTGATCATTTGTTCAGGCCTGATGGCTAGGAAGGGTACATTCATTCCCCTTTATCTGTAAGGTAGGGTTTCTTCTTCCATTTCCATTTTCTCTGTAGGTTTCTCACCAGTGATAAATACTCCCACTATGTTACCTCTTATATGGGACAAGCTGCCCCTGACATGCCTTCTTCTACGTGACATGCTGCAGGCTAGCAGGGAGCCTGGCTCAGGTCTGCCAAATGAGCCTGGGACATGCTCCTCTTTCTGAATTATACTTCGATAAAACAGCACTGGCCTTGGCTGGGGACACTCATGCCTCAAAACATGATATATTCAAGCAGAGGCATCAACGGGCTTGCACTGACCTCTAGTGACAATGGAGGGGACGGGGTGCTTTGGTCAGCGACGGGCTGAGAGGTCCTGATTCAGGAGGTCTGATTCAGAGGTCTGATTCAGGTCCGTGGCTCTCAGATGGTTACAACAGTTTGTCCCGGTTATTTTTTTTTTTTTTTCCACTGTCCGACCACCCTCTGAGTGCAGAACCTTTCCCTAACACTCAGCCTGACCCTCCCCTGTCCCAGCTCCATGCCGTTCCCTTGGGTCCTGTCGCTGTCCCCAGAGAGCAGAGTTCAGCTCCTGCCCCTCCGCTCCCCTCGTGAGGGAGCTGCAGGCCACCATGAGGCCTCCCCTCAGCCTCTGGGCTGAACAAACCAAGGGACCTCAGGTGCTCCTCACATATTTCCCTCTAGACCCTTCACCATCTTTGTAGCCCTCCTTTGGTCATTCTGTAATAGTTCTATGTCCTTATTTTGGGGCACACAAAACTGCACACGGTACTTGAGGTGAGGCTGCACCAGTGTGGAGTAGAGGGGGACAATAAGTATCCATCTGCTGACCCTGACATTCAGGAGTCTGACCACCTGCAGATTTATCTGGGTGGTAGAGAGGGGTGGGAATACCTCCAACATCCCTCCCTTTAGCACCTCTAACTGTGTTTTGCTCTGCAGGTCTCATGGGGCAGAGCTCCACTGCACTTCCTCATCCCCTAGACCTCATTGCAGGGTAGCCTAGGGGATCAAATAAGCATGCTGAATTCTCATAAATCTCCACTGAAGAACATGTCTCCTGATCTTGCTTCTAGGAATATGCTAGCTGGGCCTCTTACCCTGTGGGTTGACTCTTCCGGTCCCTAGAAGCCTGAGAGGGTGTGGAAGGAAGGAAGGCTGCCAGCTACAGCCTTCCACACTAGGTTGAGCAGAAAGGCAATCAAGTTTCCTATGCAGTGTAACAGATGACAAGGTGTATATTTATCCCAGATACCCACATACTTTGCGTGAACTGTGCAACATGAGATTTGTCATCATGCATCAGATCACTGGTATACCTAATCCAATACTATGACTGTCAATGTCTGGGAGCTGAGCTGCCTGCAGTGATGCACCATGCCAACTGTGCAATGCAGGAACAGAGGGTCTGGGATTAAAATTCCTCCACAGTTCCTCCGGCAATCAACTGGTACCCTGGCTGTTCTTATTATCTGAGCAGGCAGAGCTGCAAATGTAAATAATCACAAGATTAGGCAGCCTTCTAAAGACAACTAACACAACCACAGCATATATTTCTCAGTTGCCCCCTGGGCTGGATATGCCTTGAATGGGATAATATTTCATGCTGATTTCTTCTTACTTTCCTCTGTTAACTGATTCTTGGTATAACTGCATCCTGGATGTCAGGGGTGGAGAGTTAATGAAGTGCTGGAAGTGACCCATAATCTTTTACACAACTCCCAGCATCACCTCTAATGCCTCCTGTCATCTCTCCATTCTCTGCATGATTGTTTTTTTGTGTTGGTGGTGGTGGTTTTCCATTTTCATCAGTTGTCTTTGCTGCAAGGGAGTCAAGCCATTCTCCCATTCTGGCTGTGCTGGCAGGCAGCTGCATTCTGTAATGGTGCTGTTGCGTTTGTGTTTTCAGTGCTGTCACCACCTTTGGATCAGCCCAGGAGTAGTTACTTTGCTTGGCAGATTTTGGCTTCTGCCTTTCACAGAGAAGGAATCTTCCCTGAACTGTCTGCTGCAGCTTTTGCAACACTCCCTTGAACATGTACAAATAATTTCAAACCTGTTAATGTGAGCACGTACTGGACTGCTTCTTTCCAGCCTGTATAGCCTAATGCTCTGGTCAGAGCAGGAGTGTTTCTTGCTGTCTCTTGTCTGTCTGTCATTTTTAGCTCTCCCTGCAGCTCCCTGCTCTGCTTACCTTGTGGTGAGGATGGAAACCGATTCTACTTGTTCTTCCGAAGTATGGCTAACAAAATGATTGGAGCTGGCAACACCTCATTACACCAAGCACCTCCTGTTTGGAGAGCTTGTGCTTATCCTCATTATTTAGAGGCTCTCAGAGAAGTTGCATCTGGCAGGGCTTTCCTCTGTTTATGGAGTCTGTGAGCTCCTGGTATGATTTTAGACAGCACTTTCATGTGGTCCATATATTTGGTCTTGTTGATCTAATGTAGTCAAATGCCATGAATCAGTCAGTTGTTTTTCCATGGAAAAGCCCTTCCTCCTAACACTGCTTTGGCTTTATGACCTGCAGATAAAGGACCAGCAAGGGGGAATCCTTCCTTTGGTGCAGGGGTACATCAGGCATTTGTTTGTCTGTTTTCCCTCTGTCTCAGAACTCTCTTCCCAGTGCAAGGATTCTGTGATTTGTCCCTGATGTAATGGAGTCTGTTTGGGTCCAGGCCCTTGTGAGGCTTGGTTCCTGAAATCCCTGTAATGGATCTTTCTGGAGTGCCATGACGTTGCGTCTCACAGTCTGTGTGATGCTGGGTCAGTGACCATCCAGGTTGTGTTGAAAACGTTTTTTGAGCAAACACCAGTCATATGAAACAACCAATAGTGCTTTTTGCTCATATCCTTTTCAACTTCCTTATCTTTTGTAATTGATTTAGTTTTGTGGGCTTTTCTGATGGTGTGTTCTGTTCTGCCAGGGCCAAATGTAATTCCCTGACTGCCATCTCCTAATGTAACAGGACTGAGAAGCTGGTGGTGAGCGCTACCAGGTGTGAAGCAAAGACTGTCTCAGTTGGGATGGGTTATACTTAAGGGACTGGGTTGACAAGGTTTGCCAGATGCCAGAGGATCCAGTGATTTTTACTGACTATAGATCAGGGCACCAATTTTATAAAAGCCCAGGTGGTTTTTCAGGCAAACCAAGCTGCCCAGAGTATCAAGTAGTGTTCATACCCTTGCTGAGCTGCCAACAACAATAGTATGCAGCAAGGCAAAAGGAGACTGGTGTTCAAAAATTAAGACCATTGTCTGTGACCTGTCCTGGGCATCCCAACAAAGTTGGGATTGTCTTGTCATCCTGTAAGGTATTATATTGTCAGGTGTGATCTGTGCCGTGCTAGAAACAGGGCACAGATACTAGCCTAGCAGTGGGAGTGGTCCTGCAGAGCTCTCTGGCTAGCATCCCCCCCGTATTCCCCACCTGTAGGCAGAGGACCCTCATCCCCCAGTGCCTGACCAGTCTTTGCTTACCCTGCACTTCTAGGAGTGCCAAGAGGATGAGACACAGAAGGATTCCTTGGACCTCCTGAGACAAGACAAATGTCCACCCACTGCACACCATGAGCCTTCCCACACCCGGCTACATAAAAATGTCATTCTCTAATGAAACTTCTACTTCTACAGGTATCATGTCACAGTTCTGCCCTTGATTAGCCTGCATTTTAGATTTTCCTAAGGTGGCCTAATTGATTTTTTTTTTTTTTTTTTTTTTTTTTTTTTTTTTTTTTTTTAATAATAATCCTACCAAGCTGATTCCCAATAGGTCTCACCTCAGAGCTTATAGGATTGTGCCCACGGTTTGGTGAGACCTGCTTGTGTCCTGGTCTTTGGACTCCTTGTTCAAGCTCTTGAGCCACTACTGTGTTTGATCAGACAAATCTAAGGAGCTCTACCAAGTCCAGTGGCCCAGACAAACACCTTGGTGATATTGCTTTAGGAATCACTTGTACTGAGGGTTGGTCTTAGACATAATAAATATTGCAGCACCTTAGGCACCAGTTTACACAGATCTGAGATTCAGCCAGAGTGAGAAAATACACTGCCAGCTCTCCTGGATGTGAAGCAAAGCCTGGCTATAGGACTGAGTGTTACCACAGCCCACACTATCTGCTTGAGCTTGCGGAAAGCCTGAAGCAAGAACTCTAACAGTTGTTCTGCTCCCTCCTCCCCTCCAAAAAGGGAGATCTTTTAGACTGACAAAAAAAGAGAACATGGTTGTTCTGCATCATCCTAAAGGAATGAGCTTTGATTCACTGAGTACAGTGAATACCTGTTATCAAGTATCTGAAATACTAATGAAAAAGCACCAAAGCAAAACTCTTTTTTATAAAGGGAATCAGATTTTTTATTTTTATACCCTTAAAGTTAAAAATATGCATTTCAAAGTATTTACAATGACTATATATGAAATAACCTTTGTTAATGAAACAGCAACGTACAGTAATAGAATATATCCACCAAATTGATAAAGTCTACATAAGAAGAAAATGTAACAGAAGAGGGGCTGGAGGTAGGGGGTGGGGAGAGGTAAATAGGGTCCATGCAAAATCTGCACCTATACATTTTTAGATACTCTCTGCCTTTTAGGTATGGATGGAGTCACAGGAAGTTTTGACCTCTTGTCCCTTATAAATTCAGCTTGCAACTGAGATTCTTCAAACTGACAGAAACGTGTGGGTTGCAGCAGTAACAATGCCTGACTTACCCATGCCAGCTTTTCACATGGGGACCTTGTATTACAGAGTGGACTCAAAATATCTCAGCAACCCTGGGAGGTAGGTATAGGCAGATGGAAAAGCACCGGTGTAAGTGACTGGCCTAAGATTGTGCAGCAAGGAACAGAACACACAAGTCCTGTCTCATCTCTCCAAGTCTCTCATTAGGGAATACCTTTCCTCTGCTAACAGGTAGCATCTGCTTTTGTGACAAGTTTTGTCACATGTTGGGGCTCTCAATTAATACTATGTCTTGGATGATGATGTGGAAAAACAAACAAACAAACAAACAAACAAAAAAACACCTGCCTACAGATAAGGACTTAAAAAAATGATATTCCAGTGTTGTTGCTATGTTCTAGAGCTAAATAGAAGATTTAAATGTAGACACACACTCAAATGATTCCCTCCCTGCATATGCATCATTGAGCAACTGCATCCTCTGTAATTAGGAACCCCTATGTACCTTCCCCCCTCCTCTTTTTCTCTCTCTATCCATTATCCATGCCTGTATATTTGCCCTTCCTAACTGTATTTGATTCAATTGTGGGAATGTCAGATAGGAAACAGAACAGAAAAAAATATATTGCTGCAGTGTTCACGTAGCATTTTTAATACTAATTTAGTCTGATTTCTATTGGGTTGTTTCTCAATTTAATGTCTTTAACTTTCTTATATGTGCATATATATATATATATAACTGTAACAAAAGGCCCATACCATTTCTTTCAATAGACAAAAAAGGAGTCATAAGCCTTGCTGCCCAACCCACAAGGCACACTGAAAGGTAAGTGGAAAGAGCTCTAGACAGGGAAAAAGATGTAGCCCTTGTTTTTGTGGTGCTCTTCAGTCATCACTGCTGGGCTTCAATGTTTGTGAAGGTATGGCATAACTTGCAGAAAAGGGGAACAGCTGTCTGGGTCACTCGCAGATTTCTGGTGCAGCAGCCCCAGGAGTGAGAGATCAGTTGGAGCTGTTTTTCCCTCTGTTTGGTGAATGAGTTTCTGAGGATTCTAGTTTTGTTAGATATTTTTTTTGTAGTGGTGGCAGAAGTGATGATGGTGGCTTTCTCTTTTTTTTTTTTTTTTTTTCTATTGGCCCAACAGTTCTCTCAGCAGAGCAATTCTTCCCTGTCTCCAGCAGCCAACCCTCTCCCCAGTACTCCCATCAATCTTATTTTTTCCTAAGAACAAGGTAGAGGATGCCAATGATGAAACTGAAGCAAAAGCAGATCCAGGCCAATATGAAGCTGTAGCCGTGGTGAATATTTGCGAACCCTAACCGCAAGCCTGTGAACCGAGCTGTGTAAATGGAGGCTCCAATCAGAATGCACAACCCTGTGGGAAGGAAGGGAAAACAGAGAGTTGGAAAATGCACAGAAACCAGCATTGCTGCAGGACATCTGAAGTCATGTTGTCCCCTGAGGTTGCAATGGATGTCTTGTGTCATCCAAGAGAGGGGCTGCTGCCCATTAGGCTTTTTTTCTAGAGGGTTTCTCTTGCAGACATGATGACTTGGGGCTTGCTTAGTGGGTGCCATGTGGAATAAATTTTTGATAACTAGAAATCAGCACTAAGCTCTGCAGACAGTTTGGCGCTACATGTTGAATCCTATGAGCAGTAGCTGTCTAACTGTTTATTCCCCTGCTCCCTGAAGTACTTTATTTTTATTTTTTCCCAAAGGTATTTTGCAAAACCCACTGGGAATTTCTAATGAAAATCTGTAAATATTGTAATTATCTAAATTAGATTAAAAATATGTATTTATCACTTTCCAGTTCCTCTATGCTTTGTTTTATCAAAAAATTGGGCCACTGGAAACTTTTAGCTGGCTGACAATTTCCCTGATGGCCATGTGTGGCAGACACGTGGCTACTTGCGCTTGTGGAGGCATTTAGGAAGCATGCAGAGCTATTGCAAGGCGTGCATACTTACAGCAAACCAGCATGATGGCTCCAGTGATGTAGAAACGTTTGCCTTTCTCTAGGGTGAACAGCTGGACAATGAACATGACAAGTGCGATGACGGAGAAAATGATTGAGAGGATCATAAAGGCTTGTGCTGTTTTGAGGGAAGCTGTGAACACAGAGGGAGCAGATTTGAGGTCAGAACTCTGCCTCGGTATTGTGTACCAAAGCCTGGCAAATCATTGCCACAACGAAAACGCACATGTTACTCACCCGCGTCGCTGTTGCTGACTGTCAGCTGCCTGCAGGTGCCATTGCATACTAGCCAGAGTCCCCACGAGGCTTTTCCTGCGGGGCTGGTACCCACCATCCAAACCTGAAACGGGATGACACAGTTGTGTTGGGGGGAGAAGTGTCGGGGGGGAGGGATACAACGCCGGGCCCGGCGGGGCCCGCGGAGCCGCCAGGGGTCACCATCGCCCCGGGCACGGCGGCAAACGACGGCGGCAAATGGCGGCGGCCTCGCCCCGCGGTGAGGGGCCCGGCGCGGGGCGTCGCAAGATGGAGGGCGGCGGCGGGGCCGAGGCCCGGCTGTGTTGGGGCCGGGGGCCTTCGTGGGTGGTGATGAGGGGTAAAATGTTAGGAGGTGTGTGGATGGCGGCTCCCGGGAGCGGGCTGTTATCATAAAAACAGACAGGCACGGGAGAGCGCGTAATTATGTAACAGCCTGACAGCCAGATGGGATGATAAATACCACTTCAAAGCCATCAGCTGCTGATCTCCTCTCGCTTGCACGGGGAGCGTTCAGGTGCTGCCGGTTCTGGGATGCAGCACCGGGCACGGCAGGCTGCCTCCCCATACCACTGCCTCCCCATACCACCCCAATTCTGCTCGCATGCCCTGGACTCTGTATCGCACCCTTACTTGCGAGCAGATGTCCTTCATCTACAAACACCAGCACCCACCAGCCTGTCCCTCTGCCAGCCGTATGATGGACTACCACTGCAGAAGGTGGCAGCAGCCCCCAGGTGTCTCCTCCAGGGTGGTCTCTACTTACGTTGGCAATGGTGGAGACGAAGAGCATGATGACGGTGGCGATGTGAACCACAAAGATACCAGCCAGTAGCACCAACATCTTGGCGTCCTTCCTAGGTGGTGTCGCTAATGCAGAGAGCTCTGGAGGAGAACAAGAGCAGAGGGAGATGATGAAGGGAAGGGCTAAATCAAAGAATACCATTGTTGTAAGCTTTATTTACATGTGACAAAGCAGGTTGATCATAAATCCATTCTGGAAGCATGTAGTCACAAAAAAACATAGCTAAAACCTTTGTCAAAATCTGCAAGGGAGTTGCTCAAGCAGTTAAAGCCTGGAGGTAAAGGAACCAGTTTGGGAGGAGATGTAGAGCAGGGGTAGTTAGCTTTATAACATTTTAAAAATAGCCTGGGTATATACATAGGTTGCTTAAACTGGTGTGTGGTTATGTAAAATAAAAACGACATACTCCAGGCCTACACTTCAGGAAGCAGAGTTTCTGTTCACAGGATTCACGGAGGTCAGGAAAGATTTTGTGTTCCTGTTCTCTTTTCCTTTTGCAGTACAGCCTTCTCCAGCTGGTCTGGGACATTGACAGGTGGTGCAGAGTGGAGGAAGGGGTGTTCCTTGGGTACATCATGTGCTGAGCAATGGTAGAGAATGGACTGGGGGTCTCCCAGTACTCAGTGGCCTGCTCCATTATGTAAAGAGAGTAACTGGAACGGAAACACCACTGAGGTGTTCTGGAGTAGAGGAAGATGCTTAATTTTGCAAAGAAAAGTACCCATTTCCTTTTTAAAACCTGAGGCATGCAGTTCACTTTATTACTGCGGTAAGATTCTCTTGTAATGCAAATTCTTTTTTATTCCCCCCCCCCCCCCCCTCCCCCCCCGCCCCCGGTACCCTGTAAGCTTTTACTTTTGTAAGATTCATTGTCATTGATGAACATGTCATTGGAACGACAAGGCTTTTGGGAGGGGAACGTACTTTAGATAGCTCTCGTGACACTTTATCAAGTCTGCTGTCTTTTTCCCTGAAAATGTGAAATACAAGGGATAAATCTCAGCTGTGAGAGTGAGCGCAGGCAATTCACACAAAGTGAGTGAGCATATTTCCTCTCCTTCCAGGAATTTAGTAGTAATCAGGCAGTATAGCCACAGAAATCAGGCAGGAAAGTTTGCTGGGCCCACTCTGTGGCCATTGAAAGACTGCTTCCTAGAAAGTTTCACAGGGCTGTGTTGCTCTATCTCTTGGTAGGGATGATACTGTAGTGCTACTGAAGAGCAGCATCAAGCATTTGATTAATGTTGGCTGTCAAGTTATTTTGGTCCAGGTGACTCAAGTAAAGTTTGATGCTGTCAAAATTTGTACAGGGTGTGGTAACATTGTCAAGGAACAACACAATTATATTTTGTGATGTCTTTCATACAAACTGTGACAAAAAGCTTTGTAAGGTCCTATAAATGTTTTCTTTATTTACTCAGTGACTCCACCTTCTCCACTCCTGTCTTTCATTGTGGCTGTATATGGGATTGTTTTCCTTTAAAGTGCTGCTGCTATTCCTTGCACTGCTTTGGACACAGTTTCCACAAACCATAGTAAGCAGGCAGGCTTCTCCATTGGTGGCACTTTGTCCAAATTCAGGGTTGGCTTTGTTATGCAGCCCTCCTACCCAAGAAAGATCATTCTTTAGAAGGATGAATTAGGTTTGGTGACTGGTCATATTTCCTGGGTAAGAACTTGACCACCAAGTGCTTGATGGGAACTGATCTGGATACCTCCACTGTACCGTGAGCTGTGAAACTATTGCTGTCACTGCACTAAGTTATATAGCTGCATCAGGTACCTTGAACATAGCATCTAAGTCAAGCGCTCCCATCCCTTTGAATACTTGTCATCCTTATTTCTGATTACCTTGGTTCATACACAGAATGTAACAAATGCTATTGCCACTATCATCTACCAAAATTGTATATACAATTATTGTATATACCAAATTGTGTCAGACCTGCCTGCTGTGCCTTTGCTTAACAGAGGCTAAACTTTCTTCCTTTCCTAGATGAATGTTCTTTTCCATGTTCCTTTAAAAATGAGTTCAGTGGTTTTTATTGCTGATTATTTTTGAGGACCTTCAAAAAAGCCCTGTACTTGAAAGACTGAAAACCTACTTTCATGACACCCTAAAGGACTAGAATAGTCCTTTAAAATGCATCTTCTGTTTGCATTCAGAAAGGAAAATGAGGGAAAATGTTACTTTTCAATGTAAAGAAAAAAGGAAGAAGAAAAGGAGAGAACCAAACCCTTTATCCCTTTGCTCTCTCTGCCCAGTTTTTGCACTGCTTTAGAGCACTGTCAGTTCAGGTGATTTCAATGTACCTACTTCCTGAGAACATCAGCACCTCTCCCTGAATATACATGCTATCAAATGCATCCCCCCCGGGATATATGTTCATAGCTTAGTTTTGAATCTTTGTGAGTTAAAGCACACGCCTCCCTCTCTATTCATTCACTTTCCCCTTCCTTTACCTCTCTCTGCCTTTTAAATAAAACACTGGAGAACAATCCCAAAGGAACAGTGGGTGAACAGCATTGAAATAGAGTCATCTCTCTCTGACTATATGACATGGACTTTTCCTCCCATTATGCAGAGAAATTGGCAGAGCATCGGTGACTGACAGGATACTCTTTCCATTTGTTAAGTGTGAGACATCTTTCTCCGCTACAGGGTGGGGTCACACTGCTGGAGCAATAGGACACAATTGCATGCAAATGCCTTTTCTAACATTCCCCTTCCTAAACTGCAGTTGGATTTGGAGTTCCTTAGGCTCTTCTTGGATTATGAGTCAGTCTTAACCTTCATAGAGCTGCCGTTTTTTTCCACTGACTCACCCCAAAGCTCTCAAAACCATAATTATTTAACCCTAAAAGTGTTCAGGACACTGTTAGTTTTAGGACTGCTTCTCAAGAACCAGTCAAGCAAACAGGTTGTGAATCCTGCAGTGAACCTCCTGGTGCATCTTTTTAAGGAGAGACTCCAGCTAAGCCAAGGAAAACAAGGCTGAGATGTGAGAATAGAATGACTACTGAGGTAGGACATTCCGGTGGGGAAGAAGGAGCCAAAATCATGCACCTGCTGAACTGCATGGGTGAGTCAAGAGAGAAGATCTTGCAATGATGACAGCTGGCTGAGCTGACAGATGAGGAGAAATAGCAAGTCCCACCAACAGTAACCACGAATAACAATCACCATAAAAGCCTTCAGCACAAAATTGCGTACAGATAAGCACAACAGACTATATCTGCACAGACACTTTTTCTCTATCCATGCAGGAGTGCTCATACAGGGAAACAACACATAGATCTGCTGCACCCTAGTTAAGTTCAAGCAGTCAAGCACTCCATTAAAAACTAAGACAAAGGTTTCCCATGCAAGTAAATGTTGCCACCCGTAACTTCCCTCTGTCTAGTTAAGTGTTTTGGAACCTGCTGTCTGGAGGGCAGGCCAGAGAAGTGAGTCCTTGCCCTTAGTTTACCGCTTAGCATAGCATCAGGATGGAATGCAAAGTGCCACTTGGAGATATAACAAAGTATAATTCCCATATTATAGTTCCTCAAATACAGGGAGTGGGTTACTTAAGAGGACAAGCCAGATTAGGTAGTGGTCCTTTGCTTCTTGCAGAGAAAAGGAGTTGAGAAGAAGTGTACGGGATGTTTCCACAGGAATGATTGGGTTGTTTGGTTGAAAAAATCAGAGCACTCGATTAAATCTTTAAGATTTTGGATCTGAAATATTCCTGAGGGGTGGAGTCATCTGACTTGCATTCCCCTTCTCCTCTCTGAACTGAAGTTTCTGCATGGGACTACCTCTCCTAGGATGAACTGATGAGGTACTGTGAGAGATGCTGGCTGAGGGGAGAGCATAGAGTGTCCAGAGAGCACATGATGTCTAAACTGCACCTTCTGTGAGCACTGTGGTGACCTCCGACTCCCTTAAAAATCAGGTTTTCTGCTGAAGTCCCTTGGGATTAAGACATTCCATTTCTCAACATCTTGGGGAAAGATTATAAACCTCTGTGTACACAACAAAAATCTCCATAGATCGAAAGCAACTGGGATGAAAGAAATTATGCCTCCCCTGGCTGCCACTACAGATTTTAAGAAATGCCTAAGTAAGTCAGATCAGTGGTCCTTCTCAACCAGTACACTGTCTCTGATGGTGGTGGTAGGATATATTTTCCAGTATTCAGAGAAAGCATATGAACATGGCCATAGACACAGGAATACTGGTGCTTTGAGTCAGGGTCAAGGCCACTTGGATAGGAAGGGCAAAATTGGAAAGGATGGGACAGAAAAGACAAAGTATTTGATGCTGTCTGAAACTGGCACAAACTGCCACCCCTGCCACTAGTGCGTTCCTCACAGCAAAGGTAGCCTACAAATAGCAATGCTGCCATGATGCCATCAAGTAGGGGAAATCTCAGGGTAGAATAAAACTTTCTACTGAGTTCATAGATCTGCCTTTGACTGAGCTGAGGCCATGGCTTCTTGTTAGCCCTGCTATGATTACATGCCTTGTCACTGTGCATGATATGAGCATGAATTCTCATCATGCCCAGGGCCATTTGGCTGACTGCAAAGATGTGACGTTCTCTGTGATATTCTGGTGGCACGGTGACTTTGGACCCATTGCACTGATACTAGAAAGCTCATGACAATTTTAAACAAGCATATTTTATTATTATTATTATTTATTTTCAACCTTTGCTCTGCTTCTTGCTTTAAATCCAGCTGAATCTGGAGTCCTTGCTGACTCCAGACTTTTACAAACCACTGTACGCCAGCGCAGCTGTTGAGAACCTGGTTTTGACAGACCGGCCTGACTCAATTTACAAGTCAGATGCTTTTTATAGAGATGCAGATGAGGAGGCTGGTGCCTCTGGAAAGAGATTTCACATGTGTGGGAAAAGGGTTGGGCAGGAGGTGTGTGTGGGCACATAGAGACCTTTGGAGCCTCTGGTTTATGGCAGTGAGAAGATTTTATGCGTGCATGGGTGTTGTCTGTCTGTGGTGACCACATGGGGTACAGCAAGGCTGTAGAAGTAGCAGATGAATGTCAAACAAAAGGAAAGAGTGGAGCAGCCCGAGGGATTAAAACTGAATATGAGCTTAATTAAATGAAAAATTTTGCCTGGTTCTTGGGAAGCGTTTCCTGGTGGTACAGTCTCCAAGGGATCAGGGGGAATCGCTTTCCCAAGGGAGTGGTTAAGCCTCAGCACGTGAATCACTTCTTGTGGGGCCAGACAACGTCCTCAAGAATGCACCCTTGGTAACGAACCTCCTCTTGCTGACAGATGCAAGGGGGAGTCAGAAAAAATGAGACACTAGGGTTTTCCAGCTCTCATGCTCATGATTCATCTGAAAGTGGGGAAATGTCAGAGCTCCTAGGGCAGACACTGAGAAATTGGCATTTTCTCCTGAAGAAACCACCCTGGAGCGCTCAGCCATGTGACAACATCAACAGAAACTCCAAAGCTCACTTGGTAGTAGGAAGGGAAAGAGACAGCTGCCCGGGGCTGGGCAGGCAGCCAGCAGCCAATGCGGGAGGAAAACACTGTCACTCCTCACACTAGACACGCCGTGGAAGGGCTGGGACTGCCGGGCAGAGAGCATGGCAGCGTGGGGAAGGGGAGCTCAAAGCTAGCAGCATCACAGAAGTGAGCCTCCACACCTTGTGAGGTGCTCTGGGAAGCACCCTCGCCCCTGATGTGTTGGATGGTCCCTGGGTGGGTGAATTAGATATAGGGAAAGGCTGGGAGTTGCTGGGACTTGCAGGGGCTCAGACAAGATGCCAAGATATGCAAGAAATAATTGTGGGAGGACTGACGGTCTGGGAGATGACACGGTGTGTGTAGGGGCGTGTGTGTGCAGCTCGGTGTGGCTCCCTGTATGAATGGGAGTGTGTGTCTGTGGTTTCTCTGCGAGCAGAGCTGAACTATGTGTGTGCATGCATGCGTGCTTGTGCATGGATTCCTTATAGGTGTACATATTTACCTGCACGAGTTTGACAGTGCCCATGTGGGAGAAACCATCTGATAGCTCTGACAAGGAAGATCAGGTTACAGTGTGGTGTGAGCAGAAGTGCACATACCATTTCTCCATTTCTCTTGGGAGTGCCTGCTTTTCTTCCTTGCTATAGCCTTTAGATAGAGGTGGAAGGTCTGTGGAGCCCACACTGGATGTGTTTTTGGCTGCATTTTTAAATTTTAAACTGCAAATCTCTGATTTACATAGATAATTTGATAAAGATTGTCCCTTTATTTGTTTATTTATTTTTAAGGAGAGTAAAGAAATGGTTCCTCATCAGATAGAGTCCCTCTCTCTCAAGACGGAAAAACCTCTGAACATGCCAGTACAGACTATGAGACACCGAGGTCAACGTGACTTAGACATCTCAAGAGTCTGAGCTTTTGGGTCAGTCTGCCTCCAGGGTGTCCTTGTTCCTATCACCCAGCTTGGAAAACATAGTGAAGGACTAAATTGCAAAATTGTTCAATGGGTCTTTCTTTCAACCTCCTGTGCATATTGTGGGGGCAGGAGAGGATGAGTGAAGTAACACCTCCTGGGTATAAAGAACAAGCAAGAGGATGCTGTGCAGCCTGGAGCTGGGCTGTGGTCTTTGGGGGGAAAGAGGGGTGAGGGTGCTTATGAAGTAAAATGTCCTGTCTGGCTTTGAGAGGGCTGCTTACGTCTGCAGTTACTACAAGCTGGCAGAACCATGTATTACAAGGGTTGTTTGAGCTCATGTTAGTACAGAAATGGCTTTCTGCACAAGAGAAGTCCCCTTGCTGGGGCACACCACGCTGGCCTGGCTGCAGCCGCTGAATCCACCTAGCAGGCAGGTTGGCGCCAGGTTCCTGGAGCTGGTCTTCAGCAGCCCCCTGACCAGCTTGCTCCCAGCTCTGAGCATTTTGCAGCTCACCCTTCTTGCTCCCATGGCTCTCACTGTCTTTTCCTAGGGCTTGTTGGGGCCCGTAGGGGAGATGTCAATCAGGAATGTGAAGAATGTGGATGCTGGACCCAGTCCTGGCAGTTGCTTTCACAACTCCCCACCTTAAGCAGACTCTGCCCTGTGAGGACAAAAGGGCAGTGAAGGCCTTCACCCCAGATTTCCTCAAATCCAAAGATATCCTCTATGTCACAAGAGCTAAGCCTTGAACATTAGCCACTGCTCACCTGCCCTCAGCCACCCAGTGCTCAATAGCCCATTGTGTTTCTCTGCATGGCTGGGGATGACCTAGTCCAGGATCTGTTCCTGGAAGCTCATTGTGGGCATACACCCATCTATGCCTGTGGAGCAGATCAAGTTTTACAAGGGAAAAGGGTTAAATCTTAACTAAGAACTTGGAGAAATGGTCAGTCCCTCAGGGAAGGTGGGTTCAGGAGCAGAGTTGTCCTTCCCTACCATGACAGAGCATGGACTATGTTTGATATTACTCAGAGAACAGCTTCCATGAACTCTCTGCCCTGCTGCAAATAGTTCAGGAGGAGGAGGATGTGGGGAGCTGTAAATTTGGCCTGGATTTCCTTTGTTCATTGACCAGCTGTTCAAACTCAGGAGGTACTTTCCAAAACTCTCCCAAGGGGGCTGAAGAAATCCTGCTCCAGATTGCAGCCCCCGGATGTACTGCTTTGCTGCCCTCCCTGGAGAGTAATATCAGAAAGCAGTGTAAAAAATGAGGTACTCTAGACTTCTGTCTGGGCTGTTTATGTGGGGAATTGTTGCTGGACCCTTTGTCATGCTATGGAATGACTGACCCAGGCAGAGGATCTATACAGTCACATTTGGGCTGGTGGCTCAGCTAATTCATTTGGGGCTGGTGTTACAGCACTGCAGCTACCAGTTAGCTATCAGTTCAGCAAGGCCATGGAGAAGAGTCTCCTTTTCTGTGCATGGTGCTTTGCCTCAGCAGAAGAGACTTGTGCTGTATTAAGCATCCATCTTTAGGCAGAGCGATGGAAATCTACTTCCTCACCCTCCCTTTTGGGGGTGCACCTCTGGGGCTCTTACATCTTCTTGCCTTAAAGGAAAGGTGAAGAAATCTCATATTTTAGTCCCTTTTCATCATTTTCTTTTCATGAGAACAGCAGGAAGGAAAAATATTGGAGTACCACACCTTGCAGCCTGCCCTGTATTGTGCTGTGTGGTGGTGCTGTCACCTGCCTATCAAAGGGTGCGGGCAGAGGAAAGATCCAGGGGGTCTAGCAGTGCTACTTCTTGCCTGGTGGGGTGTCTGAGGGTCTGAGGGCAGACCCCAACTGGGCACTAGTCAGGTCCCTTCTCCTTTGTGAAGAGAGCGCCCATCAGGCAGCCAGTGGGAATTGGGAAGGAGAAACGTGCTGTAGATCAAAGAGTTACATCTGCAGCTTGGGGCTGATGGGGCATGTGGAGCCCTGTGCGAGTGGGGACAGAGCTGAGGAAGCAGCCTACATTCCCATGTGCCAGCCTTGTAGCTGGGAGGGTGATGAACAGAGATGGATTCGTGCCTGCAGCAAACCCCTCCTCTGTCACGTTAAGCAAGGCCCCCAGGTGGGCCTTTCACCAAAAAGACACTGGCTGTTATCAGCAGATCTCCCAGAGCTGTTTCCAGACACTACCTCTGCTCCACCCCAGGGCGCCAAGCAGCAATTCCCGCGTGTACTTGCATTGCTCACACACCACAAAACCCAAAGACCAGCAGCTAGGCCAGCAGGGCCGGTTCTCCAAGCCCCTGTCCCCAGCAGGGCAGCAGCAGTGCCAGCAACCCCTTGGCCCCGCAACACCCACCCCAGAGCTGGGTGTTTCCCGGCGGGATCCCAAATCTCCCGTCCGTTAGCGTGCCTTTGGGCGCGGCTCGGCTCCACCTCTCTCGTACGCCTGCCTCGGGACAGCCCATGCCCTGCGGAGATGCCCAGCTCTCCCACGAGATGAAGGGCCCTGGCGCTGCTCATAGCTGGGGAAAGCCGGCCACAGGAGCCTGCCCTGAGGAGCTCCTCAGGTGGGTGAGCAGCAACCGCCTGCCAGGCCGTGCTTCCAGGCACCGTGGTGTGAGTAGGAGTGAGGTGTAGCCCTTTGGATGCTTCTTCCCAGTGGGGCGAATGGAAGCAAGCTGCCTTCCAGCCCGTGCTCCCTCTGCACACAGTCCCCAGGTTTGGCAGCTGGGTGAGGTGGCTGGGTGGGGGCATGGGGGGCATTCGGCTGACTTAGCCCCCTGTTATCACATGAACGATAGCTAACGAGCTCCATGCTTTCATGCTCTTCATGCCCTGCTCTCTCCTCTGTGTTTGCTCAGGAAAAAATCCCACTCCATCCACAAATGTCAAGTGGGCAAAGCTACTCTCAGAGGTGCCTTGAGGAATTCAAAACCTTTGAGTGAAAGTTGCTCTGTGGTCACAGCATTTACTTATTTATTTTTTTAACAAACCGATTTCATTGTAAATCATGGTAAATAACCACTCCCCAAAACACTTTCCTCCCAGACTGTCAGCTGCCTCAGGCAGCTTCCTGACCACTGAAATGCATCTGTTTCTCAGGCAGGAGGCATCCCTGCATGACCGAGCTGCAAGCGAGAGGGGACCTCAAGAAGTCACAAAATCCATCCTGCTGCCACAAGACACGGTCAGCCCAGCTTCTTGACCATTCTTATAGTAGCAGTCTGCAGCACCAACCTGAGCCCCAGCAATTCTCAGCTGGACTGAATATGGTTTCGGGCTCTTTCAGCCCCATGAAACTGTAGGGGCAGGCTGGGTTCCTGCTACGGGAATCAAAGCCTGCTGCCAGCAAACTGCGCTCCCTTTCTCAGACCTCAAAAATAGTTCAGGGATTTTACTGCAGGACACGTACCACAGCAGACTGATGAAGTGAGAGAAGTGGTGAAGAAGGGCAGGGAGAAGGGGAGGTTGCATAGAGAAAGGCAGGTGAGTAGGGAAAACTGCCAGTCTCTGCGATCCCACACTTCCCATCAGCGCCTGCCCCCACCGCACCCTATCAAGTCCACCCTCTCCCTCGCTTTGCCTCTCAGCACTCCCTGCTCCTGGGTCTGTGCTGCCAAAAGGGGTGCAGCATGCATTTCTACCCATCACAATGCTTCGGCTGCCAGCTGGGGTTGGCTTCAGGAGCTGGGACCCCCAACGGCATGAGAGAGCTGCTCCCCCTTGTACCCCAATGCCTCTCCAGCTTCACTTGGAACAAGGGCTGTTGTTTTAAATTAGAGCTTGGCAAAATACTGACGGAGCGAAGAGAGAACAGAGACATGCAGAAAAATGTGAGCAAGAGCCAGAAGTGCTGAACCAGCAGCCCTAACTTCAAGCGGGCGTTTTCCCACATTTGTAAACAATGCCAGTGCCGCTCAGAAGGAGTGTGGCAGCTCTCGTGTCGTTGCTGGCCCAGCCTGGGCTGCCAGAGCTGGTGTCCCAGCTGCACATGCCCTGGAGGTGAGAATTACATTGCTGGAGCCAGTGCTATATACTTGCAGCATTGCTTTGCCCCGTAACACAGCTGGATTTCAAAGCAAATACTGAAAGGTTAAGGTGAATCCCATGGTGAGCTCGTACGCCAAGTCAAAGTGGCAGAGCAAGGGAGAAAAGCAAGCCAGGGCTGCAGGATGAGGGAAGCAGGCACCGGCGAGTGAGAAAAGTCATTGAGGATTTGGAGAGAAGCTCTTACCGGGTGGGCTGGAGCCGGTGCTGGCACCTGTGGAAGCAGGAGCTTGTGGGGCCGCGGTGCTGCTGTGCCGGAGTGCAGAGCCGTAGTGAAGGGGAGTGACCTGCTGATGGTTTAAGTTTCCTCCGTGGTGCGCGAGGGTGGTGTCTCTCCACTCTGTTTTAAAGGAGTTACTATGAATCAGTCTGCCTTTAAAGTGAGGGAGAAAAAAAAAAAAAAAAAAAAAAAAAAAGTTTCATAAGCTACGCCCTGCTTTGTTGGCAAGGTGTCAAGAGTCGCTGGGAGGAAACCAGCGATTCAAAGAAATCTGTGTAGGGTTGTGTCTGACTCAGAGCTCAGCACAGAGACCGCAGCCTGGAAAAAAAGACTGACGCTGATCCAGCTGAGTAATAGAGGCCCACAACAGCATCTGTTTATAAAACTAAACTTCTGGTTGTCATAAAAAATATTGTGTAGTTACAAATGTGGCAACGAGACTTCAACAATACAATTCCCTCAAACAAGCAAACAGCCGGTTGGCATGGGACGTAGTGAGGCTGGGTGAGTCACCACATCCCTCACCCCTCTTCTGCACAGCGAGAAATTGCCAAGGTTGGCAGTGTGAGGGAATGCCAATCTGACCTGTGGGATAGGCAAGGGCAAAACTTTTGGGAACATACCAAAGAACAGAGTTGCTCAAAATGCAGCTCTTAGCCTGGTGGTGACTCTGGAGCAAGCTGGCCAGACGGTGGTGATTTGCTTCCACAGGAAGAGCTTGGGAAGGAAAGATGGAACAGGGAGTTTATGATTCAGTTTTCTGAGGTCAGCATTTCTTGTCAACTTAAAGATCTCTAAAAATAGATTATTTACATTTGCAGAGAATTGAGTGATGAAGCTGTCTCGTGGATGCTACAGGCAAGACTGAATGGGGATGTGCTCGAGATGCTGGTGAAAGAGGAAGAAGTTTGTGAGAAAGCATCTTGGTTAAGATGTGATCCGTATTGTGATAGAGTTGGTGATCTGCTACTGTAAGGAACCAAGGCTTCCTTTGCAGAGGCCCAGAAAGAGATGAGGAGATACTGATAAAATAACTAGAAGTTTTTTATCTCTTTAGTGAGGAGGACACTGCATTGCGTCTATTCAAAAAAGAAAGCTGGTATTCTTTGAAGACTACACAGATTAAAAAACTTTGCTGTTTTTCAGATTATTCATTCTCTCTGGTGTTATTGATATGTGTCTTGTCCCAGTCTAATTTTAGACTATAACAACCAACTTAAAAACAGATCTGTGGATGAAACAGCAGCAAATATGACACATATGGTGGGCAAAGACTTTATGCCCAGACAGTTCCATGGGAAATTTGCCACTGATGGAAAATAAAGACAGAATTTTGTTCCCCAAGGATGTAATAAGCCTAACTATGTTTATTACATATGGGTTAGAACGGGTTTTTTTGGTGATATACATGAATATGCTATCCAGAGAAAGCAAAACACATTTGCTTACCCTGCAGAAGGAGTGGCATTTGCATTGAGCTGCACTGTCCGTTTGTCCCTCCCTGTTCTCCCATCAGAGTTTACTGGAGTGAGGGATGCTAAGCTCCACACAAAATTCTGGACCAGGTTGTCCTAAAGCAGCCCCTCTGGTCCACCTACCAGAGTTTGGTGGTGATAGGTTTGCTCTTTACCCCAGAGCTGCTCACAAGTGACTACCCACTTGCCACAGGGTAACTTGCTTCAGAAGTGCTCATCTGAGACCCAATAGCCCAAACACCTGCATCTAAAACACACATCGGGCAAGGCTGATGGAGTCTGCTAAGAAATTGAGTGTGAAGTGACTCACGACTGGCAAAAAGTTTTTGTCCAGAGAGAACAAATTCATTTTGTACAAGTTGCTCTCTAGCTGTGCCAGGCAATGGCCAGCACCAGGCTCATTGCAGGGAAGTAGCAGCATTCTGCGGTGTCAGCAGCAGCTTGCCCACAGGAGTGCTTCTTCCTAGCTTTCCTTCTGGAAAAATTGGTGCCTGGCCAGAAGAGTAAAGAAACATAACCAGACAGGTCACATATGCTGTGACTTTGGCCCTGGAGGAACACTGCTATGCTACCAGCAATTGGCTTCATGCCTGTTGCTCTACCTGTCGAGCTAGGTATTGGGGGGGGGGGGGGGGGGGGGGGGGGGGGTACTGTGAATGTCAAGCAAACAATGGTGCAGATAACCGCTCCTGTTTGGTAGCAACGTTGCATGGTGGCAAGATGATGGCTTAAGCAAGTAAGTGGGTCCCCCTAACGTCAGGATATGATGAGGTCAGGGAACAGCTCAAGTTCCGCTGAGCAGATCAGTAGCTGTTTGGGATATTTCCATCCTTGCATCCACCTGTCTTTCTGGAGAGGAGAAGACAAGGTATAATTAAGAGAAGTTCCTACCGATAGGTAAATGCAAGAGAATATTTCAAGTTGATGATATTTGTCTTGTTTTCTGTCGCTGTTTGTCTGTGGACAACATGCTAGCTCAATGAGCCTTTCTGTATGCATGAGGGAGAACCAGCCCTACCCACCCATCTAGAGAAGAGGCTGGTCTTTTTGTGTACCTCTGGCAACTTCTCCCTTTAGGGTGTGTGGTTTTCATAAGGGAGGTTGCAATGGAAACCGTGACGTGAAAAGTCTCATCACGGGATCTAAAGTGTAAAACGTGCTGCCAGTTTGACATGTGAAGGTTGAATTGCCTAAGATGCACACCCCATAATTCATGGTGTCCCTTGACCTAAGCATCACTCATTTCACAGGACTTTCTGAATGCCGACTAATAGGAGGCGGTCAGGTCAAAGCCATGAGAACTTAAGCTGTGGGAATCTGGACTGGCATTTCCATGGGCAATGAGAGGGTGAAGCTTTCCCATGCACGCCAAGCCTTTGCTGAAGCTCTTCCTAAACAAACAGCTTGCAGCTGCTATATATCTGCTTATTTTGCCATACGTCTACAGACATCACTACAGTGTATGACCCGTAGTCCTTGGTGCAACAAGAAGAGCATCTGCACTGACATTAGATAAGAAAGACAAACATTAAACTTTGACAAGCCCAGATCAAAGGAGGAATGGAGGATGAGGACCGAGAGATGAAGTGTGGAATTAGCTATGGGGAAGGCATGGCCAGGCTCAGCTGGAAGCATCCAGAAGAGATCATTTCTAGAGAGGGGGGTGCCAGGGTAAATAGGCCATGGTAGCAGAGTTCCCATGCTCTCTGTGATGCTTTCTAGTATGAATTCAACAGGACATACATGTGCTATACAAGTGAGTTTGTCTGGATAACCATCTGCAAATACACATTGCATATGAAGTCCCTCCAGTCTAAACAGCATGGTTTTCCATCTGAAAACACTTAACCCCTTTCTTTGTTCTTAGATGTGTTATTTGCTCTGTGCAACATCCTGCTGGCTGGTTGCAGGACAGGTGGAATTGATATGCTCCATGCTGTTCGCTACTTCTCCACTTGTCATGACATGGAGAAGGTGGGGCTGAGCCTGAGCTCATGTGCGGGTTTAAAAAAATAGAAACCAGCAAGTTTCATACTGCTATGTGATGGTGTAACTGATGTGTTTGTGTGTGTATCCTGGGGTTATCCATGTGATACAGTAACTTGCAGAGACATATGATACATCTCAGAGCCCTATGATAAACTGCATTTGTCACGCATGACCCTGCAGGGCTTCAAATGGAAGCATTCATCCGTCGGAGAGGAGAGTGAGATGGTTCCCTTATTTATAGCTCTGCTGTGCTCTGAGGAAGCAGATATTGGAATTCACACCTTTATGGTTTTGGTCATTTCTCTAATGTTTGTTGTCATGCTCCTGTCTCCCTGAGGATGCTAGATTTCCAGCACTTAGGGAAGATGACTTTACAAGCTCAGTGATACAAGAAAAGAATGGATTGTAGTCAGCAGTGAACAGATGTAACTTGCCCTGTACTCAGCTGATTTTGTATTTTTACTCTTTTTGGTGGCAGGGCTGATTTCTGGCCCAAATTCTTCAGCAAACTGCTCGAAGAACAAAACCTATGGAAAAATCCATATCATTTTTTTCTAAAATCAGCTAGGGCTGCCAGTCTGACTGACCTTTTGAAAGTAGGTGATAGGTACAGTGTTCAAAATGCCCTGGGTTGGTAGTGTTTGAGCAGCATGGCAGAAAGCTTTGATGCTGAGGACTTGCTGTAGTTCTCCCTAGGAGTTAAGCATTACAAATGGGTTCAACATTATAATGCATTCCCTGCATCCCACCTACCACATCTGGGAAGCCCTAAAGTTGTTCATGTTTCTTAACAGGACCTTTTTTTTTTTTTTTTTTTTTTTTTTTTAAAAAAAAAAAAAAAAAAAAAAGGGCATGAGATAAGGAGAGCATTCCTTCCATACTTTTCATGGTGATTAGAGTTCAGTTTTGTCCCCACATGTGAGACGGGCCATACACTTCATTCTCAAGTTGGAGAGGGGGGTGAGGATGGGTTGATTCCTCCATGCAGTGGATGGACTGGCATCTCATGCTGTCTTGGAGTACTGACATGCACATTGTGGTCTCTGCAGCAGATCTGCACATTCTGCCAGACTGAATAAATGGTAATTCACTCGTAACTGGTTGAGGGGTTTGGACTAGCTCTCAGTGGATCAGTTAGAAGTGCTTTGCCTTTCCAGGAGCTGTTGGATGGGCTGGATGTGATCCTCAGGTGGAGGTGTTAAACACCTGGAAGAGGCAGTGTGAGATGGCTGGTGCTAGAAATAGAGACTTGAAGCTGGGAAAATATAACTTTCTTCCATGTTCGGGAGCAAAGGAAGAGGGTGTGGTAAGATGAGAGCCATCTGAAATGAAGTCTTCTCCTGCTTTTATGAGAGTGGGGGAACAGCATGCCCCATCTGTTTTCCCTTCCTCTAACTTCTACCTCAGTCTCTGCCCTTTATTACATTGGAAACACGGCAGCTGAAGACATTTGGTTGTAACGTGCAAATGGTACCTCAGCCCCAGCAGCCCTGAGCTGTCACTTTCCCAAAGAACCTCTCCCATTCCACATCAAAGAGGTAGTGGCTGGTGGTATTTTCCACCTGCTCATGAAGGTCTCTCTCATCCATTCTGGCAGCCAAGGAGGTTTTCTTTGTTGTTTTTTCCTGCTCCTGGCTCATTTCTACTTCTGCCTTCTGTGGCTGCTGTATTGACAGTACACACTGTGCACCAACAGGTTTTACTGTGTTGGTGGAGAAAAAAATAAAATGAAATCCTGCAAGCTCCAAGAAATGGCATGAGTTGAGAGTGCTTTATTTTTTTCCTTTCACTCAGTACTGACAAAAGGAATTAGCTGCATGACCATCCTGGACTGCTGTTGTGTCATTGGCTGTAGAAACAGACCTCAGCTAAGGGGCAGTGACATTTGTGCTGTGGATGAGATTTGGTTATGGGACATTTGATAATAGACCACTGCTCTGCTGCTGTCAGCTCCACAGAAGGTTTGTTGGACTTTCTTCTTAGTGTAGGTGTTGGTGTCCTGGGAAGGCTCTAGGCTTCTCACTCTGCAGCCAGAGATAAGATCTTGGAGGGTGCATCAATACTAAGTGTACTTGTCTCTCACTCTCTGCAATATCACTTATCACTACTTTAAGTAGCGCTGTAATATCACTGGCCCTACACATACACAAGAGAGAAAGTGCTAGTCTAGAAAGATAAGAAACAGTAGAGACTGCAAGGGAACTGGCATATGAGTAATCCAAGCCCACAGACTGCTTACTCAACTAAACCAAAGGAAAAGCCCAGGGAAGGCTTGCTTGGAATGGCAGTGATATCCGTATTGGTCTTGGGGTGAGGGGAAGGGATGGCGGGAGGGGAAAAGACAAGGCTGAATGCGTGGTGAGGAGGGAGGAGAAGGAAAACAGGGAAGTCTAGCTGAAAAGTAAAGACAGACTGGACATTGACTGGGTCAGAGCAGGGCAGAAAGGGGTGAACACGGTGGGTGATAAGGCCAACAAGGAAAGTGCCTCTGAACTCCATGTCCCTGAGCAAAGTGCAGAGGGCAGGAAGGAGGCTGGGAATTCCTCTCTCTCATGCTGCTGCTGCATGGCACAAGGGAGGGGAGGATCTCCACATTGCCTTTTTTATTCCTTGACAAAGAAGGAAATGATTCCTGTGACTGCAGAGGCATGGTTCCCTTCTGAAAGAGGAAACATCCATATGTGTTACACTGTGGGCCACCTTCTGAGCTTAGATGCAGCAGTGCAGAACTGGAACAACTTGCATCGACCCCATGGCAGTCTTTCTGATTTTGAATCAGGGATTGAAACAGTGCCACTGTGTAAAGAAAGGGGTGGTAAAGCAAGAACTTGTGAGGGGGACAAGCCTATCACCTCAGTACAGAGAATGAGCATCAGACTATGGTCTCCCCCCTTCTTTGCTCCCTTTTCTCCTGCTTCTTGCCAGCTGTCCATCGGTCTTTTCAGAGGGAACATAAACTATGCTTTGCTTCCCCTCATGCACACGTGCTCCCTTTCTGTGCCTTGTGCCTTCACAAACACAAAAATGTTCATGACTCCATTCCTTCTCCTTTTGTAATGTACAGTCACCACATTCGTGGTTCCCTTGTGTTTGAGGCAGGATATGGGCAGGAAATAATAACGCAAGATTCAAACTGGAAAAATGCAAACCTATTATCTGGGGGAAAATAAACCCAAACTTAGCTATTCAAAGGGCGGGAGTCTTTGGAACTTGCAAAAGACAGAAAATTGGAAGCAAGGACAGTGGAGCTGGAGAAGAGTTTGCAATGTGATACAGCACTTAGCAGGGGAACAGGCAGACAATGTCATTTAGAGCCCTTGAGTTGCTGATATCCCTCTCACATACACAAATTTCAGAGCTGTATTTCACTCTGAGAGGTTCTGTCATTGGTAATGACAGCAAAGGTTAAAGTTTTCATTGCTGAAAGGATTTGCCTCAAATCCTATGACAAGGAATCACTCTAGTCCCAGCAGCACTATGGGACTGAGGAGTTGCCTGGCTGTGAAGACACAGTATCACAGAGTCACAGAATGGTTGAGGTTGGAAGCACCTCAGGATGACATCTTGTCCAGCCCTTCTGCTCCAGCAGGGACACCTACAGCATGTGGACCAGGACCATGCCCAGGTGGCCTTTGAAGATCTCCAGGGAGGGAGACTCCACAATCTCTTTGGGCAACCTCTTCCAGTGCTCAGTCACCCACACAATAAAGTACTTCCTGCCGTTCACAGGCAACCTCCCATGTTCCAGTTTGTGCCTCTTGCCTCGTGTCCTGGCACTGGGCACCACTGGGAAGAGCCTGGCTCTGTCCTCTTTGCATCCTCCCATCAGGTATTTATAGACATTGATGAGATCCCCTCCGCGCCTCCTCTTCCCCGTGCTGAACAACTCCAGCTCTCAGCCTGTCCTCATAGGAGAGGTGCTCCAGTCCCTTCATCGGCTTGGTGGCCCTCTGTTGGGCTGTCCCCAGTATGTCTGAGTCTCCTTTGTACTGGGAGCCCAAAGCTGGACCCAGCACCCCAAGTGAGGCCTCACCAATGCTGTGTAGAAGGGAAGGATCACCTCTCTTCACCTGCTGGTGATACTTTGCTTAATGCAACCAACTATAGTGTTAATCTTCTAACAGAGGCACCATATTCCTGTGCAGCTCCATGCTGGAAGCATGGGAGAAGACATGAGCTAGATAAGAAGGAGGAAAAAGGGAGCATTCACCACATTGCCTGCCTCTGAGGATGATTAACAAAGAAAATTAAAATCCTGGGCTTTTTGACTGCAAGTGTGCTTATAAAGAATCATGCTTTATGAGCGTGGAATGACAATCAGCCAAGTATCTCAGGCACTAAAGGCTTTCTTGAATTCAGTAGGTAAGTCTGGGCACTGCCATCCCTGTAGGACGCATGATCAGCTGGACAGAAAATGAGAATGAATGAATTGAAGCAAAGGACGTGAGAAACTGGTAAAGAGAGCTCTTACGTGAAGGAGGACTTTTGGAGGTGCAGAGAAGAAATGTTTAAGAGGATGTGGCTATTTGAAGGGATTTTTGAACTTTTGATGGTGGTTTAAGGGTAACCCCAAAGCTGCAGGTACTACCTGTCAGAGAGCAAATGCTGCATCTTCTGTGATATGCAAGAAAGTGGGTCTACTTTACAAAACTGGTCCTAATTGGACTAGAGGATGAAGATGAGCAAAATGAGTCATGGTCTGAATAACCTCCAACAATAAATTTACAGTGGCCAGGTTGGCTGTGAATATTGAGTGTACTGAGACAGGGTAAAAGACAGAGGGATAAGAGGCACCATCATCTTCAGCACTTCCAGAAGAACAAGGCAAAAGCCTTCTGAATGCAGGGTCTGATCCTCTTCACAGAGGATCTTCTCTGTGTGTGTCAAGGTGAGCAATATGCAGGCAAGGTGATGGGCAACTTGGACACCCTATTTCTGTTACTGTTGATATACAGGCAGCAAGCCATGTGTTAGGAGCACCTATGTGCTCATAGCTAGTTACACTCCTAAAGGCAATGATGTTTTCCACACATGATGTAAAAGGAGGCTTTTCGGCCTTGTGGACCACTTGTAGAGCAGCTTTTATGACAGGTATCACCTGGCTGTAGAGTCCTTTTCTCTGTAAAAAAAGCAGTCAGGGTGGAGGGGAAGGGAGGTCCCCATCTCAGCGGCAGCAGTGTGTCTTGGCAAACCAGCTCTGATCAGGTAGCGAATGCTGTGGGCTGCTTATGGAGGTTCTTTGAGCTGTCTTCCATCCATTGTTCCAGTTCCATGCTGCCACCTTCATAGCTCAATGTAGATACTGTCTCCATGCCATGGGCCAAATATTGGGCATGACAGAGCTCTGAGAATTAACAGAGAACTCTGCAAGTCACAGTCACCAAAACAAGTGATGGCAGGGGGAAAGCAGGGTGGAAACAGCAATGTACAAGGAAGCTGCAAAGACTTTGGTGCTGACCTTCATCTCCCTTTCTCAGAGAGATTTTACTGCTGTCTCCGATGCTCCAATGTCTCCTTTTGAGGGAGCAGAATATGTGGGTGCATTGAAGACATGAAATCCCAGCCTTTCTCTTTCCTGGAAACCTACACCATCCACTGCACTCACAAGCAGCAGCTGCTGGTTGTCCCACTGCCGATGCTGAAGGCAGCTTACCAGCCCGTGCCTTGCTGAGTGCCACATGCTATTTGTAAAGCTGAGCCCTTAACACAAGAAAGGCCAGGTTGTCGCTGTAATTTAAAGTCCTTTTGCTGCATACGGAAATGTCAGCGGGCAGTAACAAGTAGTGGAGGGTCTGACCTAGACACAAAGAGGCTGTTGTTTTCTGCCTGTCCCGGCTGTCAGCGGTGTTGGGTTGCTCCGCGCTGCTCAGGAAAGCAGCTCTGGAATTCCTCTGCCTTCCATGAAAGCTGAAGACATCTGAAGTGAAATGCCTCTGCCTGAATAAACACCTGCCAGGCTGCCATAGGAAGAGCCGAGATGCTGAAACGCAACAGGGTGAGGGCTGGTGCTGGGCCCAGGCTGGGAGCCAGGGAGAATCCTCTGGCAAAGCTGACACCTTGGCTTTGATCACTTGTTTTCCACCTGCAGGTCTAATCGATACCCAGGTGGTGCAGTGACTAAACCTGTCTGCCGGTGTTGCTGCTGGGTTTCAGCTGCACTGAGCAGTGGGGGGAATGGAGGAGTGGGGTGGGGACACGACACACGTGTGTGAGAGGAATTCCTGTCTCAAGGACCACAGAGGCATTTCATGCCTGGGATACTTTCCCCTGAGGTGGCCCCTCTCACCTCAGAAACAGTGTGGCACCTGTAGCATGGGCTGCATGACCACGGCGTTATTTACTGCTGCAAATTCAGGGGCAGAAGGCAGATTTTTCAGGTCAGAATCCCAGCTGAGCTGGGGGAGTCTGAGGGGATGGATGTGGAGGAGCTGAGGTGTTTCAGAGGAGAGTATCAGGGTGACAAAGCTCTGAGAGATTCTGGCTCAGAGAGCCTGTGGTTTGGCAGGAGAGGGTGGAGAGTGTGCTGTGCCCACACTTGGCCCATTGATGTGTATTCTGATCCCTCCCACTCTTGATGGATGGCTCAAGGAGGATCCTTCTGTGTGCAGGCTTGTTCACAGCGGGTGGAAACTTGCCCAGGGCATCTTTGCCTGCCATTGCCAGCTGTTGAGAAGGGGAAGGGGCACAACAGGCATGAGGCAAGCCAAGGGAGCAGAGGAGATGTGCAAAGGAATGGTGCAAATCTGCACCCTGTTCTCCACTGACGTGAATAGTCCCAACCTTTCCCATGCTTTAACTCAGAGATTTTTTCCATGTAGTCCTCACATAACCTGGAACTCAGCAGTACAGAAACTAAGTGTCTGTGTTCAGTTTCAGCCATCTCTGGGTTTGCTGAATTTAAGTTCCAGGACATTAAAAGGGTTAGGTCTGGATATCACCAAGAGTGTCCTCACACACAGCGTCTGCCAACGGCTGGTGCCAGGCAGTCCTGTGTGCTGGGCCACTCTCAAAGGTGGGAGGGAGGTGTGGGGAGCTCTGCCAGATGGGGCTGCAAGTAAGAAAACAAGCATCAACCTGAGTCCTTCAAGTGGTCAGTCTCAATAAAGAGCTCGTCATAACTACCTCTAAGGGCTCTGTGCTAGCAATAGTGCTATTCAACACACTTGTAATGGTCTGGAGAGGAACATGAACAGCAAGTTAACAGTTTGCTTGTGCCCCGCAATTATTCCAGAGAGGCAATTTAAAGCTGACTGTGAAGGGTTGCAGAAAATTTCCTGGCATGGAGGGACGAGGCACTCCCTGACAGATGAAATTCAGTGGCAGCAAATGCAAGGGAATTCCACAAGGAGCAAAACAACCTGACTGTGCAAATACACCAAGCAGCTCTCAGTCAGCTACTGCCAGCAGAGAAAGAGACCTTGGAATTGTTGCGGACAGCTTGATGAAAACTGACTTAAGGCTCTGTGGAGGTCAAAAAGGCAAACAGAAATGTGAAGAGTGAGTATGGAAAGAAGGAAAGAACATGAATATGTCTGTGTTTACTGCAAGTTTGAAAGTTGAAAGTGGTTTTGGTTGCTTCTTTGAAGAGCTTAGAGAAACATCAGCAATAATAGAGAGGATATCAACAATGATCAGAAATAGGAGACAGATTCTGGACTGGCACAGATTTCTAACCTTGGAAAAGAGTTGCCTGAAAGAGAATCATGAATGGTATGGAGAACATCAACAGAGAACTAACATTCATGCAGTCTCATATCACAAAAACTAACAGCACCTGATAAAATAATCAGGCAACAGGTTTAAAACAAACAAGATATTTAATTTTCCATGTAGGCATCAAGGCATAACTATGCAGCATATTTCCTTTCATGACTGCTGAATGCAACAGCATAAATGCTAGGTTTGCATCAGAAGTGCCTGCAACAGTAGGCTGATGGAAGTTGAGATGTAGTTCACCCTTTCTCTCATTCTTATATTACTTTCCTTAACATCTGGTGGCAGCTAGAGAAGAGATACTGGGTCTTTGGTCTGGGCTACTACAGGTAGC
>CM021765.1:43787306-43874259 GCA_011076525.1 Nettapus auritus
ATTTATTTATTTATTTATTTATTTTTCCCTGCAGTCATTTCCCAATTATCTGACAGCTGGTCAGATATTGCAGGAGAGGTGGAAAGTGAGCCAATGAGATGGAGAAGACTGCAGATGGACAGCTGACATCTCTTGTGGACATTCCTAATGTTTGTTGCACTGGTGTGCTAGGCCACATCATAAACAGGAAACAGGGCCATGTGAGTGAAAGTGAGCAAACACTGTGGTCATGTTATTAAAATGAGAAAAGCATTGTTTTCCCTACTAGCTCTGACAGGACAGTAGATGCCCTTAGACATTTAGGAGATAGAAGGCAGACTTAGTCTTCCCTTGCTGAATAAATGCTCTGGTTTCCTATGCTCTGGCTGTCTGATCCAACAGTTACACCTGTCCAAGCAGGAAACGTCAAGTTCCATATCAGCAATGAAATCTGGATTCTGTGTATTTGCAACCACGAGTAAAACATTTGCAGAAATAACTGAGAATAAAATTTGTCCCCAGGGACGCTGTCTTTCCAGCTTGCAGAGATCCATTGCTTGGGGCCAAATATCAGTCGAGGAGAGTAATTTGGCATGAATCAGCTGGAAGGAGACTGTCCACAGACAATCTTTCTGGAGGAAAAGATGGCTAGGTACAAATACAGGACTGTCGGGTGCTGGCAACAGAAACGTGCTGGTTGTGGCTTAGCACAGTTTCAACCATCACACAGTCCTGGCCACAGCCTCCTGAGCAGCCTCTCCATGGGTGTTTCACAACTTAAGGTCTTGGCTGAGCTCTGTGAAGGGGAAAATATACTTTCTGCAAATCAGATTGCCTTTTGGTTTATTCAGTGCTTTCCATGTCCATTTACTGATATCTGCTGTGTTTTTTAATGACCAACTCGGAGACTGCAGCTTTTAGGACAATTCGTGTGCCAAACCATTTGAGCTGTGGTTCTGTTTTTCTGTTCTGTGCTGCCCAGTTTCTGACTCCACCTTCTCTCCCTGCCCAGCCTACTCAGTAGACAATGTTTTTCCATTTAATTTTGTGAGACAAACGCAAGGCATTCTTATCCCTTCCCCCTCGCCTGGAGAAGAACAACCCACATCTGGAGGCCATTCAGGGCTGGAAGATCTCTTCTGACATTCCTTGCTTTGAAATCCAACCCATGTAACCTTCTGTCTAAATACTCTGCGCATGCATGGCAGAAAGGGGCTTTGTGAAGGGAGTCAGTGAAGCAGCCTGTGACCCCTACATCCTTCTGAAAGTGCCAGACCTCAGGATTGCAGACATTTTTCCCCACAAGGCAATTGTTATTTGGTTTAGGGCTTCCTAGCTTAAAGTTCTCCAAATCCCCACTTTGAAAGCAAAAGTAACCTAAAGCTCAGGGGACTCTTTTTTTTTTTTTTTTTCCCTGTGGTGTTAAACATGCACAGCAACAGTTAAATGAATCTGTCTGAAGCACTTTGTACGTTCCAAGATCCACAACTGATTTTGTTTGAACTGTCCAGCTGGTGGCCTGTGGGCTGCATTTTGTCTGTCGAGCAGTTCACCCAGCTTCCACATGACTCTTCCACCACTGAAGTTTTATTCTTTCACATTCCCCTGCCCAGTCAGAATAAATTCCTGTAACATAATCTGACCCCTGCTCACCAGGAAGGTGGATAATTCGTAATTCCATTTTAAATACCTTGGAACAGAGACTTGCTTGTTATCTCAGTGTTTGCTTAGCCCGTATATGCTTTCGTCTGTGACTGCATTACTGAGTGGTTTACAATGCTAGCAACCACACTCATCATTATCATAATTGCCCCTGTCGTGACTAATAGGACAAAGATCAATGAGCTGCTGCTGAGGTCTTTCAGGCCTGTCACAGAGGAAGCAGGTGTGTCTTTTCCCTAAATAAAAAGAGGTGAGGAGGTGTCCTGTTTGTTTCCCCGACAAGATTCTGTCCGCTTTTATGTTCTGATAATGTCAGCTGCTCCCCTTGCCTCATAGCACAGCCCATTCATGGGGGAACTCACTGTTCTGGCTGTACAACAGCCTTGGGCGATGAACAGTGTGCTGGGTCTCTGGGACCCAGATGGGTCCAGCTGCCATTACTTCTAGCCTCACACTGAGGCTTTGTTGCACTCTCATTGCATGCTTGCTTGCCTGGAAACATCCTTCTTGATGTTGCTCCTTATGCTGCAAACCTAAACAGACTAGCAAGGCTATGTTCTTGTACAGTAGTATAATATGGGAACTGTTCTTGGCTGGTTGGTGAACTTTTACCCTGAAAGTAAGTGGACCTGATTACAAGAAGAGTAGATGCATGTGTAGGTGCATGCACTTCTGAGGTGGAAGAATATATTATGAAAGAGTTGTACTAATTTTCTAGTTCTCAACCCCTGAGACCTTAAAGGTATGCATTCACCTCTTTAAAAGTTAACTATTGCAGGAAGTGATTGATGCTGTCCTGTTTTACTTCACACTACTACAGGCACCCTTCAGCTCACACAAGCTGAGAGGATAGTATTAAACCACTGAACAAGAGTGGCCATGGCCCATTTCATACAGACTTGTCTTTCTATGCTGCCACATGTAATGTAGTATAATGGTCTGCATGTATCTGAGCCATATGCAGCCTATTTGCAACCTGAGTTTGACTCAGGTGTTGTGACTATTTTCCTGAGTGGTCTGCAGAGGGAATGAGGATCTAATACCCCAGGGAACAAGTGTTTTTTTTGTTTGTTTTTTTTTTTTGTTTTTTTTTTTTTTTTACATCATGCTGGAATTGGTGTTTGTATGATACAGTCATCAAAAGATCTGGAATAGGCATGTATTTTCAGGAATACGTTTGGTTGTGCCATGAGCTGAAGTGTCCCTAAGGCTTCATATACCCAAAGGAATACTTTTGTAGCACTGGGATTAAATTTACATGGGTAGGAAAGACAAACACAGTGCTTAATACTCTTACTGACTCCTTATTCTAACAGTTTGAGGAAACAAGACAGTATTATTAATTGTTAGTGCCGTTATCTGCACTGTGGCAATGCACAGAGGCTAGGGCCCCAATGTGCTGGGTGCTGTCCAGAAATATAACGAGCCACTATGAGGTAAACGTGATGCTGAAATGCAGTAGTGATCACCAACGTGGCCCCCACAGAGATCTGGGTCCGTGTTTCAAAATGCAAAGGCCAGACTGTTTGCTTTTCATACACTATTCATTGTGGATATTTGGGGAAATATTTCTAGGCCTGTGATGTTGACCTTTTCACCTTGGCTACCCTATTGCTGGTGACTGCATGGCTGTTTTGGGGATCCGTGAGAGCTGCCTCTAAAGGCAACCAGGCCAGTCGTACCTGGATTGCAGGCTCTTCACTTGCTGTGGGCAGTTGGAGATGGTCACAGCTGCTGCTCCCAGAGATTGCACTGGAATTGTGGCTTCCTATCACTTCTGAAAATCTGGCTCTTGCTCCCAGCATGGCAAACTTCGTGCTTTTGACAGGAGGGTGAACCAGGGTAGGGCAGGGATGGGACAGGCAGTTCTGAAAAGCTGGGCTTTCAGACACTGATGAAATTTTATCTTGGGAGGATGGAGGTGAGTGGAATACACTGCTTAAGGGAGAAGCTCCAAAAGAAAATAGCTGGAGTAATGGAAAGGCTTTGAGTGAAAGGAAATTTTCAGCTGAATATCAGGAAATCTTTGCAACTGACTTTTGTTAATGTGTGGAATAGCTTCCCAAGAGAAGCCCAGTAATGGAAGCCTAGCCTATCACTCCTGGTCTCCAGAACTCGCCTGGACACAGAACACACTTCAGGCCAGGAAACAAACTTGCTTTGGCCAGGGCAAAGACTGTGGGTGTAACCATCCACCATAAAAAAAAAAAAAAAAAAAAAAAAACAATATGCGTGTAGCCAGTGACCTCAGGGAACATAGACTCCTTCCAAGCAGTAACCCAGTTCTGCTTTTGCATCTCTCTTCTACACCCAAAGGCGTTTCTTTTCAGTGCAGTGGTGGTAGCAAAGTCACCAGGATATCTGAAAACAAGTCCTTCCATTCAATTCTGCTTCTCATTCCCTTCAGCCACTTGTTAAGGAATGGTGCAAGAGTCTCCGAGATGCACAAAGCATTGGGAAGAGGGAGCCAGGCCTACTTCCCACCAGCAGGGAGGGGAGAGAGCATATCCATCCTGTGCACCGTGCACGAGGCCTTTAAAGCTGTATTTGTTCAATTAGCGGAAACTCACTCCATCCTCTTATCTGGCAGGGTCAGGGAGTGAGGAAGGAGGAGATGCCTTCTTGCTAGACTTGGTGTTAACCTGAGCCCTCTGCTCCTCTGGGACTCCTGCCTGGTAGCCCTTATGGCAGAGGCAGGTGACACTTTTTTGCTCTCTTGTGCTGATGACTGGCCCCGCTGGAAGTCTCACATCTTTCGTCAGATGTGTCCCTGAAGAGCCACCCTCCTAGCACTCTTTATAGTCCTTCCTGGTGTTCCCCAGCTATGCTGAGGTGTGTTAGAGCTCAGGTGCACAGGGTAGCATGAGGAGGGTGAGGCAAATAGCTGAGGTTTTAAAAGTAAATAATTTAAGCAACAATAACCTCTCCACCCAGGTAATCACTGTGAACAAATATTCTGCATGTCAAAGGTGTTTCTGGAGATAAGAGTTAGCACAATAAGTCTCTTGCCTTCTTGACTTTATCTAATGCTCCACACTTAATGCCACTTAGCTCTTTGCTGAAGGAAAGAGCTGTCCCTATAAGCAGCAGTGCCACAGTGGAGGTTACCAGTCATTTTTCAAGGGCTGACAATGAGATCCTAAGGTGGCAGCTATGGCGTTTACCAGAGGGAGTAGATTTAACTTCTAAAACTTTACCTTTGGCTTAGAGAGTGCAATGGAGAGGGAAAAAAAGCACAGAGCAGAAGGAAGGGACAGATATGGAGGAATATTCATTCTGATGGCAGGAAAATTCAAATTCAGAGTCACAGGCTGCACTTGTGCTTGCAAATCAGGCTGAGGCTTTTATTCTTTACCCCCAGATTATTATTATTATTATTATTTTAATTATCCATGCAAATATTGCTTGCTGGAGAACATCTCAGTTTCCTCAGCTGCTCAGCCAAGGGGAGCTCTACAGAAAAAGTCCTGGAGGTTGCTGCTGAAAATCTGGCCTTGTGACCTTTGTGCCGTACACTGACAGGCCACTGCCTTGTGGTCAAGGTTGCTTAGTAAGTTTGTGACAATTGTGCGGCAGCACTGTGACAGCTGTGTCACACCAGAGGGCTGGTGAGGCTGTAATATTTGCTTTGCAACACTGCAATGCTTGCATCAGTGTATCCCCGAGTCATGAGAGCAGATGTAGTAACAGGGTGACACTGTCTACGTGCTCACGTAACTTCTCTCTGTGTGTGCCCTGTAGTGGCTCCCTTGCTCCGTTCCCCTGACGTCCCTGCAGACAGAGATGACTGAGCCTTGCTGTACTCGTAAAGTTCAGAGATGAAGTGGTTGAGTGGCATTTCTGTAGATCTGTACAGCTGATCTTGAAACTGTGCTCAGAAGCAATGCCTTACACAAAAACATATTTTCATTTGCAGTACAGTTATTTTTGCTTTTCAACAGAATGGTCAAGACCATAGCAACTGAGAATAAGTGGGCTGTGATACAAAAACTTTCTTGTGGATGGCAGTGTTACAGGCACAGATAATCAACACCACCTCTATTCTACAGTTTGAAAGCTTATCAATGTTAAACTTCAGAAAGTACCTGCCAGGGGAAATCAGCAAATATGGCTGTTGACATTGATCTAGGGGTAGAGTTTTAGCCTGATTGTACTGAACTCATTTATTAGGAAAATTTCAGGCCATTGATGACAATATTTGCATGTCACACAAATAATAGAGGGGATGGGAAAAACAGCAAGGTCAGCTCAAATTAAGCAGGCAGAGCTGGATCTCCTGAGTACATTTCAACAATGAAACATGAGGGCTACCTTCTTGCAACAGTGCATGTAGGATGCAACAGGGAACTAGGAAAGCTTGGTACACAGTGTCACTATGGAGGATATGGAATTCATGGAATATAATCTTTAGGACACCCCCCCCCCCCCCGAAAAAAATATAAAAACAAAAACAAAGAAACACAAAACAAAACAAAAACAAACAAACAACAACAACAACAACAACAACAAAAAAAAAAAAAAAAAAGGGAAGAAAAAAACAACCAACCAACAAAAAACAGTTAGGAACATCACCACTGCTAAATGTATTGGTAGAATAGCAAGAGGGACATTTTCCTTTTTTTCAGTCCCACTAACAACTATGTCTAGCCTGAATAGCAGAAGAGTAGAGAAGACTAAACTTGGCATCCTGCAAACTCTTAGTTCCCTGAGAGTTCATGACAGGGACCAAACTAGTGTGTTGTCCAGTTACCCTGTAGGATTTCTGACCCTGGAAATGAGGTACATGGGTGAGGACAGGGAGAGTCTGTTGCCTTATTGCTATGCTTATAAAGGGAGAGGAAGCTGGGATGGACCTGGAGTACAGACATGGTTGTTGAGGTCATGCTGGAGTAATGGAAGCCTGTCTTCTGTTTTCCTGTTTGTAGTTCTCAAAGGATGCTGAAAATTGGAAAGGACTCAAAATACAGTTTATATAAGAGAAAGTTAAGAATTGGCTCAATCGCAATCTACAAATACTTCATTTGGAAGAGAGATTTCTAATAGTAAACAATGCTGGCAGAAAAGGTTTTGTTGAAATCTAGGTTACACCTACCCTAGTAAATAAAGTGATCCAGTGCCAGTTCTCTTAACCTGAGGGCAAGTAGCATAGCATCCCTCCGAATAAAATTTCTTCTCCCCCAAAGAAGCCTTGCCCAAACCACCTGTTGGGAATGATGCCCTGATATGTGGTATCAGATTTTGCCCTGCTGTTGTTAGGAGAGTAATAGCTGGCACAAGCCAAAACTTGCCAGGAAGCACACTAACAGTTTAACAATGCAGCAAATTGCATGCCAGTGTTTGAGTGCATGGCCTGAACTGTTTAGCTTACTAATAGAGAAGTCATTTCAGTGGCTGGCAGTTGAAATCCATCTAGAAAAGGGCGTGCACTCAAGTTGCGAGGCTGGTTAGCCAGGGGGACAATTTAGGAACATAAGCTCCTCACCATTTGAAGTCTTTCAGTCCAGCTTGGATGTCATTCTAAAAAGACCGGAATGTAACAGAAGCCATGGCCTCTGTGCGAGCAGGAGAGAGCCTGAGGGTGAATGATGTGCAGAGGGTTAGATCAGGCTTCTGCAGCATCCAGCAGGTGAACCTGTGTCCCTGAAGGGTGTGATGACTATAGGTAAAGTCTCTGTGAGAAAGTCTTTAGGATCAGAAGGAGGCTTATTATTCTCCATCACCTCTGCTAGGAGCCCTAAGCTGTGTGGAAAGTGCTTGATTAAATCTCTCCACCTCCAGGTTAGGAGATGGAAGCTGCACTCCCTTCTGCTCTCTTCTGTGGGAAGTCTCAGAGCCTACAAATAACCTGGAAGCCAAGGGTGGCTGTGGGGGCTTAGAATAAGAGAGAGAAGTTTTTGGGGGTGGATGCAGGCATTCCAAGTCATGGCTGTTTTACAAGCAGTGATGGAATAAGCTGGCTGAGATCCTGCAGATCTCACATCACTTTCCCTGGATGCACATTTTGGCTGTGCACTAGTGAACTGGGTGTCTGAGTCAGGGCCCCTGAAAGCCTGGGAGTGAGGAGGTGGAGAAGGAGTAGTACAGGGATCTTCCCATGAGGAAATACAATACGGAAGGCCAGATTGGAGGTGCAGCTTCCCTGACATTCCTGCTTCAGTTTGACAAGATACAGCCCCAGGACACCAACTGGTGCAGTCTGGGACACACTGTGCCTCACCAGACTTGATCTGTGACCCAAAGGTTTTTCTTTAGCAACAACGAAAAGACTTCAGTAGCTCTTCCATTCCAAAGGATCTCAAAGCTTCTGGAGGACTTCAGCTGAGTCTTTAAAAGAACACTCCCCAGATCTTCAGTTTTGAGGTTAAACTAGCTTTAAAAGTGGCTATAAAGGATTGTTTCAATCATTCCATAATTTAATTTTCCAACAAAGCTATGAAGCAAACATTTAGGTCTGTAATAGACTGGAAGTGGAAGGAAACAGCAGTAAATTCCAGAATGGTTTTGTTGAGAGTCTTAGAAATAATGCCCTTCAAACATTGCCGTCTGTCCTAACCCAGAGCATGACAATCACAGAGAGAAGTGTTATTCTGGACTGCTGCTTTAGCCCAAACCAGAAAGTGTTGCAAGGCTGGAATACTAAAGGTACAGTTGGACAAATTTACTTTTCTAAGGTTGATTGAGAATTGCTTTGAACTTCAGGTGCCCGCTAGCAGAGCCAGGGCATCCTTAGGATTGAATCACAGGTAGACTTACAGGAGCAGTAAAGGGTTGTAGCGTGGGCCAGTGACCTGCTTTGAGTTTCATTAGAGGGGAACAGCTGACCTATGAATGCATCCAGCCATAAGCTGAACTGTTGGGGATTTTGAAACTGTGACACAAAGTTAAAGATGTGTGTGAGCCCTCAGGACAAATCAGAGCAGGACATTTCTTGTGTCCAGCACTGGGTTAATGAGGGAGTGAAAGAGCAGCTCTGAAATCTGTTTTAAACCAAATCTTAGAAAGATTATTTAAAAAGAATGCAAAACATAAAAATCTTTATTGGTTTAGAAAGGGGGTGGGAGGGAAGCCCCAGTCAAATGTTCTGTTAGCTTACAAATCAGGCAGAGAGCTAGAGCTGAGTCTTCCTACTTCTTGCCCAGTGCTGCAGACTGATAACAGGTGACCACAACTTGTTTAATTATGGTCACAATTCTCTCAAGACTGCCCTCTTCACCATTTTCCTAACCCCTAGTCCTCACTCAGGGTGTTCTTAGTGTAGCTCAGCTGCACAAGTATCAGCCCAGAGGGAGCAGCTCCTCTGAGCTGTTTTCCCTCCTGTTCTCTCCAGCCAGTCTTTCTAGTTCCACAGCCTCTGCAAGGCTGCAGGCTTCTTCTATTATTATTATTATTTTTTTTTCCTGTGTCATCCAAGGAACACACCCACCTCTCCCTCTCCAGTCCCATCTTTTGCCTTGTTCAGAGAGATTCTGCAACTCCTGTGAAGGAATTTCAAGCAATGCCAACTATAGCCAATAAGAGGAAAAAAAGAAAAAAAAAAAAGAGAAGAGAAGAGAAGAGAAGAGAAGAGAAGAGAAGAGAAAAGAAAAGAAAAGAAAAGAAAAGAAAAGAAAAGAAAAGAAAAGAAAAGAAAAGAAAAGAAAAGAAAAGAAAAGAAAAGAAAAGAAAAGAAAAGAAAAGAAAAAAGAAATTTCAGGGAAAATCTTGATAGCTCATCCAGTCCATCTTCTCACATTCTTGCTCAGCCCAGTTTCTGCAAAATTCTTGCCTACAGTACATTTTCCAGTGCATTATCCAGTCTGATTGTGTATGATTTAAGCACCGGGCATTCATTACTTCCCATGACAGACTGTTCCACAGATGACTACATTTCTCTCTTTGGAAGAGGTTTCTGATTTCTGAAGTTTTCTTTCCATTTGGCCTGACCTAATTTCTCTAAGCTCTGCCCTTGGTTGCATGCTAGCAAAATGCTCTCCTTCCTTCATGCTTACTCGGTTCAGGTGATGGCAAATAATTTGTGTTTTGTCAAGCTGTTTAGCCACAATGCTTAATACTTAGCTGTAAAGCTCAGCAATTATAATCCTTGGCTACATGGGAAAAGCTAATGGTGAAATAATATGTTAATGGCGTGCAGAACTTGCAAGACATTGCTAGTAGCATTGTCTCTTTATTATAGTCACTTGACACAACCCATCACAAGATTTGGCTTCGGTTGCTTTTGACTTTGCCAAACTCAGAGCCAACATCTCCTAGCTCACGTCTGTTTCAGCTGTTTTATTGAGATCTTTTTGGTTTTGTTTTTAATTTCAGTCAAAACCACTTGTCTGTCTCTGAGAGCAAGGCTGGCAAGGGAATATTCAGTTTTCTCCATATTAAAAAATAAATAAAATAAAATCTCGATGACGTTTTCTGTTAAAAAAGTGCCCCTCTTAGCAACATCTCCCTCTAAAAATAAATAATATTTTTTTTTCAGTCAAGAAGGCACCCTTTGCCATCTATCACAAAATCCATGCCCCGTATCTGGCTAAATAATGAGCCTTTGAGTAATTGCAGCTTGAGCCTACTCAGAAACAATACTGAGGGAAGGACAGTTGTTTATTAGTTGTATCTTTTTTTTTTTTTTTTTTTTTTTTTTTTTTTTTTTTTTAACAGCGTGACTGATGGAAATAGTAATGCCGAGGGCCCCGGGTTACCCTGCACTTGCATGTAGGGCTGGGCAGTGGCTGCAGGGCACCTCGCCCCGGCCTGCCCTGGCCCAGGAGGGGCAGGAGGCAGTGCCTTGCTCATGCTGCTGCTGGGCTTGTCGGGAGGGCAGGGGGGAGCTCTGGCACCCGGAAATCTGGCTGCAAGGAGGGGAGAAAAATGCAGGAGAGACGAGGGAAACGCCCAAGCTCTTCATGTGCTGTCTCCAAAGTACTTCTTGTTTCCGTTTCCACCAGCCGGGAACTCCCTTCCCCCTGGACGCATGGGGAAGCCTGGGTGCCCCGTGCTGCAGCTGAGCCCTGAGGCCCATGCTGCTGGTGGGGAAGTGCACACAAGAGAGTGCTGCTTACAACATCGCCTGCTGCCCCCAGGCTTGCCATGGTGGGGGGCTGGGGGCCCAAGCTTGTGTCACCACCGCCCTGCGTTCAGGCCCTGTCCCCTGCCCTGTGCAGCCTTGCGCAGAGGCAGGGGAGGCACAAGCACAGGATGGTGCTCAGCGGCAGGACCATCAGTTAAGAGGTAGCTCCAGAGCACCATGAGGGGATGAAAAGGGAGCTGAAATCCTCATTAAGTCTGGGAAAAAGAGAAGCCCTCAGGCCTGAATCCTGGATTATTACCAGGACATCCAGAAAGATAAAACATCAAATTTCAATATTTAGCACTGTTGCTTTCAAAGCACCGTCTGTAATATAACCTCTGCTCAGAGCTCTAAAGAAGGGTGCTTTTATTATTCCCTTTAGACCGGCATCTTTGACCTCAGCTCCTCTGACCTGCGCTTACTGCCAACGCTGTTCTGTCAGGGAAACCAGCCTGAGAAACTCCCTCGTGCCTTCTGTCTGCCCAGGTCGCTGTGCCTCTTGCCATGCTGCCTCTTTATTCACGAAGCCTTCCCTTCCCAGTTCTCCCTCTCTCTCTCATTTTTTTTTTTTTTTTTTTTTTTTCTCTTTTCGAATGCCAAAGCAAGGAGTTTTTAATAGCATAGCTAAAGAACGAAAACACCTCCCACGCCTCACCTCAAAAAAGCTAACTCTCTGTCTTACTCACTCTTTTTGATTTCCAAACCTCTCTTGCTAGCTTAGAGTCTGCCTTTGAAGCATTGGTTCCTCAAGTACTAGCTCATGAGTATAACTTTAATAAACCATGTAGCTTCAATGACCTCCAGGGGACAATCCACGTGAGTAAATAATTCATATGTGGGACAGAGACCTTAGGCATTTAGCAGAGAAGGTAAAATTTTGTGTTGGATATTTTGATTAGGTTGAAATCAAGATATTATAAGGGAATAGACTGATTTTGATCCAGGACGTAGAAGTATCTGCCTTACCATAAATTTTAACTGTAGGCTTGAAGGTCTTCAGGGTGCCTACGTCATGTTGATACAGATGGACAGATTAAGTGGTCTTTGGAGGCTTCTGCTGGCTCTCATTCTGATTCACCATAGTGAAATGCAGGAAAATATAAATCAAAGCCCAGAACTATTGATTTTATTTACCCATTTCCATACATGAAACCAAAATGCAATATATTTCAACTGTACTTTTTTTTTCTTCTTTTTTTTTTTTTTCTCTTTAAAACTGGTATTAAATGCTACTTTGAAACCAAGATCACCTACGTATGCAGTGCACTCTGTGAACATACTAACTTTAGATCCCTGAGATTTTTCATTATCAAAATAGTGTCTCTTTCCCACCAGCTTTATGCTGATTCCAACATCAGTGAGGATCAGCTGTGCTATAGATATGTGTCCATAGAAATGACTGTGAAGACCCAACTTTTTAATGTAGGGAAGCAAGCTATTTTTGACCTATCCGTCTAGCCGTTGCAATGTGGAATTCAGCACAGCTTAAGTTACTCTCTCTCTGGAGTGAGGTTTGTATCCTACATTGTGCTCCTTACTGCTGGAGTGAAATTGCTAGCAACACCCAATTAAAACAAGCACCAAATGTTTACTCCTCATCCCTGCCACTGCTTTGACTGCAGTGTAGACGTACCACTAATGACTTGGCCTATAAGAAAGGAAAATGATGTGTCACAGCCAAGTACAGAACCAGGAATTTGGGCTGTCAGCCAGCTAATTAGATCACACTGTGTGCCTCTAATGAAATGCATTGATTTGTGACTCCTGCAATAACATTTTTAGGAAATCATTTCACTGGCTATTTATTTGTATGTTGGAGCAGCCTGATGAGGTGGGAAAACCAAAGCAGACATGCTATGATTGCAACTCAAGAACAAAGTTTTAAGAATGAGGTTAACTAACCATTGGAACAACTTCTCTAAGGATGTGACGGGTTTCCCATCATATCCTGTTGCACGGTATGAGGTAGCTTTATAAAATAAGTGCTGTAGCTCCAGCAGAAGCTCTGTGTTTCACTAGAAATGATTGAAATTCTTTGGTTTCTGTTACAGAGGAGATCAGACTGTTGTTGTAGTGGTCTGTCTTGATAATAATAAAAAAGAGCCCGTGACAGCCATTGAATCTGAGTGTTTGTGATTCTGTACAGGAACAAACTGAGATCCCATAACTGGTAGATTTAAAACTGGCAACAATTTTCATAAAGGGGAATTTTATAATTTCCAGATTATAGAGGCATTCTGCAGAGGTGGACGCCCTGCTGGTTCTGCAACTGTGATGAATTAGCAAGCTGAGAAAAGAATTAACCCATCAGTAAAATGACAAACTTGCTACGTTTCAAAGCATCTGGTAAGATCTCATAGAATTTCTTGACTGTTACATGTTTAATCAAAAAGAAAGAAAGAAGTGGGGTGAGTCCATGCTCACCTTGTAATATTTCACTGGATGCCTCAGAAGAGCTGATGAAGATAGCGAGCAGTGGGTAAGGTAAGATGTTATATGCTTGGGGGTATGGCCCCTGTTCTAGGACTGGATCTTATTTAACATCCTTACAGATGCCTATAAAAAGTTGTCTTTTTCTTGTCTGCTTATAGTTTACAGTTGACTAAATTTGATAAAAAACATTTTTTTTTCTGTGTGCTCAGCTAAACACATCCTAAAATAGCCCAAGTTTAAGTACTCTGTGAAAAGCAACCTCCCTTTAACTAGTCTTATACTGAAAATCTAAAAATTGTGGCATCTAGACTCTTTAAGTGAATCCTCAAAGTCTGTGTTGCTGCATCTGACTTTTTTTTTTTTTTTCCCCTAGGTCTATTTTCTATGTGTTTTTTGAATGTTTCAAATAATACAGATTAAATAGAAAAAATCTAGCCAACTAAGACTTTTCTGGGGGGATAAAATAAGTTAGGTTCAAAATGATGGCAAGCTTGTTTGTTCATTTTTAAGATGAATTTACTTGTTCCAATTCAATCTTTATGTCTGTTCTGCCACAGACGTGCTGTCTAGCAATGTAAGCTATTCATGTTTAAAAACAGAATTCACCTTTAAATGTGCTTTGACTAAAAAAAATTGCCTGGTGAGGTCATTTGCAGAGCAAGAGTTAAAGCATCATGCAAACAGCTAAATAAAGGTTACAATCTGAGTGGAATTATTCAGAGCTCAGGAAGAAATCTGGCATTTGCAGTCTGTCACTGGCTTAGAGAAGTCTGGCTCTCTCAGTGTCACTGCCACCCAGAGACATCCTGCTCTCTGTGTGGCAGCAAGGGAGGGGACTGCAGTGCTGGACCGTCTTCCTGTAAAAACAGCAAAAACAGGAGCAGTGGGTGGATGGAGCACGGAAGTGTCATGTGCGAAGAATGTGTGGAATGACGGGTGAGTATGAGCATGCCTTTGTCCAGGTTTCGAAGAGCAGCTATATGGGTGTAAATAGCGATTTTATGGGTGTAATTCTTTCTCTTCTCTCTTCCTCTTCAGGATGGCTGAACAGCTGATGTCAGGACAGCGTATGATCCCTGGTACCCTGGGAGAGGAGAGCTGCATGGAAGGCTATGAAGAGTCATGTGCCTCTTGAAATCTGCCAGTTAAGTATTGCAGTCATTGGGCCCTGTCTAGTAAGGGCTTCTTGCCCTCCTTTCCCACCAACATCCCTGGGAGTTGAGGGTGTCACTGTTGGGCACTTACACCCTAAGTGATAGGGGCATAAATGATTTGTGGCACTTACACACATATGTGTTGCAGATGGGATGAAAATGCATCACTTCTAAACCCTCAAGCTTTTGTAGATTTGGCAATCTCCACAGAGGTGTTGTGCTAAGATTATGCTGTACATTTTGTTTCCTCATTTTGTTTCCATAAGCAAAGCACTTGGCTGATAGCGCAGGAAACCAACTGCTATGGGCATTCACTTCAATGGGTGAACTTTAAACGAGTCACCAGGGACTGGCTGCTGCTGAGTTCAAAGAGAAAGAGATGTCCAAAACCTCTAGTGAAGCCAAGCTATGGTGGGAAACGCCAGACAGAAAGAGGAGAAAACTGGAAGGCACAGTAGGGTGAAAGACAGATAGAGTTATGTTTTCCTGTTCCTCGTTGATCAGATTTAGGCGAGGTGGGAATGCAGATTTTAAAAGAAATAACATAAAATTTTGCTAAGGAAAGTTTGTTGAATGTCAGGAAATGTGCTCTGGTGTTGATGTTCTATGAGCTGAGCACAATAATCTGGTAATGGAAACATGCTGAGAAAGTTAATATGGTACTTGACAAAATACTGGAAAATGTATTAGAAAGAGTAGTTTTGTGCAGGGCAGAAGGTGGAGCAAATGACCCGCTAAGCTTCTCCATTTATTCCGCTTTTTTTTCTTTCCCCATTGATTTCAAAAGTCTCTCATGCTCAGATAACTGAAAGAGAAGGAGCCACCCCCCACATCCTCAAGTGAGGGAAAGAGAATTTGTTCATAGCAAAGGAAAAAAAAAAAAAAAAAGAGAGAGAGAGGAAAAAAAAAGGAAGGAATAGAAGTCTAAACTTGGGTGTCACTTCCCCCCAGCACACACGTGAGCATCAGACTCCCAGAAAGAAGACTAGAGTAATATTGCCATCTTCTGGAAGGATAAATATTTGCCATTATTCAGAATACTAAGTTTGATAGATTTTTGAAACCATAGCACAATTCTGATAAATTTGTTTTCTAAACCTGAATTCTTACCCATATAAATCTAAATTCAGTCTCTTTTCATCAATATATATGCCACAATCCTAGCTTTAGAAAGTGACATAGCATCCTGGATTTTAATGAGACATTCATCATGCTTAAAATTAAGAACATATTAACATTAGGGACTACCAGTAGTGAAATTAATTTTATGCATTTTTGAGCTTAAAAAACAGTTTTTGTTTTGTTTTGAGCATTTAGAAGCCAAACTGAGTATACAGAAGCCAAACTTAAGGTGTCCAGATGCAGAGAGAATGAACAATGAAAAAATATTACCACTCCCTTTTAAAACAGCATCAGCTGTTACTATACCTCCTTCAGTAAATTAAGTACATCTGTGTTGAACAGAGCCTTGGTATTAATCAAAAAACCTGCAGACAGCCTATGAAGCATGAAAACATTTGGCATTACTTTCAGTTAGCCCATCTTAGAGATGATTATCTATATTAGAGGAGCTTATGCAGTGGCTAGGATTAAAATAACCACACAGCTCCCAGCTGTACCGCTGAGGGCAGGGAGGGTCAGGAGCCTGTGGCAGCATTGTCCATGTGCAGGCTTCTGAACCTCTCAGCTCTCTGCTGCCTGTGCTGTACAGGGCCTGCCCCGGGCTGTGCTGCATCCAGAGCTGTTTGTATACCTGCCTCTGGTGCTAGACGCAGGGGACGAGTGTAGTTAGACCGCTGGTTTCTTCCATCCCAGCAGAGCAGTGGGGCACCTCCTGCCTTGCTCCCTTCCTGCAGTGGTAGGAACCTCACCCCAGCACTGAGCAAAGCTTCAGGATCCTGTGGGCATGGTGCGGTGTGCACCTTTGGGATGCTCCTCTCCCTTGCACTTGGTGTGGAGCAGCTCCATGTCCTCTAGCAACTGCTCTTTCTCATGAGAGGTGATGCCATTCTTTCTTGCTGTTCTGATGCCAAACAAGCTGTTACAAACCCCTCAAGTATTGTAGGACCTTTACACTTTTAGGACAAGAGCGCAGAGGGGACTTTGAGTGAATGTGAATCTTTCTGTCTCTCTTACTAGCTTCCCAAATTCAGCCGATGTGAAGCTGCTAGGAGCAGAGATTTCTCATGAACTTTATGCCTTGCTAAAAGCTGCCACTGTGAGGGACAGCATCCTTTGAGTCTTGAGCATCTTTGAGGCTTGTTTGACTTGTCACTGCTTCACACACCTCTGTCCCTGTGGTGATGCCACAGTGCCAGTCTGTCACTCAGCACTGGTTCTGCTAATGGGCTCCTTTCTACATTAAAACTCCAGTGCCCAGGGGGAGGGCTGGACTGACATCTCTTTAGGGTCTGAAACAGCAGTCCTCAGAGCAGATGCAGTTGCATGAACTTCCTTCACGCTATTTCTCCCCTTTCTATGATTGGCAGCTCTGGCCAGGAAGATATCCTAGGTCTGGGGGCTTACAGTCTTTGTCATCTGCTGAGGCTGTGCATAAGGCAAGAGGCTAACTGATGCCAAGCGTGTTGGGAATTTCTGAGCTAAGGTCAAGTGTCCCCCGCAGCACCAGTCAGAGAGCTTCAGCTTGTTCCATTCAAACTCCCAAAGATCCAGTGCCTAGAGATGGCTGGGATCTTTTCATGTTTTACTGAAACTTTTTACTCAGTGAATGCAGGTTGCCTTTTGCATTTAATCCCAGCCCACAGCACCAAGAATTTCCCATATAATCTCCCAGAACAGCTGTGCTGTGATTGCATTGTGGATTATAAAATGACCATTTTCCACAAAACAGCTGCTGGCTGGAGGGATAGCATTTAATAATCATGGGGAGAGGGGTGGGCAAGGGAGGAGGGGAGGAGACGAAAGAGAAAGAGGGTTTGGAACAGTTTGGTTTCTCAGAAAATTTAGAGATGAGAAAAACAGAAGACAAAGTGTGAGTTCCATTCCTGTACTACTCCTCCAAATTAACAGGACTTCAAGGACTTCCTGGTAAGGTAAATTGAACCCTCTTTCCTTTTGGGGCTATCTAGATACTGTGGTCAGTTATTGTCAGTAAGTGTTTGGCTTTTATGGAAGGAAACTTTTCTGAAAGTATTCTCATCAGGAAGTATTTCAGATTTGCTTCTTGTCTCCTACATCCTCAGCATCCTCAATCCAGTTCCTTCTTCTGACTAGTTTTCTTTTCTTTTCTTTTCTTTTCTTTTCTTTTCTTTTCTTTTCTTTTCTTTTCTTTTCTTTTCTTTTCTTTTCTTTTCTTTTCTTTTCTTTTCTTTTCTTTTCTTTTCTTTTCTTTTCTTTTTGTCTCTCCTTATCACTTGTTCTGAAATGATATGGCCTTTGATTTACTAATACAAATCAAATGGAGAGAATATTTTTCCCACTACTGAAGATTTAAATTAGAAGATTATTTTTGTGTGTGTGTCTGTCAATATTATGAGTGGAAAGATTATTTTCAGTGAGCAAACTGAAACCTGGTGACAGAAAATATAATCAAGAATTGATGAAAAACTGAAAAACTGTGCAATGAAGGCTTCTATTTTCAGATGAAAAATAATGTTTTTGAGGCATTTTTATTTATAATTTCCTTTTTTAGTCATAAGCCAAATTTTCTGCTGAAAAAAAACTTTCTGAGATGAATTTGCCACCAACCTTAGCCAGAAACCTTCATATAATAATGTGTTCCTGGCAAATGTCCACTCTATGAAAGTTAATTGTATCTAGCATGCCTTCAGATCATGGAAGTCATTTGTTATTGTAGCACTGAGACAGTACCATCTCCAGGGTGCAGCATCTCCGTTGCTGAAAGAAATAAATGTTCCTAAGAAGAGACAAAAGAAGCCAGAGCATAAGACAATGTAGGAATTTCTCAGGAGCTGGGCATTTTCTTGCCTTTGATGAGAATGTTCTGGATTAGGCACTGTTGTTTTTCTTCATTGTGATGAGATGTTAATCAAGTCCTGTCTTCCAAGCAGAGCTTCAGCACCATCTTTATTGACCACATTTCTGAGCTTGCTGGTTAGAACAAATGCTTCTAACTGCACTGCTTTTGGCTGTATCCTGTAAGACTGTCACAAACAATGCAATCATGTATTTATCATTTATTTATAGTGGTGTCCACAGTGTGCTGGGCCTTTCTCACACATTCAACGTTGGGTGAGTCAACAGAAGTTATGTGAAGAGGCCCAGCAGCAGGCAATGTCTGTACAAACTGAATCTATTCATGGCCAAATAGATTTTAAGAATCATAAATAGGAAAGGGTGGGAGTAGCTGGATGAAGTTGTGCCAAACATAGGGAGTGCCATGTGGGAAGAGGTGTGTGTTGATTACATGAAAGTTGATGTGTGGGTAGATGACATCTAATCAATCCATGGCGTGATAAGATAGGGTTCTCAGAAGTCAGTGCAGGGTTTTGCAGGAACCTTAAAATCTTTAGCTTCTCTCTGAGTGAGAAAGACCAAAGGACCCTGGTATACAGCCTGCTTTCAGAATTCCTTATTCTGATGAGATGAAACTGGGAAGAGTGTTTGTGACAACATTCACTCTTAAAAAAAACCAACCTTTTCGCACTTGGTATGAAAGCAGAGACACTGTCATCCACCAGCCCTGCCAAATTTCTGATGTGCAGAGCAGTGCTTGCTTCAGGTGGGAGGTGCTGCTCCGTGGCTTGAAGTCAAGCTGCTGAGTGTGAATACCTGAGTGTCCCTCTTGGGCAGGTGACTGTTTTGAAGTGTGACCTTCACTGGGATCTGGGAACATTTTTCTGCCTTTCCCTACTATGAAATGAATATCGTACCTGCCTCCCTAGGTACAGTATGAATGGTGCTGGAAGAAGTGTTGTGGGACACTTGGCGGCAAGAATACTCATTTAGTTGGACAAAGCATTTATTATGCCTCATCTAATGGAAACACACAACATTCTAGGGAAGTTGGTTAACAGTTTTTCCCTACCATCTCTGAGATGGAGTGAACATGATCACCCCTTGCATGTTGCTTGTGCTCACACACACTGGTGCAGTCAGCCATGGTAGGTCCACAGGGTCACACAGTCTTCCCCAGTACACATATTCAGTGTATTTTGAAATGGTTGAAACTGAGCTATTGCTCTATTGCTTTTAGGAAATCATCCTTCATTGGTGGGTGAGATGTTGGGATATTGTGGGGAGGGCAGAGTGCTTTTCCTACACGAATCCCCTCCCCACAGGTGCCCCTTGGGAAGAGCTAGGGTTCATAACACTAGGTGGGACAAGTGGCTGGAGTGACAGTCCCTCTGTTTGTGTGTTGCAGATGGAGCTGCTGAAGGTGTTGCCATGGCGCCGTGCGTTCCTGGCAGTCATCCTGAACCTGATGGCTCTCAGCCTCTCCACCACCGCCTTGCTTGGCAGCTACTGGTGCACTGGGACCCAGAAAGTGCCCAAGCCTTTGTGTGGGAAGAGTAAAGCCACCAAGTGCATTGGTGTCCCCATGCCACCCGATGCAGGTGCTAGCAATGCTTCATCCCAGGATGTGGTGCACTACAGCTGGGAGACTGGGGATGACCGCTTTGCCTTCAGATACTTCCACACGGGGATGTGGCTTTCCTGTGAAGAGAGCATGGAAGGGCCAGGTAGCGTCTTGCCCAGCCAGACACAGCTTCTTCCCTTGATTTTATTCCACAGGAGTTTGGAAATAAAAGGCAGAGGCTGACAGCTCTTGGGAGAAAAGCCATCTTCATTTTCCTAGATGGCACCAGCCCTGCGCACTATTATATTTCTGTCCTTCGTTGAGGTGTTTACAGAGGGTGGCAAGGGACAATGCCTGTCTCTGGTGTGCCCTTCTGCCTGGAATAGGGGTTGTGAAGTGAAAGTGGTGGCAGTGGCTATGTGGTGGCACCGTTCATCCTGATGTGAACTGGAGTGGGCCTCCTTTCCCTTTCCCCAGAGCTCTATTCCTACAAAGCTCAGCTCACGCTCTAAAGGGCTCATTTGTGCACATCCCCTGGGAAATTGAAGCATGGTGATTTTATTCAGTGTTGTCAGTATGCAGTTGACAACTGTGAGGACTGCAATTGTTGTCCTCCTTAAATCACCAAACTGATGAGTTATATGAATTGAACAGGGACTAGGCTTTTCTTAAACAAATGCAATACAAGAAAGAGAAAAGGAGGTATTACCTTATAGATGCAGGGAAAACCTTGAGGATCTGACCACAGAGGAACCAAAATTAGGATGCAAATTGACCTGTGGATTAGAGATGCAGTATTGTCATTTTTAATACTTTTTGTGATACTGTGATAGGTTTGACTTGTGATTTTTGACCATTTGTGGCTGTCACAGTAGGCATGCCAGGGGGCTGGTCATGCAGCCTGTCCTAGACCCCTTGGTGTCTCTGTTCACCCTTGATTTGCTTCTGCCGAGCCCTGCTGAAGACCTTCTGCAGGAACAGGTGCCACACCAGTAAAGGTGGATACTCTGCAGTGCACAGATGCTGTTTACAGCCTGGTTTACACATTAGGGATCAGAACTGACCCAGAAGGTGGCCAACGGAGATTTGTAACTGAAGATGCAATGGTGAAAGTTTCTTTCATCAGGCCCATTCCCCTGAGCCTGCTGCCATCCCTTCAGTTCTCCCCAAGCATAAGCATCTCATCTTCTTTTAGCTGAGCAACCATTCTAGTATACCATTTCTTGCTTTCTTATCTGTTGCTATCAGAGTTTGAAAATTACATCAGTAAATAAAGATGAATAAAAGCAGGCAGAAGAGAGACAGGAGCAGGAAAGTGCTTGAAACTCTTATATCCTAGTGAGAAGATTGCTTCATTATGAGCATTTCCAGATATGCTGTGGAAGGAGGTGTGTTTATTTGGGACTGCTCTGGGTTGGAGTGTGTTTCCATGGTGCTTATGGAAATGGGACTACATCATTTGACAGCTTTCTCTGAAAGAATTGTCTGTCCACCAGTCAGTCCTGGAATAACCCCAATGCCTGAAGGAATGCTGAGAGCAGGTTACATCTGGATTGCAGCAGAGCATGGGGTAGAGTGCAAAGCCAGCCTTGGTCCCCAGCTTCCTCTGAATTGACTACAAGCCACCCACTGCTGTGGGTCTTGGAAGCAAGTGCAGAGACAACAACAACTAAAAAAGGGGCTATGATCAGCAAAAGGACTTTGAGTTGAGCTGGAGAAAGGATTTCATTATTCAGGCTAATCTCAGAATCAGCTTTAGATGAGCCATTACTGAATAACCTCATTAAAGTTCTAGGTGAAGTAGCAAACAGAAAGTTAATGAAGACTGCAGATGGCACTAAACTGGGTAGCATCCTGAGAGCCATGGATGATAGAAGTAATATAGGGGATTGGGAGAGATTAGAATTGGGGATAGAAATCAAGAAAATGGGATTCTTACAAAAAAAAGCTTCAGGCTGGTATTTCTGGGAGAAAATACCATGGCATGTGGAGGACAGAACCCTCAAATGCAGTATAGAGTAGTGCTAAGAAAGACTTAATAATGGTGGACCCTCAGCTGAGATAACAGTTTGCATCTGGCCACTATAAAAAGCCAAAGCAAACACAAGCACCGTTTGTCTAAATAGCATTCCTAAAGTGTGAGGACAGAAAACTTTACTTCTGTGTGTTGCTATGTCACAGGCGAACTTCACAGGAAATATTTTTTTTTTTTTCTTCTTGAGAAATCAGTGTTGTAAATTGCTTTGCTTGAGACTGAGGTGAGTGGGCGTGCATGTACTCAGCAGCAGTGCTAGGTCTGTGGCATGTTATAAGCTACACCTTAATTGGCCTGCGCAACAGTCATCAAAGTTGTGTAGTGATGTGGTGGATATGTAGCAACAGATTTATATATTTACCAGGGCCTCATACCATTTACAGATTGCTGAAGTTTTACTAGAAAGGCCACCTCCTAGAGAGAGGTGGAGACATTGCCTAGGAGATTGTCTTCTCCCACCATGCCCCAGTGAAGGTATGGAAAGATGGTCAGAAACAGAGGAGAAGTGAGAAGATCTGGTGGGTAGGCTCAGATGACTGGAGCTATGCAGTGAAGTGAGAGAGAGAGGGAGAAGTTTTCTTTTGCCTTACCCTACAGTTACCCTACAAACTAATACCCTTGTTTTTGTGTTCCAGAGGAGAAATGTCGTAGCTTTATTGAGCTTTCCCCGCCAGCAGAGAGAGGTAAGAGCAAATCCCTGTATCATGCCGTAGCTGTCCAGTGCACTATCCCCCTGGGACAAGTGATCTGCAAAACTTCACCTCTGTGAGGACAGCAGGGTGGGTCCCCAAAGTCAGGTGTGAAATCCTGGCCTCATGGATGCTAAAAATCAAAGGATTTCCTCCTAGATGCTTCAAATTATCCTGCAGGAAATTTCAGTATACCTGATGTATGTGCACACGTGATGGCAGCTTAATTTAGGATTCTTAACAAAAGCTTTTCAGGTGGTGTGGGGTCGCTAACTGTTCCCTGAGCTGGAGAATGAAGGCATGTCATTTCAGAGGACATTCACATTTGAGGGGAAAAACCTGGGGTGCAGGTATCAGTGGTTAAGCCGTGACAGCAAGGGCTGGAACACACACTGGGCTATCGCAACAGCCACCAGGGAGATGAGTGCATTTGGGGAGCTCATCTTCTTTCTCTGCCTTGCTTCCCCTGTTATAAAAACAATGGCAAAGAATGACGACCTGCTTTTGAAAAGCCCTGTGCATTTACAGGCGTGGTGTCCAGTGTGAGTGATGCGCTGTGGAGTCACTGTGCAGATTAACCTGGGTCAGTATCAGCAGAACGGCACGGCAGGGTAATGTCTCATGCTTATTCTTTTTGGAAACAGCATTTTACAGAAATCGAATAATGATGATGTTACAAGATCATTTTGAAGTCATGTAGATCTCCATGTTGTCATAAATGAATGACTGGACTGCAATGAGAATTACTTTTGCACTTAGCACAAACTGCTCAGTTCAGAGGGAGCAGTAATTCATTTCTCTGCTTTCTCGCCATCTTGTGGTCCATTCCCTAGCCATGTCTCTGGCTCTAGTGCTTCCAACGTCTTCCCTATAGCCAGTTTTCCTAAGAGAATAGGTTTATGCAGCTAGAGGATGTGTCTTTGTAAATCTTTCTGTCTGTCCCCCCTCACACTCCTCCTACTGCTCCTTGCCTAATTTCAACACAAATATGAAAGAAAATCCCTGTTCAGTAAGACACTGAGTTCTTCAAAATTAATTGGAAGATCACTGTGAGCAACTCCCAGTGTAACAGCTCCATCACCCGCCTTCTCTCCTTCCTGCACACAGTATCACCTCAGGATGGCCTGGGCCTGTGGAGCAGCTCCTCTAAGCTGGGAACGTGTCCCATCAGTTGCTGTTGAAGAGCTGGGTGGCTCTATGGGACTAATGATGTTAAGGAGACGAGTCAGTACCCCACTAATGAGGGTTTTCTTCACATTTGTTTCCCCAGTGGAATGGCTCCTCTAAGGCCATTAACAGTTGCAAACATTAGTGCTCACATTTGCCATTTTCAGCGAATCCCATGCTCTTCCAGAGCCCAGCGTTACAGAGTGCCTTTCCTCATTCAGCTCCAAGTCCTGGCACACGGTGAGCTGTGCAAAGAACTGTGCTATCACTCATGTCCCACTGATAAACCCAGCACGAACATTACCTGCTCTCCATTTAAGCAGCAGGGTAGGTGATTAATGTTATTGTTCTAGCTGGGTACCCACCCCCAGGAATGCATTTTCAATTTAATTGAGGTTTCAGTGAGAAATACAGGCCTGCCAGGGGCTTTGTGAATTCCAGAATCCCAGGACCCAGCTATCACCGTGGACGTGCCATGCAGTTCTTTTCTTAACCAGCTGAGCTCCAGATTGAAATTAATTTTGTTCCACTGTTGTGATTATAAATCTGCTCTGTATATCACTGCACTAATGGGTAAGAACCTTCCAACATCCAGCTGAGATGTTTGTGGCCTGCCTATGACTGCTAGGTCTTGTGCTAAATACTCAGTGGTATTGCCTCCATCTTTCCTCCCATGGCTTCTTCGTTGCTGTTTGTGAATAATGCTGGCTTATATACAGATAGCTATTTTAGGTCCTCTCATCTTTCACAGTCAAGCCATCTTCTGTGGCAGATTCTCTGTCCCTTTCAGCATCTTTCAAGCCCTTGCTCACAAGCTGGGGGGATTGCTGTTGGGTGCTGGTTGTTTTCCTTCTCTCCCTTCTTTCCAACAGACATCAGGATTGGGTTGTGAAGGGGGAGTACTCTCCCTCAAACAAGCCACCTGGCACTGATATGAGGGGTTTCTGATTCCTGGCAGGAATCCTGTGGCTGTCACTGGGGTCAGAGATGCTGTACATCAGCCTGCTGCTCATCAGCTTCATTCTCCTGATGGTGGAAATGCTGCATACTGGCAATCCTGTCTGTGGACTGAAGCTCAATGCCTTTGCTGCTGTCTCCTCAGTGCTGTCAGGTAAGTGTGTTACCGTAAGGCATGGCAGTGACAGGTAAATGTGGGCAGAAAACAAACAAACAAACAAACAAAACAACCCACAAAATACTGAGAGCCTCTCACATTCACTCACCTCAGCTGATGAGAATCAGAGTGAAAAGGGCAGTAAAATCATGTGGCTAAAGAGAACATGAGCAGGGAGAAACAGTGATGGGGAACTGCAGGGAGATGATGGTGTAGGTGAAACCCGGCAGATGTGGTGTTCCAGCTTCTGGCCATGCACAGCAGCAGAAGTGCCCCCTCTCCCACACAAGGCTGAAGAATGCAGCTCAGGCTCCTGCCATAACATCTTTTCTTTCCTGTCCTCTTCTATCAGGTCTTCTTGGGATGGTGGCACACATGATGTACACTCAAGTCTTCCAAGCCACGGTTAATCTGGGACCAGAAGACTGGAGACCACACTCATGGGACTACGGCTGGGCTTTCTAGTATGTGAGCTCTAAAATCATCTTCATTTGGTCTTCAGCCATACCATACCTTGCCAAAACCCTCTTCTAGACTGTTTGTGCTTCCAAAGATAGGTGTACCATAGTTCTCACACTGCTAAATCTCCTGATTGCTGAGTTACTTAAATGAGTAGCTACCAAGGACTCGTAAAACAATGGAGTCACACCTCAACGATTACCTTCTACCCTGCTGACTAATCAGGCCTGTCCCTGTGCTGGTTTGCCCTGTTCAGTCTCAGCTCTTCCCTGTGTATGGAGGCCACAGTCACACCTGTGATGTTGCTCTCAAACATGCCTTGCTTTTCTGCAGTTTAAATAAAATTGCATGTTGGTTTGACATCTTCACTGAGCAAGGTCCAGAAGGCCTATTCCTGTAGCACATGGTTAAAGATTTGGACACTAGAACCAGGAAGAGCAGATATAAAAAGCTGGTGGCTCAGGATTCTTTTCTCTGAAGGCTGAAGAAGCCAAGCACAGCTGTTATACCATAATTGACTTGAAAAACAGTTGGATGAGGCCTGCAATGTCCATGGAAGGTACAGACTCATTTAGCAATGCTGTACTGATGACGGCCACATTGATTTTTAAGATGTAAATGCTCCATTGTCACATGCTAGCTGTGGACATCTAATGTTGGCGTGGCCATCTGATTATGCTCAGGTACATATGCCTTGTGTGTCCAGGAAGACACTGAGCAGCCCTGCGTTACAAAGCTTGCTTCCAATCTGTGCTGCCCTGCTCTGACCAGTTCTAGACTTTCCTGTTGCCCTTTTTATTTTCCCTATAACCCTTCCTCCCAATGACAAGGATGACCAGTATTTAACCCATGACTCAGGAGGATTGGTGGGGGGATAACACTGAAGCACTGTAATGTTTAAGCCTGACACCTCTAGTCTTTCTAGTTCAGCAGCTAGATCATTTGCCCAGCAGCCTGGCAAATCAGGGTGCATCACTGCGCATGCAGTTCAGTTCATGGCATGTGTTATTCTTCTTTCTCTCCTGTAGCATGGCCTGGGCCTCCTTTACCTGCTGCATGGCCTCTGCTGTCACCACTCTCAACACCTACACCAAGACGGTGCTGGAGTTCAAACGCAACCACATCAAGGGCTACGAAGCGAGCTTCAGGGATCAGCCTCAGCACCAGCAGTACTTCATACAACAGCAAATAAGCAGCTACTATGAGCCCAGAGACAAGCCCCTCCATTCGGTGTCTGAGGGAGTTGACTTCTACTCTGAGCTGCAGCAGAAAGTGCTACAGCGAGAACCAGAGCTGGAGCTGGATGAGGTCTTGGGGCAGACGATCGGGGAAGATCGCTGTTAAGGATCAATGCACTGGGGCAGAGCAGTGGGGTTTGGGAGGCAAAGAGCTCTGAACCAAACCCCAACATCACTGTTAGCAAGTTCTTGGGGAGCTCTTCCTTCCTCTAATGTTCAGGGAGCGAGAAGAAAAGATGGGCACTGGGACAGGGCAACAGCAGTGCCAACAGGAGCAACATGGGTCCTCTCTGACCACAGCTTGAAGGGTGTCCTCAGCTGGGAAGGATGAAAATGGGGGTACGTGTTGTCGGTGCCAGCTGCATCCAAGCACTGTCTGACAGAATTGAGGCAGCTGTCCTAATCCCAATGGTACTGCACAATGGAATAGATACATCCAGTGCAATCCAGCTTGCAAACTGTAGTGCTGGGCTTCTTTGGGTGGTGTCATATTGCCATTCCAGCAACCCTCCTTGGTTCAGTGCTAGGAGATGGGCACGGGTGCCCATTCTTATTTGCTGCAGTCCTCTCTGAACACTCTATTTATTCTTCATTTCCAGGCCCAGTCACCTCTCCCCCCCCCCAGGTTAAAAGTGCTGCTGAAGAACAGGGGGTTGCTTTCAAACACCTCTCTCTTTCCTATCTGTAATGAATCCCATATACTCCCTCCTTGCTTTGCCCCCTCCAGCTCCCACTCTGAGGTACTTTCCTGTCTGTCTCTTTCTATTGTGCATCCCCACAACCTTTAAGACCCTTGGGTGGACTTCTTCCTTTTTTGTTTGTTTCTTTACACCAGGCCCCTTTTCCCCTACCGTAAAAATAATGCCAACAAGCCCCATATCAAGCAAACTCATAATCCCTCAAAAGTGAAATGGTGGTTCACATGACACACTGATGCTGTACACAGTATTTATTTGATCCACTGCAGTTCACAGTTCAAATACATTTTCCCAACAATATACAGACAGACTCTTTATTCACAGTGGGGACGTGTGTGTGCGGGTGGGGTGAATTCACATTATGGAGGAGCTAGTGACACTGCACTCAATTATCAGTTCTCTCAGGAAGAACCTCAGGAGAATAACTACAGGTAACAGATGCCTCACCTTTCCCAGCAAGGTGGTGGCCAGACAGGAGGAAAGGTGCACTCCTGTTTCATCTTCATATGTTACTGATCCTTATACTTTTAGTCCCTATTACGCATCTGTATCAACTAACTGAATATTATAAATACTAACCTCTGTCTGGAGGAAAATCCCAGGCCTAGATCTGTTGCTACAGTTGGGCTAATATATACAAAGCTATTTACACAAAAATACCATTAACCATATATAAACTGTTCTCAGGGTCTGACATTAGGAGAGAAGGTCCCAAGGACCAGCCCTGGGGTTTGCAGCTAATCCTGAAGAGCTATCCTGGAAGCTTTGCACAGAGATGCAGGGAGGGAGAAGAGAGGGTGACGTCACAAGGAGAGGTGTCAAGAGCCCAGGAGAGTAAACCCACAGTAGCTGTGCCCATGTGGAGGAATGATCAAAGTCCTGCCATCACCTCACCACTCAGAGGAAAGTGCAGGGAGGCATGAAGGCTTACATGACAGCAGGAAGACAAAAGAGCCATTTGCAGTTCTCACCTCAGCCTAGGCTCTGCCTAATGTCAAAGGTCAGACCTAGAAAGGCATTTGCGAAACAGGCAACATGCTGTTGTCCTGCATTGTTGGGAGCTACCGGGGCACCAAAGTAGCCAATTTATATAAGGTCATTTCTGTCGCAGGAAGCTTCATGTAGATGCTCTTCAACTACAACATAGGAGACCGATGGAACACTCACATGCACAGTTCAAAGCACTAAATGTACTGAGAGCAAACAGGCCCCAGTGGCAGTCTGCTCCTTCTGGAACTGCACATAGAGCTGGGCTGGCAGGACAATGGTCAAGTTGAGCCCAGAATAGAGGTCAAGTGCACAGAAAAGCTTTCCATCTCTGCTTCTCTGTCTGAGTCTCTAAAACCTGAAGCAGTAATGTGAGAATCAGCTTCTCTGCAACTGGATCTATTGTGATCTTTACAGTGCCAGCAGGGATCTGCTGGGACTCTATCCCAAAAGGGCTGCAATGCTTTTCAAGGGGGGACTCAGCACACTGGACTGCAGTATGACATTACAGTGACACTTCAGGTTCATAAAAAGCTTAAGGATGGATGAACAGGAGGTAGAAATGAGATAAGAACCTTTTGCTTCTACGTCACCCACATGAACTTGGGACTGGGAAAAGAAATACACAAGTGCAAAGGCTAGGAAATGCTGTTGCAGCCTACTTTCTCTAGATTGGGTAATTCAGCAAAAGAGCTAGTTTGTGAGGTTGGCAGCAGAATGGAGAAGAGGACTGAGAGCACAGGAAAGGTTGAAGACAGGACTTGCCCTGCAGGAGCCAGATGGAGGCTTCTTTCCAAAAATATAAACATTAAAATAGATGTGTCCTTTACCCACACCATTTGCCTTCAGTCATCATAGCCCACCTTAGGCCTAGAGCTTGTTTGTCTGCCTGGGAATACTGTTTGGACATAAAAAGGAGTGTCCTAAATCTGTTCATAAATTAAACATACAAAAAATATACATGTATTGTATAAATTGATACATACATATATATATAACAACAGTTTTTCATATATATATAACCTAGTTGTATATATATGTATGTATATAAGCTCTAAGTTCACATTTCCATGTTACCTGGAAGGAAGCATGCAAGAACAGCATATGGAGGGGGAGACGCTGAACAAGGTTCCTCTGGTACAGGACAGGTTTGCCTAGGACAAACCTGCCTGCAGCAGCATTCCCCAGAGAGCTGAAGAAAGGGGAAGTGCTTTTAGCCCCCATTCCCTCTACACAGCAGTTTTCCTGAAGATCCACAGAGCAGCTTCCTCTATTCCCCATGCAGGCTATAGGTCCAGCCAAAATCTGAGGAACCACTAGGCTAGAGCTGGAAAAGGAAAGGGAAACAAAAAACAAAGCCAAAATCCATTATCATCCAGTCTGGTAAAGAGAACTGGTAATTCACAGGACAGCAACTGAACCTGGGCACCACTCAAGACCGATGTTTGCCCATGTCAAAACAATGGATCTCTGTTCTATTTCTCTGTTCCCTCTGTGATTCACTCAGTTCCTTACGATTGCCATCCCTGGTTCTTTCTAAGATTCTTCTGCTTGTCCGACTGTCAAAAGTAGAGCTTAGACTCATACTTTGGCCAGCTTATGCCCAAAGGGACAGGTGGTCATCTTGCAGTCAATTTACATCCCACCCCACAAAGAGCACCTACATGTGTCTGTACAGAAGAGATTAGACATCCTCAACAACCTGGATTTCATCAGAGATTCATTCCTGCACAATCTCACCTTGTTAGGAAAGTCAACAAATTTTAGCCGGGCAAGAAATCGCCTCACTTCTCCACGGCTGATTTTGGGAGTGGTGGAGTCCTTTAGCCACACCATTCGACCTTGAGTCATCATGGCCCACTTCAGGCCCAGCTTGCTGACTGAGAGAAATCCTGGCTGTTTTTCAGAGGTTGCAGTTGTTGTTACAGTGATGTGAAATGCATCCTTCTGGAGATCATTAATTCCAACTGGCCCATCAGAAAAGGGAAAGAAAATATTGGCAGGGAGTAAATGATTATGCTTCTCCCAAAAGAAATCTTCCTCTTTACTCAGTCAAAACATCCACTGAACTGCAGGTATATTCTGATTTTCCAATTGCATGTGCATGTGTTCATTCGGGCAAACAATTTTAAGTTAAAATTTTTCTGTGGAAATAAACTGAAATGGAGATCAGAAATTGAAGTTTTTGGTTCCATGTGCTGGTTTTCAGTTTGACATATGAGATGTACATATTTAAATAATGTAGTTCACTTGAATAGAGCATCCCTTCCCAGTCCTATTAGCAGATAATGTTACCTCTGCAGAAGGGGAAATTGCCCAACAAACATGGGCAAGTCAGTTCACTCCAGCCACCACAGAATGATCTGTACAGATCTCAGAAATCCCAATTTCTAATAAACCCCTCTAAAATTATTTGTTTTTTTCTTTTTTTTTTTTTTTTTTTTCACACAACTGTGATTAAACATACTGCTATGTAGCATCTTCTCCCTGTTTCCTGGTCATCTGAACTCAGTCCTACATGAACTGATTTTTTATCCCACATCCTGCCACGCCCAACAAGTTGGCTGTTTATTGAACTACTTTAGAAAAGCAAGGTAATCCAACAGGGACGGTATGATCTTGTATTTTAAATCTAGATTTAAATCTAGATCCACTGTTCCTGAAAAACACACATTTAAATATTTTGGATCCTCGCTTTCAAAAAGAAAGTGCAAACAGCAACACAGCTGCTATCCCAGAGAGTAGGAAAAGACAGCCAACCAAGGCAGAAGTGTAGCTGAGGTAACAAAGAAGTTCCATAGTGATTCTTCATGCACTGTCTTAAATAATAAACAGCTCCATGGAAAGCAAGGGAACTTCTCTGATACAAAACATGCATGAAATCAAACTCCAACTTTCCGATGTTTAAACGTGTAAATAAAACTTGGTGGGTCTTTTACTTGCAAAGTAGAGGTTGGGCAGGACCTTCCTTCAGGAGGAACAGCAATCTGATTTCCCATCGCTAGCTTATGTGTGGTGGACCACAAATGCTACATTCATAGGCAAAATGATACGACATTGTTTCTCACAGCTACCTCTCCCTTCCTCTTAGTTCTTTTAGCCTATGCAGTCTCTCCTCCATTTGTACTCACTTGCTGAAGCAATGACTTTGTCTGTTGCATTGGTGAGGTCCAAAAGGACTGTAGGAAAAACAGGATGGAGGAGATAAAGGTGGTGCAGCCCTGGGCGTTCAGATCTGGGACCAGGTTGCTGTTCGAATGAAAGGCAGACAAAAATGTTACAGATGGCTGTAGTGTTAGTGTTACCAAAGAAATAAAGAAGTTTTCTGACACTGTACTAACTTCATTTGGTTCAGAGAATCAAAAAAAATTAATGGTTTTGCAGAGCTGAAAGCCTGGGAAGTCTTCTTTCTGGAATGGAATTTGCTCCCCAACCTATGTTTGGTAAAGTTGAGATTTGGCTCTGTGAAAGCCATCTTGATGGACCAAACTACAGTCTGGAAGCTACAGTTTCCATGCTGAGTTGTGTGCCTGCATGCTGAGAAGAAGCTCTCAGGGGCAGGGAACAAATTTGCAGTAAGAAAATCTCAATGTTGCAGAAAAAAAAGTGAAATTCACACAGAAAATATTGGTTTTGAGAAAGACTTCTAAGTCAATGAAACTTTTTGGTGGAGAAATCACATATAAGCTCCTGTGTGCAGGCTCAGAGAAGTCTGAGTGTCAAAGCAAGAGGAAAAGATGTCCCTGGCAGTCTCATATAGCAAGTTTAAAGTCAAATTGCATTAGGAATAAAAGCCAGAAATTGCATGTGCTTCACAGACAAGCCTCAAAGTGAAGAAAGAATGGCTGCTCACCAGGCTTTGTAACACAGGCTGTGCTTCATCAGCCCAGAAGAGAAAAACAGATTTCTTTTCCAAAGTCATGACTGATAGCGCATCAAGTTGCTGCTTCTGCCATGGGAGTTCCTGGTTCCAAACAGGGATGCCAGATTTGCCATCTATCACCACCACCTCAAGACAGGGAAAGAGATACAGCATCAGTGGGTGTTCAGGTGTCATCATAAACGGAGCCTCCTTCGACTGGCACAGCCTGTGCTGTTCCCTGTCATGACTGTTGCCACACAGTGATCAGTGTCAGCCACAGAAATGGGAACAACTAGGAGCAGGGAATGACTGCCCCTTTGAGCCCAGCCTCCTTCACTATGTTGCTACTGCCCTCTTTGCTTCCTCTTATTTTACCTTTTTGTTCCCATCTCCAGTCTGTGCTTGCAGCATGAAGTCCAGAGTTTGATCAGCACTGAAGTAACCTGGCACAGGCTGGCTGTAAATTCGGACAAAGAAACACTCAGCCTTATGTCAGAAAAGCAGGAATTGCTTTCATAGTACATTATGCCCATTAGAGATGCAGGATTTGCAATACTAAGTAAAATCTTTCATCCACTGAGAACTGTTCTTACAGGCAGGAATTGTGTTGATGGATCAGAAAAGTGAAAAATGATCAAGCAGCCCATTGTGCTTATTAGCCATTCTTCAGAGTTGTCTGTGTGTGGGGCAATCCTTGCAGGGCTGTCCATGACCCAAGACTCTACGACCCTTTCCCTACCATGAGAACTTGTAGTTTTGTTATGGTCATAAAAAAAATTCCTAACCCTTTCAAAATTCATCAACAGATTTGACCTCCTGTTCAAAGTGAATTTCCCAGCCTGCCTTAACTGTGTAAAGCTGCTATTAACATCCCCACCATTAATGTCAACCCATGATTCCTTGCTTTCTTACTGTTGGTGGTTTTACAAGCCTTTTTATAACCCTCAGGAGTTTAAATGAAGCACCCTCTCATCCCTTCCCTTCTGGCCAACATAACACTACTACTTGAATCTCTCTCATTATAACTCTTCTCTAACTGTCTTACTTGCCTTTGGCGTTCTGAGTCTCAGCTCTGCCTTTCTTAAATTCAGCACAGCTGGACATAAGGCTCAAAGAAGCATAAATGGTTCCTTTAAATCACAGAATCATAGATTCTAGGGTGAGATGATCATACCATGCCCTCTCTCCTCTTATTTATGACAGATTACTCTATTTCATCCAATTAACCAAGTATCAGTAGGCTGAGTCTGACTAGATCTACCCAGCCCTGAGGCTTGCTACAGAAATACAAAGAGAAGATAAATTCATCACTTCTTGTGACAGTCAGTTCTAATGATTAATCCCATCCATACAAACATGCCTGCATTTTCATTTTCTTGAACGAGTGGCTTCTGCTCCAAGGCACTTGTTCTTGCTATGGCAAGATTAAGATGTCTGTTAGTTCCTGTGACTTATATGCGCATATGAACTCACCTCTCAGGCTTCTCTTTGATCATCTAAGCCCACTAACTTAATCTGCCATGCTAAAGCACTTTTCCAGCCCTTTTTTCCATTTTTTTTTTCAGCATCCGTTTTAAAATGTGCAGACTAGAACGGCTCCTGAACAGCAATGCCACAGCACAGCAGTGGCTTCACTATTTATACTTAATGCTTCAAACAATGTAATTCATTTTACAAACACCTTTGGCAACGACAAACAATGCTTTCAAGGCAGTATTGTGGGATACACCTATAGCTTGAAAACTCTCCTGTATCAAAAGGAAGTAGTAGGTAATTCTATCCTACAGGCATTAACTAAAACTCTCTCCTGAGATGACACATCTCATGTCCCTTAAGGGCTACAGTCAGTGACTGATCCCACAAACTCAATGTAGACAGGCAAATGTATTTCAGATGCTACCATCAACTGAAAAATCCCATGGGCACTTTCTCAAATGAACCAGAAGGCTGGTAATTACTCCTGCCCAGCAGTAATCCCTGCAGCAACCTGCTATTAATCCTCTCTCATCTGAAACATCCATTTACAACACAATTTTCAACTGCTTACTCAATTTCATGGTCTCTGAACTTCACTCTTGTTTTATGACTACTGGTTCTCCTTTATGGTCTTCCAGGGATCTTGTCAAAAACTATCTGGAAATGCAGCACACTTGCAACTGCCTTTTTTTTTTTTTTTATCAGAGAATGCTCCCAAAGGGCTGGAGTTAGCTTGGCTAGAGCAAGATGGGGCTTGAGGCAGGTTTACCCAGGTAAAGGGGACCTCTCAGCTGGTTCTGTACACTATGGCTGATTATGACCCGGGTATGAGACTGTTTTAATCTCTTGTGACACCTCTGAACTGAATTGGTTCCCCACCCTGTGTTGCTTAGGCAGAACTTCTAAGTCTTATAAAAAATACCCTCTTAAATAAATGCTTCTCCATACTATATTCAACCTACTAGATTTTATCTCCCTTAACTCTGAGAAAACAGACAGACCAGGACTTTAGCACAGTGGCCTTGAATAAGAATTGCTTTCATTATTTTTCAATGACCTATCTGGCAGCTTTTGTACACATACTGTACTCTGTCCCTTGGGACGTCACAGAAACAGAAAAAACAGGGCAGCAACCTGAAATATAAGTTGCCCAGAGAGGTTGCAAAGTCTCCATCCTCAGAGCTATTTAAAATCTAACTGCACACAGCCCAGAGCAACCTGGAGTAGCTGAACCTGCTTGAGGAGTTGGATTAGATGATCTTCAGAGGTGCCTTCTAGTCTCAACTATTCTTTGATTCTGAGAAGGGAACAGGAAAAGCAGTTTTCAACCCTTCTTGATTTGAACCCCTACAATTTTTCCACTTAGAAATTTCTTCAGTATTAATGCTTTTACAGCATCTTTGAACTGGCTTTGTTTAGTCAGCATACATTTACTCTTTGAACTAGATACCAGACACATCCAGAATTCTGCAGACTCTAGGCCAAAAACACTTTTACTCCACCACGTTTCCCAACAGCAAGATAAACTAGCCATAAGCCATTCCCTAAAGCCGCTGCTTATGTCACCCACCAGGCCTCAAGATGCTCTCGACAGGTAACACTGAGCTGAGAGGTAACACTGCAATGAGAGCTGCTTTCTTCCCTCTAGACAGCAGAGCAAGCAATCTGTTTCCCACATAATTTATTTGAACTGTGCCCAACTGCCCTTTGCATACGTTTAATACTGGGCAAGCTGAAATTGCTGCCTATTATCAATAGATTAGATCCAGCAAATTGCTTAATTTATATATGTGAAATAAGAAGAGAAGCAATGTTTTAAGATTTAGATTTAGTATAGACTGACTGCCAGAGTGCTGACTTTCAGCTTTCAAGGAATATTAATATCTGTGGGTCATATTCAGACACCTTCTCTAAAGCATTGGATGCTAACACACTAATGCACCTGCTCCTCTCCACTGAGCTGGCAACTGGCAGCTGCGGACAGCAGATGGGCTGAATCACACACCGGTAGTCCCCTGAGCTTCAGTGCCACAGTAGTCATGACATCAGTGCTGGGTATCTGAATCAAGCCCTTCATATGTAAGGACACAGCTCAGAAGATTTCATGCCTTCTGCTCTTTGCTTCCCTTGCCCTCCTTGTTTGCTCAGCAATGTATCCACATGCCTCCGGTTCTTAGATTTCCCTGTGGACTTTGTTTTTTTGGACTTGATTGCTTTCCAAGGAAAACATGTGCTTGAAGGTGAAAGGCAGGAAATGGCATAGAAAGATATAGGAAAGAAAAATGTTCCCAGTACGTAACCTGCTGATATTCTGCATTTCCAGAGTCCAACGGGGTTCCAGGTCCTGTCCCTGTAGTAGGATCAAGCCCTCTTTGCTGGTGATGAGCAGGTTGCTGCAGTTTGTGTCAGGTGTCTTCATCATCTGCAGGAATTCAACACCCCCACTGGGACAAATGGAAAGCAGAGAGAAGATTCCTAGGCTTGTATTTCTGCATCTCAGCATTACCTGCTTGTCCACGTAACAATTCATCCTACTAAGATTTGAACTATTCTTGGAGAAGCCCATCTTTTCCCCAGTGATGGAGCTTAGCTTCCTATTGTGGGTTTCTAAGCAGGCTAAATAAGCAGGCTAAGTTCAGGTCTGGGCTCTTCTGAACATCTTGAGTTACTATAAAAAACAGACTATGGAGGCTCGCATTTGTTCCCTCCCTTTATTCCTAACTGGAATAACTAACTAATAACTAACTAATAACTGACTTCTATTCCTGACCACAATTTGCCAGGATCAGAGAAGGGGCTGGGAAATCCAGGCCCACAATGCTGTACAGTGACTGGGCTTCCCAAAAGGACTCCATTAGCTGGAAACACTCCTTTTTTCCCCCTCCAGAAATGCAGAGGAGGCAGAAGAAAGGTACAAGGAGCAGGAGAAGCAAAGGAGTCCATTTTATCATACTTTGCATTTCTTTTCCTAAGACAACCACAGGATAGGGAGGAAACGATGTACTCTAGAGTGCTGTTATCAAGGAGGCAATGAAAAGGAGGACGACACTGAAGTAGGAGGGAACGTCTCTAGGAGCACTAGAATGTGCTCACCCTCCCCTACCTCTTCCAGCAGAAGCAAGATGACCAGTTTATCTCCTACCTGTAAATGTCAATGAGCTCTGACAGGTTTACAGATCTGCGTTTTTCCCACTCTGGCTCCTCCTGCTGCAGCATTGCAGGAAAGCTGTCACGGTTTCTGGCTTGGGTAAAGATATCCCTCAGGGCAACTGCTTGGACATTACCTGCCAGGAAGAGTAAAGATGAAGTTGTGCCTGCAAAGGTTAATTGTATGATAATACAGAGGGTCCTTTGGACCACTGTAGCTGTGGTAAAAGGCCACACAAAGTAGAAGGCAAAAAAAGAGCTCAAAGTTCCTTGGAACGATGTGCCACTGGTAGAGCTGGCTGTGGGAAACTCCAGGATATTCCAGGCAAACAGGCATTGGTACTCTTTCATATCATGGCAGTGAGACTCTTTCTCATGACCAGAGAAAGATTTTACACTGCAAGGCATGGTGCAGACATCCCAGGCACATTCTGAGCCACTTTAGGTCAAGAGAATGTTTTCTCAGTAAGGTGAAATACTGAAGAGGCTAGGTGTGTCTTACCAAAACCAAACAGGATGTAGATGGCTCCCCGGCTGGTGATATGGACTTGAGGGCCAATCACTTTTCCTTCTCCATTGATGTTGTACTTCACAGGCCCACCCAAAGCAGTCCCTGTCTTTCCTGACACCAAGACGAAAAACACATCAGGCTGCGAAGAGAGAGATACAGAGACTTCTGGCAGTGATTTCATGCATTTGTACTGTCAGAATCTTCCCTGGTGCCCACAGCATGAAACTCTGCTGCCCCTTCCCTCCACAACAAGGTCTAACTAGTGGTGTCTCTGCTCAGTTTGGCTTCCTGGGACTCTTACATTCATGGTTTTCTCTTGTCTGCAAAAGCATCAAAGATGGAAGGAACTACAAAAAAAAAAAAAAACAACAGACACCTCTAACAACAGTAATGCTAGAATCATGGGGATGAGCACAGAGGAAATCTGCACTTAAATTTATCACACAAGTACTTATTACCTCTGGATAAGCTGAGTGCTCCTTTCTCCAGGGATCTAACTCAACATGACTTCCTACAATGCTGCTAAACACTCACTTCAAAACAAGCATTCTCTGAGCAGAAAAAGAGTTCTCAAGTCTCAGCCAGGAGTGCATAATGACCCTTCTGTTCATTCACAGCTGATAAGAAATGCAGGTAGTGTCATTATTGTTTGATCTCACTGCTCTGAACCACTGAAAGAAAGAAGGCACTTTTCAGAGAAATCTAAGGGAACAATTAGGAGCTCTTGTATCTCCTGTTATAACCTTTCCATGTCAAGGGTCGCTGTTCTTCCTCTAAGTAGTTAAGGTCCTTTCAGACCTGTAGCAGGGACATGCTGTACCTGTGTCTCTTTGAGAGCCAGAACAACAATATCCCTAACGCCATCTCCATCAACATCCGGAAGAGTTGCAGCCGGTGCAGCCAGGATCCCATCAGAAAGGTGGATGGAGTTCAGTGTCCAGATGGTCTTGCCTGTGGGAAGAACAGGATGAAAGAGACTTGCAGCACTTGGGGAACCAGTGGGCATCCCCAGGGAGTTCCTCAAAACCTACATGAAGGACTGAACAAGAGAGCTTGTTTTCCCCATTCCTCAGAAAAGGGAAGACAAGCACACAGACTGGGAGAACATGCAGTGGGAAGCAAAGTTCTCCCCCTGGCATTTCTTCAGACTGGCTCTGAGACATGCCTTCGTTCTGCCATGCTTCCTTCTCTGCATCTCTCTACACAGACCTGAGCCCAACAAGCTTCCTGAAATAGCAGGGAATATTTGAGGTTCACTCTTGGAAGGAGAACCTAAATAGGAGTGCTGGTCTGCAGGACAGCAGTTGTTTTCCTCATCCAGCAGTAAAGCCTGTAGGTGGATGCCAGGAAAGGGAACAGATGGGCAGTTCTGATATTCAAAGTGCAAATCTGTGTTTCAGTTAAATTCCCAGCAGCAAATAGCCACTCCAGCATAGCATGCTCACTCCACCTCAGGGTGAAAGCATGTTAGCAGACATGATGTCAAATGGTTCAGCAGTCCAGCACAGACCCAGCTGGAAACTCATTAAAACCTGATCTGCAAATTGGCAGATAAAACACCCAAAAAAGGCAAAATGAAATGTGATGCTTTTACTTCTCTGTAAGTCTTTTGCCAGCACTTCCATTTTTCAAATCAGTTTAAAAATGCTTTGCTACTGCTACTGCTGTGTAGGATATGGTTCATCTTTGCATGACAAAGGAAACCAAAGGCCAGACCTGCAAACACTAGTGCACATTATTAACGCTACTACTGCTGGTAAAGGAGACAGCCTGTGGTCCTGATGATGCAAACACAGAGCTGTGCACATGATCTGGTCCCTAAAAATATTTGAAAGGTAAGTACTGTTGCTCATTGACTGAATCTGTCACTTAAACCCAAAGTTTCTTGTATCTCTCCATCCTCTGTTTTGATTCCAAAATCATTCTCCTATAGTTACCTACCAATATTTCTGTCAGCGAATTAATGTGGCAGAACAAGCAGCAATCAGAGAATGGAGATGCACATGACCAAGTGATTAAAAATGCAATATCCATTCATATTTAATCAATTTTTTTATGGGCCTAATTTCTCTGGTGGGTTTATTAGCTGTAGCATGTGTCTCTATGTAACTTCTCCAGGACTGGTGCTCAGCTTTCCAGTGCTGCTATGTAGGTGCAGAGCTGTACTAACAGCTCATTGTAGATGAAAACAGACCTTTATGCCATCCTTTATGCCATGGAGCTATTGCAGATCAACAGATAAGATTAACACTTTGAAATGCTCAGAGATGGCAGGATGGAAATGCTACCAGAGAATGGCAATGGTCTGGAGTCTCTCTCACCCTTTGTATCTAGAAACATACTAGTGTTTTCACCCTTTCCTGTGTATCACTAGATAACAGCCAGCACAAAGTGCCAAAACTGAATCATTCATGCCTATTGGCCATTCAAAGGAAAAACAGCATCTTTCTAACATGCTAGTAGTTGCCTCTACCTGTGGAGGCGCTGAGAAGGCTGAGGAGTTTAGATGTTCCTGTCACAAGGCAGGTGGGCTCTGCTGGTGCCCCCAGAGACAGCCCTTTGCACTGCACACTCCGAGTCTCCTCTGGAAGCTGGATGGACCACAGGGTGCTGCCGTTCATGCCAGAAAGGGCCACCACAGTCACAGAGGGCCTAGAGACACCTGGAAGAGACAGGAGAGAGAGTAAAATCCCTTGGCTTCAAAGGCTTTCTTCATAGTGTCTTTGGTCCTTGTGCTTAAGTTCCAGCTCTACCTCCTGAAGCTGAGTGGCTCAAGCCAGTTATCTCAACACTGCCTTAAAGTAAAGGTCAGATCCCATCTTTTGGATTATTCTCTCTGCCTGCAGAGCCCAGCAGTGACCTGAACTCACTGCAAGAAACGTGGTCAGGTGGGCACAGAGAAACCAAGCTCCTCTTGGGGCCAAACTGCTGGGCTGTGCTGACTTCCCAGTGTGAAACACATTGCTGTCAAACCAGAGTGATCCTTCTGTTCCCCTCACCCTCAAGCCAATGGATACCACTGAGGGGATGCCTTAAGTGACACCCAAGGCAGCTGCCACCTCATGTGGAAGGTCTGGGCTGTCAGTAATTCTGGGGCACCAGAAAGTGACTGACAATCTGAGAGCTTTTTCCTTTGTTTTTCAACTTTTTTTGTTGTTGTTGTGAAAAACAGACTGAATGCAACAAGTTGGTGTTAACTCAGGGTCTTTTCCTGATTCATCGGTTAGCACAAAATAACAGTGAGAAAAGGCGTCCTATGCTGTTTCAATAGACTGTTGGCTCTGATTCCAAATGCCAACAACTTTTAGCTCAGCCTCTCCTCAGATACAATTGTGGTTACTGTAATCTCCACCCTGGACATTCATATCACAACCTAAGATGAACTCCCATACATTTCAAGATAACAACAGTTCCTGTTGGGCTCACGTCTTACTGGCAAAACTCAGCATGACCTGACTACATGGAGAGCATAGCTGAGCCACTAGCTAAAAACAAGTCCGAGCCCACCCTCTAAATCTAAACGTACCCTCTTCTCACACTGAAAATCATATGGCTTATGCGAAAGGGTTGCCTCAGGATCAATTCTTTTTGTTGGGTTGGCAGGGATCTAGAACACCTACTTCTTCGATGCATCTCACAACTGCTGTGTGTATAAGCTGGATAAATAGCTAGCAATGTCACAGCTTAGTCCACCAGAACCTATTCTAAGCGTATCTCTACTGGACACTGAATGCTCTGAGTGCAAGCTATCGGAGGGCTGATGTCCAGCTATGTGTTTATAGGATTGTGATGTGCTTACACCTGCTTTTGTGTCTGTTTTTTGTCTCCCATCATAGCTATCGCCCAGGACGCAGCTAGGTATGGTTATTTCCACACGGAGCATGCTGAGAACTGTACATATGCCTGTGACGAAAGATAAATACAGTGCAATGGCAAAATACAGAACACAGAGACCACCTTTACAAACTGAGTGCAGTCTTTACATCAACGCTATCTCTTTCACACGCTTTTTTAGTGTAATGTGTGCTTGCTCCTTGAATACATCTATGCAAATGAAGAGATTCACATAACCTGAGGTGAAGCCAGGCTGGGCAGATGCAGTGAAGCAGGCAGCTGGGAACCTCCAGGACTCAAGAAGCCCAGTGCAATAGGATGCCACCAGGCCAGTCTACCCCTATATAACAGCGACCAGTATCAATAGGCTGCTGTTACCTGAGGGGTGTGAGGGTTAACAGAGTAGGAAAAAGCAGCCACCAGGAGGAAGAAGGGTGATCCCTGCTAAACAGCCAGGCACAGAAGCTTCCCCACAATCAGCCAGTTTGTTGTACATGAATTAACATTTGGAGCCTGGCAGGGACCTGGAGAAAACAGCAGCAAGGTGGGGCTATTTCCTGCAACGCCAACCTACAGCTGCTCTAAAAACAACAGAATCACTGCAATAAAAGAAGTTTGTACAGCCCTCTTTGGCCCCAGGGAAGACAGGGAATCAGAGCAGCTCCAGGGAAGAACATCCATAACTCTCCCTGTTGGCAAGCAGTGAGCTAGCTCAGAAGAATCAGAGCGCTCAAGCAGTCAGTCTGTCATCACTGTTCCTATTGCCAGCTACCCTCAGCAATGGCCAGGAGAGCAGATCATGGATCAGGAAAGAGTCCAGACTCTACTACTGAATCCTGTCTGCGATCTTTGTCAAGCTGCTTCCCTTCTTTGTGCTTCCACCTCCCTGTCTGTAAAATGGAGGTAGAGAGACAGAGCTTTTTAGTGAAGAGCTTTGAGAAATAACAAAGGGGAAAAAAAAAAACACCTTATTTCTAATTGCTATCTGTAGTGCATTGCTTTCTGATTGTTTTATCTCTGCCTTCAAACCAAGTGTGCACAAATACAGGACAAAGAGATGGACTTGCCCCGAGATGAGATCAGGGGAAACAGATGACTGACTGGCTGAGAACAGGTATTGGAGCACAGGCTTTCAAGGAAAATTATGAACAGCATGACAAAGCACAGTCACAGAACAGAAGCCATGTTAATGAAAGAAACAACAAGGTGGATTTGTAGTGGTACAACTCTTCCCATGCGTTAGATGAATATACCAAGGTTTGTACTGACAAGTACAGAAAGGGGAGTGGAAGGAACCATGGTGCTTACCCATGACACTAGCATTCATCAAGGCTGTGAAGACGATGAGGATGTCAGGAAGCCCATCGCCGTTCACATCACACAGCTCCAGAGGGGATAACACTCCACCTGCAACAGTCACAGAGAACCACCGTGCTGTTGACAAAGCAGCCACTCAGCCCACTCTTCGCTCTGGGAGCAGAAGGCTGGCACAAAAAACAGACTCATGGAGTCTGCTAGGGAAGCAGTAATGCCAGACAGCTCCCACCACAGCTAGATTTTTCACTGCATGGAAAGGCAGAAATGTAGCATCTGAGTCAGAGGAAGGAAAGGGAAAAATAGAGGAACTGACAGAAAAAGATATCTGTTTCCCATTTCACTTTCTGAGGTGATGTGGGAGACACACATCTTATGAAGGGCTTAGATTTGGAAGCCAGGGGCAGAAAGCAAGGAGGGAGAGACATATCTAGACCTGGCAGAAATTATTTCACAAACTACTGTTACTTTACTTCAGAGGTCAGAATGGGAGATACTTTAGAAATGTTACCAGTGGCCTGTGTAAGTTGACAAAAGATCCCAAATGTTGATTTAAAGATTCAAGCAGGGCGAGACAAAAGAAATAAGGTTAGTTGAGCCAGTCAGGAGACACAAAGACTTCTATCTGTCTCTTCCCAAACACTCCCACACACTTCAGTGTGGAGGTGCTGGTACAACTCAGGGTCTAGAGAGGGAGGGACTACGTTTTAAAGCGGGCTGGGCCATCTCTATCTGAAACAGAGCGCACCATCCAGACAAAAAGGTAGGATGGGAGAAGAGTCAAAATTACTTTTTGGTGTTGACAGAAACAAGATTTTGTGGTACTGTTATCTACTGATGCCAGATTTCACAGGCCTCAGCTTGAAGAACAAGCAGGACAGAGCTGCCTGTCTATTACCTTGGAGCATCTGCAGTGTTGAGGAAGGGTCTCTGCTCTGAGCTGGCTCTCCCAGATAGGTCTCTCCCGCCGATGCCCAGCTTGGGAGCTGCCACCTCCCCCACGCCAGATGCTGTTCCTGGGGCTTTCTCACCTGTTCCCTGACCTAGGTTGCGGTTCCAGGTGTTATGCAAATCTCTAGGGGGACAGGGAATGAGAAATGCGCACACCAAAACAAGAATCATGGAGATCACCACAGTGAGCAAAAAGACCGCTGTGCGCAGGTATGGCATGAGGGAGGGAGCAGCCTTCTGCTCCAAACTCCCAGCTGCCTCTGCAGGATAACCCTCAGGCGCGCTTTCTGACGTGCGCTGCTTTGTCATCCCAACCTCCACATCGGAGTCAGGATCCTGCACCTCCTCAGGGGGGCTCTTCCCATTTTTGACACCCCCATTTTTCTGTATGTTGAGTACGAGGTCATCTTCACTTTCATCACTATCAGCCTGAGTGAGGGGATCGTACTCCCCGAGGTCCGGGCTCTTCTTTCCTGAGGAGAGACAGAGACAGACAATAAAGCATTAGCTCCTTGCTTTTTCAGGATTGCAGTGGAGAAAAGGCTACTGTGAGCCAGGTGAGATCCCAGTGAGAGAAAAGACAGGGTCCGTCCAGGTTTCAGAGCAGGAGATGCAGGAGAAGTGATGCCGACAGTTTATTTCCCCAAAATAAAGGAATATATACATATATAATATCTATACACATATACTGATACAAGTATGCATGTATACTTTCCTGTTTGGTAGTGAGCCACACTGACATGAATCGTGCTTAGTCCTCCGAGTACCTGAACTGCAGCACTCTCTTGACTTCAGACTGAACTCCTTTAGCATTTGCCAAACCCTAATCCCGACATGGCCCCTCTTCACTTGTCGGCTATGCCCTCCAAGGGGGCTGTTGTCTGCAACTCATTTTTCCCCTGCTCCTTCTGCCCGGTCCAAGCAGCACTCCTGCCTTCTGGTGTGGTGTATTTGCTTGTCCTGCTTTGTGAGGGATGGAAGGGTCTCAGCTGGGATGGAGCTCTGTGAAAGGTTTATCTGCACTGCTGGTAAAAATGGGTATCAACTCTGTGAAGATGAGGGCAAAGTAAGTGTTTTTGGCCTGTTGGGTCGGTATATCCTGGTCTCTGAAGGGATCAGGGATGCTCCTTTAGGATGCCACCTTCTCTGCATGGCTCAGCCAGCTCCTACAGTGGGAAACCAGTGCTCCTGCTCCCATCTCAGCTGACAGCTTGTGCCCGGCCTTGCTGAGATAGACACCATAGCGCTGATGCCTTCAGGTGGTGGTACAAGAAAATAGCTTAGCTCTTGGAGCCTTCCCAGCCCTGCCCCTGTGCCACAGATGCTTGACACATGGATGACTTCTCCCCCAAGCCCTTGCCAGCTGCAGGGAGCGTGCTTAGGTACAACCTGCTGGCATAAGGCCAGGGCCATCTGTCCATGGGGGCAGGTAAGATCACGCAGCCTCAGGCTCTGAGCTACAAGTGGAGGAGCGTGTCTCAGGGAGCTGCCCCAAGCCACCAGGCTGGGCACGGAGACATGGCCCCTGCTTGGATGTTTAAAGGGTTTCTGTCTGTTTCTATCTCTCTCCTATTCCAAGCTGGGATTTTGTTATCCCTGATAGCTATCTCATTTCCCTTTGCCTAAAGCTGACCTGAGACAAGAGCCAACTTGTGCCTGGAGATGCTTGAAGGGATACGTGCAAGGCATAAATAACAGGCAAAAAAACACAAGCTATAACCATTCTCAGACACTAAGATAACAGAAAGGCTCTACTGAGCAGAAATTTAAGAACTCTCATGGTTATTCTTACTGCATAAGATAATACGCCTTACTTCTGGTTTTCCTGTAAAAGGCAGACCTGCAGTTAAACAGGTACCGTAATACCTAGTTAGTGCAACACACCAGAACTTACTTTGCAGCACATGGATCTCATTTCTTTCACATTTCTTGACCCCATGAAAGGATCTTCATTTCACCTTTCCGTACTACTTAAAAATGGTATTCAGTGTCAACTTTAGGATTTAAGAAAAAAACTGTCAATCCCAATAAAGGTCAAATGCCCCACAGTAAGAGGAGCAGCAAGGGCAAGGCACCCACTGAGCAGAGGGAAATAAAGATATCCAACCAGGTTGTACGTCTAAATCAGACCCTTCCTTTCTGAACCACGTGCTTCCACATAGGACTCCCATTAAAACACTCTGGTGCACATACCCACTCGAAAAAGCTGTTCCTTGTGGCAGTACAGCACTCAGCTAAAAAACTGCATTCCTACAGGACAGTGTATCCCTGTGAGACACTGCTCTGTTTGACATAGTTCTGCCCTGAAACAACATGCACTCACAGTGTGTGCATTTCAGGGAAAGTCTTGGCCCAACCTCAGCGGCACACAGCTCCCTGCTTGGAGGCTGCAGTGAGAGCGCAGTGTGAATTTCCCAGACATCTATCTACGCAGTAGGTTGTGCTAAGCTGCTAAAACAGAATTTAGCAAAACCACAGAATTCCACGTAGGACTGGCTGGCAGGGTATTTACAGCATCACACTACAAATCCAGATGTGCCAGCTTGATCCAGGTCACAGTGGTATTAAAAGTAAATGCTTCTGATCCAAGAGTAAATGGTATTTCAAATATTTGGCCTGGGAAGTCAAAGGTGGACAGTTCTGATGTTAACCAGACTGCTCTCGATTTTGGAACCTGTGTACTTTGAGTACAACAGCCCGACAGCATGCTTACACTTCAGATAGACTGTGATTTGCTTAGTTATTTTAATTCCAGACAGTGGACCCAGAAGACTAAAATCTCCTGCTCATCCTTGGAGCAACTAAAAGTATTGGCAGGAATGAGCTTTATCTGTTATGGTTTTGCTCTGGATCTCTAAGAAACAGAAAGGACCTTGAAACTATGGCTCACCCACTCTTTCTGCTGCCTGGGACCGAGATGCTGGGAACATCGACAGTCATGTCAGCCACCACAGAGGTTCTGCAACAGGAACACTGTTCCTGCTGAGAACCAGTAAGAATCAAAATCCACTTGTCAGATGTTAGATAACAGCTACTACACAGGTAAAGAAAGATTGAGACTCTCACAAGGCACAGTAAGGGCAGGCATAAAATGCTCTGCTGAGTTTTTTTTTAGCCACAAGGAGAGAAGATACTGCCCTTTCACAAGGGCTGCTGGAGCACTCACCTAGTGGAAACCCAATTGTGCATCTAACCTCAGAGGATTCACATGCCCATCTCCCACTGCTCCAAAAATACCCTAACAAATGATCTGTCGGTGCTTTGGGAACACTTCTGGAAAGCTGGAGTGCACATGCTCAGCCCAGCCTCCTGAAGCTGTTCTGCAGTGCAACGAATTGATTCACCTGGCTGGAGAGAGCAGAAGGAATGTGACTCCTCACCTGAGTTTTAGGTCACTTGCCGTGGGAAGGAAGGATGCCACACCAGGCTTCCACTGATTGCTCCAAGACTTTTAAACAGAAAAGCACAGAGAGACCTAAATAGCAGTAGGGTTTGTGAAAACAAGGCCACTCTCACATCATTTAGAGAATTATGATTTACTAGGAAGTGCTCCTGAAGTGAAATTCTTTCATTTTTGGTCAGCTCCAAGGCTCAGGCTGGGGGAAGGCAGTTTGTCCATCTAAAACTGTGGTAAGTGATCAGCTGCTAGAAAATCCAATATTCCTGTGCAGTTTTCAGCTTTCCACTGTGCAAGTAAGAATGAGTCAGCTTCTTGATCAAACTCTTCTTGATCTCACCCTATCTCCTGAAACAATAATCAATGTGTAACCGTCACGATCCCGCACTAAATAAAACAGACTCCAGACGAGCCTGCAGCAGTTCTGGGGCCTTGTCCACGTAAGAGACCTGTGTAACTCACATCCTGTTATCTACCTTCTGCACGGCATCTCTAAGTGTACAGAAACTTCACATCCACTCTACTGGGGCAGCATTCTCCTCAGCAGTCAGATTCTCTACTGCTCTGCATACTCACCTGTGGCTATTGTAAATGAACAGCTTCTCTTCTGACCTCACTGGTATTTGTTTTTTTCTCCATGACACTAATGATAAAACAGAGGCTCCCAGTCAGTAGCCTGTGGTTACAAACAACCAGAGGAACTGCTGGTTGTGGTCTGTGGATAAATTATCAGTCATGATACCACCAACTTTTTTTTTTTTTTTTTAATCACTGGTAGAAAAAGCAAATACCAAAGAAGGAGATTTTCCAAGGCAGAAGAGAGAGAAAATGCCCCAAGCTTGTTAACTTTCAAGGGCAGTAGGACTCCAAAACACACTTTATGAATTTGAAAATCCACTGTGCATTTGCCTGACAGTACTTTTTGCACAAGCTGCTCTTGTGACTGATGCAGCAGTAGAATGTGACCTACCACAGAAGAAAAGATGAATTGTGCTACAGCTGGAAAGGAGGCACCTGTGAGGTGATCCGTGTTAAATCAGGTCCCACTCATAATGAAATACTCATTGCTAGTGCTGATGCCTTGAAAGATATTAAATTGTCATATTTCTTTCTTTTTTTGACTTACTGGAAATGCTTTTTTTTGCATTCACTTTAGAGTGAGAAGAGCAAACCTTGGACTTCAGACAAGTGCAATTTTCTGCGCATTATTCCAATGATGACACACTGGTTCCAGTATTCTTTGTACTCGCTTCAGGCTTCTAATTGTTCTTTTTTTTGTTTTGTTTTGTTTTGTTTTTGCAGTTGGCAGGCACCAGTCATTGGGTACTGCAAACATATCCCTAAGCCCGTAGGGAAGTAAGTTGCCACATATTGATGTAATTAATTTAATGAGATGCAGCAACAACAACAAAAAAAACAGCTCTAGCAATAAGCTTTCTGCTTTTTCACTGGTGTTGAAAGCTGCATTTTTCAGGAGTTAACCACACAAAGTATGATTCATGCAGTTTCACCTAAGGACTGATACAAGAACCATTTTCCTCACTGCAGCTACAAGGCCTGTGCCTTTCCCAAATGAGTGCCTCCCAATGGCAGATCTCAAATAGATCTTGCTAGTGCCAGAGATCCCAAGAGAGATTTGTCCTTGTTACTGTACAGTTCCCCAGTGGTCACACACCAATACACACACACCAGTTCGCACTTGTCCTAAATAAACTTCATGTAAAATCGATTCCTTCCCGCTGACATGAACAGTATCACAAAACCAGGAAGAAACGGAGTAGGAAGTGAATGTATGAATGAGACCAAAGAGGCGGGATATAAATACAAATGTAATGACCACTGCTATGGGTTACCAAAGGCAGGAAAGGCCCTGCAGACATTACTGTGACCTTCTTGGACCAACTGAGGAAAGCACCGCCTGCCCTGGGTGGTGGTTCATGGACTGGGACACTGGGGTCATATTGGGGTGCAGATCTGGGAAGGAGCCTCTGTCCCATGGCTGTCCTGAAGGCAAGACGTGGCCAGGAGGGGCACCGAGGCACTTTGCCATTGGGGTAATGGAGCCAGGTGCTTTGGCACCGTCCCTGGTAGAGTCCTGCCAGTGTTTCCAGCAGCAACCAGCAAACTCAAGGTGCGGTTTAGCAATGTACCCTGATAACCTATAATCTCCGTGCCAAATAGAATGGTTGGGCCGCTGCTGGCTGCCTTATCTTCGAAAGATCTGGCTCCCAGCACAATAGTCCCTTATGTCCCCATATCCTTTCATCTCGCTCAACATCTCCGGCCGGGAACTACGCAGGAGAGCGAGGCAGACTCCGAACACCCACCTGGCTAAGCGCAGCGACAAGTCCCCAACCCCTGCCCTGCCTTTCTGGGGGTAAAACCGGCAGCAGCGCCTCAGGCAGGGCTGTCTGGAGCCCTGCGCCCCCCGCAGCCATCCCCAGCCCCAGCCCCAGTCCCGCAGGAGGCCCCCGCGGCCCCTTCCCCGCCGCCGCATCCCCACGGCAACGCTCCCACCGCCGCCGGGAGCAGGCCCGGCCCCGGGCTCAGCTGCCCCCGGCCCATCCCGGCCCGGCCCGGCCCCGCGCTCCCTCCCCGCCGGCCGCGGCCCCTCACCCGGCAGCTTCAGCGCCCGGGACAGCACCGTAGCCATGGTGGAGAGCGCAGTGAGCAGGCGCGCCGCCCGCTCCCTCCTGCTGCCTCCTGCGGCACGCTGGGGAATGTAGTTCTGCGGGGAAAGGCACCCCGCAGCCACCCGGAGGGTGTCTCACCCAGACCAGGCCTGATCCAGTCTTCGGCAGTGGGCCGTGACCAAGGGCAGCCCACATTTCTGCAGCTCGCACAGGGTGCTGGGCGCAGATGCGTGCAAAATTGCACTCCTTGTCCCAGGTGGTTTGTGCGAGAGCCAGAACTTTGAGTTGTTCCTGGTATAAACACATGCCTTCACTCTTGGGAAGAGTTTGGTTGGGTGAAGTCTTATTTTGTGACTTGGTTTTGTTTCACAACATTTTTTTTTTTTTTTTTTTTTTTTTTTTTAATTACTGTAAAAATGACCACCCGGGCATTTTCTAAAACTCTCCTCCATCTTCACCACAACCTTCCGAGGCAAGCGCCCCAGTGAACTCTCCCCTTCCCACAATGGGGAAGTTGAGCAAGGAGGGTTTTGTGGTTTCCCCAAAGCCACAAGGCTCCGGCTCCCTGATTCCCAGCCCCACACATGGGCCTTCTGACACCAGCACTTCTTCAAGCCATGATTTGTGTGAGAGCTCTCAATACTGATTGTTTTGTCAGAGCTATTATATATATATGTATTGGCTAAATACACTAAAAGAAAGTCCGACTGGCTAAAGACTGCATCGTGTTTTCACAGCGACTGCTGCTGCTGCTTTCCCCCGATTCTGTTCCTGGAAACAATGTACCACCCTTTCCTGTCCAGGTCTGTCCTGAAACTCTTTAGATAGTAACAGTAAGGAAGGAGCAGAAGAGAGACACCAAGTGGTTTAACCATTGAAGAGATTTATTTATTTATTTATTTATTTTTAAAAAAACAAACTTGAAAGAGGGAAAAAGAAGTAGCTCCTGATCCAAAACCTTTTGGTACCACTGGAAGTTTTTCCATTGATGTCATCAGGCTTCAGATCAGGACTTTCCTGAGAACACAGTGCATGGTGAGACAATCCCAGATGGCAAACTGCAAAAACCATCAGAGTTACTCTTTTTCCTTCCTTTCTAGGTCTTTCTGACTACACACTCCTGTTCCATATTGCCATTTCCCCTCCTCCCTCCTTAAATCAAAGCCGTAGTGATCCTGTAACTATGTCAATATTTATGGGAGAGATCCTGGATGCTTTTCAAGTCTCAGTTAGAAAATCTTGTGATATACAGGGACAAGAACTGTCCTGCAGAAAAGCTCTTTCTAAGAAAATGCTTCTGGCACCAATTAGACTCAGGAGCAAGGTTGCAACAGAAAACAGCCAGAACTAGGAACTGGAAAATCTGTTGTCCTCATTGTGGTCTTCTCACGTCAGGCACACACATACACTGCAAGAGCCTCTAGTTTCCAGTGCTTGTGTGTTTGTGGTACAGCATAACCCACTCTTAAATTCATGCATACCCACAAAAATGTCTCTTTCCCCAATCCCTGAGATCTCTGTGAGCCTAATGGATAGCAAGGGCAAGTGGTCTGCAGCAAAAACTGATGCATTTGAGGAACATCTGGCTGAGCAAAGTGTTCAGAGAGTTTAATGATATCCAAAGCATGAAAAATGAAGTTTTTCTTCTTTACACTGTGAATGTTAGCTGATTTGCATATAAATTGGACCTGTCAAGTGTACTAATATCAATCAAAAAGCTGTGAAAATAAAACTGAAGTTGCAAATAAATCATTCGTTTATGTGAATGTTGCTTTTACATGAATTGTTATTTATTTTTTTCAAAGCAGTTTGAAGAAGCCAAATGCTGAAAAATAGGATATTGGGACATAAGCATAGAAGTCTGAGAGCTTTGGGTTGCAATGCTTTTTTTTTTTTTTTTTTTTTTTTAGAAAAACATTACAAGCCAAAAAGCTTGGAAATGTGCAGCTGCAAGCCCCTCATCAGTATTACACTTGTGCAAGCCTTCTCTGTCCAGACTGGCACTTGTTTTTCTGCTTAGGTTCTCCCTGCCTGAGATAAACTATCTGTGCCCTGCTGGATGCCTGTTTTCTGACCTGACCCATGTCCTTTGAAATGCTGGTGTGTTTAAATTGCTGCATGGGTATGCATTATTCACCTGACTACACAATTTGTAGCAATATCCAAGCTTAAGATGACCAGTGCAGGATACTTTGCAGTTGACTCAAAAATGGTGTGACACACAAGTAGGAAGACTTCTCAGTGTCACCACTTGCATTACCTTTTCACTGTCAGTCTATGTGAACAGAGAGGGGTGATGTCCTTGAACAGCAACAGGAAAATGATGTGTGTGGGCAGTTGCATTGTGCAGCAGTCCCAGATAATGCATTCTAACCCTGCATCCAGGCTGCAGCTATATTTTTTTTCCTCCTCCTTTATTTCTTTTTGGGACTGGCCATGTATCATCCCCCTCCTGCCTTGAGGTCCTATTATTCATTTCTCTTCATCTTTAGCCACTGGACCAACCTACACTGAATGTTCTACAAGTGAGAAGTGCTGCCCTTTCTGTACAGTGGTAAATGCTGCCCTTTTTCCTCCGTAAGAGCTGTGAGATGCTGGCCTGGTGTGTCCCTGCTGATCCTGCCTTCTATTTCCAATATCAGCTGCCTTCATCATGGGTCTGAATGGGACCGATTTTCTTCCCTCTTTGCAGCTGATGGCTGACCTTTTGATCTTGCCCACTGAAAAGTGATAGTGCCACATGCAGCTTCTGTGAGCTCCTTGCAGCAATGGCAGTCTTCGCGCTGCTCTGCTAGGCCCAACACTTTCTTGCAGGATAGGTGCAGAGGCAGCTCGGGATAGAGGAAGCAAGTAGTGCTGAGAGAGCAGGAGGACCACGAGTGGTTGGTGAAGTTCATGACGAGGAATGTGATGTTGGGAGAGTCCTTGCTAAGCTCACCCCTGGTCTGTTGACTCTACAGAACAAGCATGCAGGTTCCCAAGTGTGAAGCAGTGGGGTTGTTGGCAGCCCTAGGTACTTAGTGCTGTTTTAGGGAATCAGTTCATTGCCAGGAAGGCAGCAGGGACCCCTGTGGCTTGGAGGTTACACCAACCATAAGAATAGCTCTGTGCGGCACCCCTGTCTCATACGCACCAGGATGTCCTATCTGGTTTTGCATCTGTGGGCTTCTCTGATTGTTCTGGAGTGATGGATACGACACAGGTTCCACCTGCTGCTCTCCAGCCAGGTATGGGCCTTCATCGCCTTCTGCCTCTCTGTGTTGCAAGGTCTCGTAGGCCCTATGACTGCTATATGGCCCATCATGTCATGTCTCCTCCAGGAGGAGCCTGGCAGCCAGCTGTCCTGCAACTCCAGTCTGCAGTGCACAGTGTGCTTTGGGTGTCTGACACAGACAGACTCGCCATGGCGTGCCTCAGGGATCCTGCTGAGCCCTCTCCACCCAAAGCAGGGAGCCATGCACAGCCGACATGGCCGGCCACTGGGAAAGTCCTCGTCCCTGCTGCAGCCATTTCAGGGCTTTCAAATGTGTGCTCGGCAGCTGAGGGGAACAGAGACTCACAGCTGCCTTTGGCTTCATGGCGGCACCCTCCACACCTAAGGAACTTTTGAGAACCTGTGAGAGCCTGCGGAGGAAATGGTGACAAGGGGAGACTTAAAAAAAGAATGTTTCTCTCCCCTTGTTCCAGTCAGCTGTGATAGCCAGGAAGCTGTGCTGTGATGGAGGCCTGGCTCACTCTTGTATGGAGAACCAGCTGGGAGGTGCACACAACAGCTGGAGCAGCTGTTCTCAGCTGTACAGAGGGAAGAAATACCCAGTATTTTTATACTGCTATGTGTGCTAAGTTAATGCTTTTTTCTGCTCTTCTCGTCCTACCTTTCTCATTCGCAGGGCTGACCATGGTTATGTGGGCAGGGCTGGGAGCACCATCCTCGTTCGTGTAACTGTCTGAGTCTCTCCAGGGTGGAGAACTCACATGGGAGCAGATAGGAAATGCTTGTTCAAACAACAAAATAAAATGCAATCAAGCAGTGAAAGCTGACAGAAAGAAACAATAAAGGCAAGTCGAAACAGGAATAGTGGCAATAACATTCCTAGCAGGTGCAAAACACACCACTTTTTTCTGGTACCTTACAGCAGGAGTATTTCAGGCAAGTTTAAGCAGTGCAGATGTGCAGAGATTTTTGAATGAGCCCAGGCATTTAAACCAGTTCCAGCCCTGAATCCTCCTCAATATAAACAAGAGGCTGAAAGATAGTTGGAGCTGTGCAGATGTTTAATTTGTGGAGCCCCAAGGCTGTGTGGTATGCCTGTGTGCGGCCATGGGGGCAGAGATGGTGGGTGTTTCTGAGTTGAAACATCTTGATGCACCCTTGGGAGTCACTCTCTTCCCTCTAACCAGCCTGGCTAAATAACACCTGGTTAATCCATGCTCTGAAGTGCTTTGCAGGCTTGCAGAGCCAGACCTGTGGCCCCTGTTGGTCTTTGAGGCATCCTCTGACAGTCAGGACTCCCTGTGCAAACACCTGGCCTTGGCATGGGAGGTCTGAGCACTGCTGCAGGTGCCCATGCCCAGAGCACTGATGTGGGAGAAGCTCTTTCTGTGGCTGTCAGACCTCAGGAAGGAGGGCTCCGAGCCCCTTTTGCCCTCAACTTGCTGAATCTGCACCTGCCCAAAGGCTGCAGACTAGACCAGGGTCTAGGGAGAAAAGCACAAATGTTTCTGCAGGTGTTGCTCTTGCCAGAGGGATTTAACTGTCTCAGAGCTCTTCTGTGGCCTGAGAGACCCACAGACAGACATGCAACAGCCTGTTTGTATGTCATAAGCAAGATTCATGCTGAGGCTGCTTGAGTTTAGAAAAACAACTGAAAGTGGCAGTCCTCAAAGAGGAGGTCAAATTAAACGCCCTGCTGTTGCTTACAACACAGTTATAGAGATGTGCCAAAACCAAAACAAAACCAAACCAAACAAAAAAACGGGTAAGGAGGGGGGGAGTGTTTCTCGTTGCTTGATTGTATTAACAACATTCCTGATCTCTGCTTAGCTCGTTGCAGTGATGGCATATGGGTGCTGGTGGGCTGGGCAGCGCTCTCCTTTCACATTACTAGAAATGTGGAAGGTACAAGGCAGGCAGCAGAGAAGGGAAGTGCTGCAGCTTCCTTGGGTCCTTCCTCCCTCCCTCCATGAAACCTGAGAGCTGCTGCCAGCTTGAGACCAGGACACCATGCACACATTGCCACCCTTCCCCAGCACAGGCTGGGTTTGGGCTGTTTCAGGGTGCACTGATGTGCCTGTGTGGATTTCCCACCAGGGTCATTCAGAGATCAGCTGGGCCCTGGTGTCCATGTGGACACCCTGGAGGGCTTCTTGCACTCATCCAGTGTCCCTATCCCACCCTGTCCCACAGCCATTCATTTCCTCTTCTCAAGGAGCTACAACAGCAGCGTGACCAGACTGTGTTTGCCCTGTGCTAAACAGGGAACAGCTGGAGACAGATGATTGTTTGGGTTATTTTCTTGTTGCCTGGGCATTTTATTTGCTTGTTTGAGCCCTGACAAAATAGCTTTCCAGTTCCTCCTGAGGCTGGTTTATGCTAAGCCTTCATATTGTGGGCTGCTTTAGAAAACTGTTGTTTTATAACTCTGCAAATGAGTGTCCCGCTGCTTCAGTGGCAAGGCTCTGTAAACCAGGCAGAAATTTCCTTGCAACAGAGCCAGAGGGACTGGGGGTGGGCAGAAGCGGTCTGAGCTGTCCTTGTCTGGTGTCAGAGATATAGATATCCCTTTCTGTGGTCCTGGCTGGAACTCTGTTGTGAGTGGGATTAAACGGCTGGCTAAATGCTAGTGGTGAGTGATGTTGATGGGCTGTGCTCAGAAGGATGCCAATAAGCTTTCCTGCCGATCGGCTCCTCACCTTGGGTAAACCAGCATCGCCGAGTCTGTTCCAGCTGGGGATCTGCCTCTCCGTAACACTTGCACACAGCCTCTTGCTCCTTCATTTTTGGATGTCAGCTTTTATTCTGAGCAGTCCTTTGCCCCGTGGAAAAGAATCTTTTTTTCTCACTGGCGAGTGCAGACATTTTGGCCATGGAAAACAGAGTTAAATAAGAATAGACTGATCAGGAAGCAGAGAGGGTGTTGTTGCCAGCTGATACTGGAGAAGTAATATCAGGAAGAATGCAGATTTGGCCAAGGCACTTGCAAACAGTGCCTTGGTAGGTCCAGTCACGAGCCTGGGTGTGCTGCAGTTGTGCTGCTCAGGGCCACCGCTGTGGCGGCTGCACATCCTCGAACCACTGCAAAATGTCAGTCTGACATACAGACAGGACCAGTTTCGGGGTCCCACCTCCTGCTTCACAACAGTCATCCCTTTAACACCTTGCATTTATTTCTTTGGGAATCTTTTTATCAAGCACTGACCAGACCTGAGCCTGTTTGCTTTGGCAGGCACAGACCTGGGAGAGGGGGAGCGGGGAAAAATATAATAACCCTGCCGCCGATTCATCCCTCCTTGTTTATTCCACCAGAAATAGAGTTGGCAGAGAGCATCGGGAATGAACTAATCAGCAGGGAATTAATTGGCATGCTTGTTAAAAAGCAGGAACAACGTGGTGAGCGAATTCATGGCTGGATGGCTGGAGGGTTCAAGCAGCCAGAGAGGAGCACTGCATAGTGGAAACTGTGACTAGTCGGAGAAGTCAGACAGCTGTGCTGGGGATGTTGAGCACTGCCCAGAAGGAACCAGGGGCAAAGAGATACGGGCGTCCTTGCAGGAAGGGCTGCTTTCAGAAGGGGCTCCATCGCTGAGGCTCCCCTTCCCATGAGGCTGCCATGTGTGGGGGAGATGGCCAGCTTGCAGGAGTGGGAGGGAGGGGTAGGAGAGGTGCAGCTGGAGGAGGCTCCAAGGAAAGGCTGTGGAAACGCGGAGAGCAGGGAAATGACGAGGGACACGTCACTCATTGCAAGCTGAAATGCAGAGGGGGTGGTGAGGAGAAGAGGAGCAAGGAGGCAGAGATTTGGAAGCCTCAGCACAGAAGGACTGTCCTCAAGAGTGCAGGTAATGCTCGTATGCCCTTCTCTGCCTTCTTTCCCAGGAATGCTTACTTTCTTCCTCTGGACGAGATACATCCAGGCACCTAGGGCAGAGCTTGTTGGGTTGAGGAACTCTAAAGGCACCTGTGGGAAGAGCCAGGAGAGGAGGGAACGTGTGCAGAGCGGCATAGACTTGGAGGCTGGAGGTTGCTACCTACATTTCTGGAGAAGAGCGTTCAAAGTGAAGGAAGGAGGGAGAAGGGAAGAGTGAACAGATCCTTAGAGACAGACAGACAGACAGACAGACATGGAGAGTGCCAGGTCTGTGTATGCCTGTCCAGGGAGAGAGAGGAAACTTCTTAAGAGGGAGCACCGAGCTCTAACTGGGAGAGAGGTGGAGATAAGACATAACCTGAAAAAGCACATACACCTGGAGAAGAGACAGAAGGTATACATTACCTCCTCCAAACATTTACTAATGCTATGATTTTCAGTGGATGTGTGCTATGCAGCTGGATGGCTTTGTTTCTCAGCATCGGGATGCCTGCCTGCTGGCAAAGCATCACCCTGACTGCCAGTCACTGGGGCTGCCTCTGAGATCCCTGTGCTTCGCAGGATGGTTGGGCTGTTAGAGGGAGTTGGGCGCTCTTTGCTTTTGCAGAACATGCAGGTAGAAAATGAAAATTTAACTCTTAATTATATGCAAATCGCTACTGTTACTTTGGTGTCAACTCAAGTATGTCCTAAAACTTGGAAAAGTCAAGACACTATTACTGCCATGTAACCCAAAGATGTGTGTGCATGTGTGTACAGCATTTAACCCACATGCATATAAACAAGGGGATAAAACATTACAGTGGATTATTAACTTTTGAACTTTTTGGACTTTTGAAACAGGTGATATTCCAGCTGTACCAGCGTGGCTGGGTAAATACTGTAGGCTCCAATTTTTAAATTGCTTTTGGCATTTTTCTTGATCTTTCCACCATTACATAATCCTACAACCATATGCTAATGTTTATATTACCCTGTTCTTTTGCAGAGAGAGCTAACAAATGCCATCCGCTTCGCAAGTAGGGCTTGCACACTCTTTGTTCTGGACTCGCAGGCTTGGCAGCTTTCTCTTCTACACAGCTCAGAGTCTTTTCAGGATCCCAGCCTGGGAACTCTGGGACAACTGGCATTAACTGAGAAATTGTGCAGCTACTATTTTTTTTTTTTCTATTTATTTTTATGTGAAACTCTTGCATTTATAATGTAAAACTTCCTTGATGTTGTACATAAAACATAAAATTATAGTTGTGTATGTGTAAGTAACATAACCTTAAAATATCCTTGAAGTGTTTCATATGAAAATAGAGAAATTCAAACAGCCTGCATAATATCTTTATTATATATTGAGATACTTTACAAAATTGAGAGTCTTAAGCTTACTTTTTTGTTTAAATGTCCATTACCATTGGGGTGAGAGTTATATTGTATGCATTTATGATTTACCTGACATCAAACTCCCTGATTCATTTAAAAGTATATTTTATTCCTTTGCAAATAACCTCAAACCCACTATCACTCTTCAGCTTTAGTTTTAAAGTAGCTTGAAAGGAACTTGGGAAAATTAGGAGAGCAGAAAGGGTCTCAAATGCAAACCACAAAGCTAATTCACTTGCAGTCCAATATTGCAGAAAAAAAAAACAAAAAAAACAAAAAACAAAAAACAAACAAACAAAAACAAACAAACAAACAAACAAAAAAGCAAACAAACAAACAAACTCATTTTAGGAATCATTAGAGTGACTGCTATCTCTAACCAACAAAATCCTCACCTCAAAGCAAGCACGGACTTGAGCTGATAGACTGGGATGCTCACACATGGCATCAGGAGAGTGTATGTGTTCGGCGCAGTTAGAAGCGCAGGCAGAGGTTTCAAGCCTTGCTGTACACAGGCAGGCAAGCTCTGAATCACAATGCAACATCTCACGTCTGCAGCAGAGACAGCATGTACTCCTCTCTGAAACAAAGCTGTGTCTGGCACCAGGAGAGTGTAACCTAGAAAATTCCCCGATACCCTAGCAGCCAACACAAGCCGTGGGCAGTGAGGAACTCAACTCATCACCTGCTTTCCCTCTGGATACTGAAATCTGGGGCAGGTACCAGTGAAATCTCAGTGCTCTGTCGTGTTCCCTGCTGTGTGCAGGGAGGGATAAGCACTGGAAATGGAGTGTACTGGAGCAGCCAGAAACAGAAAGGGTGAACGGCACAGGGACACAAGGACGGGAGCTCAAATTCTGGCAGTATGCCTTTGCTTTGGGGCAGAGATTCAGGCTTGGATAGCACAACTGCTGATCCTGGCTGTGCTGTGCTTAGGGTACTGAGCTCGCGGAGCTCTTTTATCATGCCAGAGTGAGGAACTGAGAGGCCAAAAGAAGAAGAAAAAAAAAAATATTGGGTAATAATGACACAAGTACGTCTGTCTTCATTGCTTTCAGATGAAGGCAGTGAATCATTGCGCCTACCCTGCTCCAAGGGCAGAACATGATGCAATTTTCTGACAGAGAGCATGCCATATTATTGTAATTAGTAGTAGCAATAACAAAGCTACTATATCATTGTTATTCTCTGGACTTAGAAAAGAGCTTCAACTGAAGATGTGTGTGTTTTCCTTGTTTGTGAATCTGCTTTCTACCCTGACAGTATTTTCCAGTGCAATACTGCAACAGATCTGAAGACATAATTTCCATGGGCTAGGCATCTGGTTCCTGTTACAAATGACCCTACAGACTTTTTCTGCTAGAAACCTTGTTAGTAAAGATCCATTTGCCTTCTACAATTCCACCTAAGAGAAAGAAGACTGCTTAATTTCTGTGTAAGTATCTGAGATGTGGGAACCCTTTTCAAAGATGATTGCAACCTGATGTTTATCATGATAATAAATTACAACAGGCGTTCAGGAATGCAGGGAGCAAAGCTACAAAGAAATTGGTCCATGAGGGACCTCGCAGACAGACCATGTGTGTCTTGTGATCCATTTGAACATGTGATGCTTTAAAAGGTTTGAGGTCAAGTAGGGTGGATTTTCAGTACCAGATGCAGGTGGAACTTATCACAACCCTTCTTTTAATAAATAAAGAAAGATCAAAATATCCCTTCCCTGGGGTATTGAAACAAGTGGTATGTGGAAAGGGTAAGGAATGGAAAATCTCTTCAGGATGTTTTAAAATGAGCTGGAAAGCCACACTGCCTCCTTGATGTTGGCAGCATTTTAAAATCGTTTTCAGTTAGAGACATTGGCGTCTGGGAAGTCCTTTCCCACCAAGGAAGATTGAAAAGGCATGTGCAGTGCATCGTCATCAAAATAAAATAAAATAAAATAAAATAAAAAGTCCAAAAGCTGGAATATTTATCTGGAAAGATGGAGAAGCAGAGGAGTTTTGATGTCAAAGGTTATAGTTGCAAGAGTGTCTATAGAGACCATTTCATTATGTGCCTTGGTGATATCATCAAGCTTTCTTAGAGATCTGCATTCTGGCAGCTCTGGGTGCGTTGGGGGGGAAGAAGAGGTGTGCGTGTAAGAGATAGGAAGAAGTTTTTTTTTTGTTGTTTTGTTTTTGTTTTGTTTTGTTTTGTTTTGTTTTTGTTTTTGTTTTTGTTTTTGTTTTTTTCCCTTTAAACGAACACTGCAATTAGAAGAATATAAAATACATCCTGACAGGTGGAAAGTAATATTTTTAAAGTAGCATGACATTTTCCATCAGTATGGCTATATTCATACCACTATTTTAAATATACAGAAAAATAAATGCAATTTCAATTAAAATACACTAGTGATTAAATGTAAGAACAGCACAAAGTAAAATGATTTATTTATGTTCTGCTTTATCTGGTACAGCTCCTAGTAGGTTTTGAGGTGGCTGAATTCTTCCCAGATGGTTAGGAGATGAGGATTATATGATACTAAAAAAGCAATTTAACATTCTTGTATTTTGCAGTGAGGTCTTAGACTTTTGATGCGTGCACATGAACAGGGGAATAATTTGGGTTTTCTCAATGTGCTTACTTCTCACATGAGCCCCTCCATCACTGTGACTACGGATGACTGAAAAATCATCACTAGAACTCATGAACTTGGCAATGCATATTTTTCATTTGTTGTGTGCAATATGTGCATAATTGATATTTCCAGCCAGTTTCTGCCACAACAGCTGTCCATGACATAAAAATAACTGGTTCAACACTGAAGGACTACTTAATTAAGACAGAATAACAAATTAGCATGAGTAAACTGTGGAGAGAGTAATCTATCCTCCTACATTCAGAGATGGTACTTATCCAGGAGGGCCTGTAGGTTAGGGTTGACTTCTGTTGGCTTGGAAATGATGGTAAACTTGAAAGAAGATGAGGATCCTAGGTAAATGCTCACATCAGTTACATCAGTTTATCTACCTGCCTTGCCTACTCTACAGATTTGCTCAGGAGGAGCACACCCCGCCAAGTGTGTGGGGTGCATGGCTTTTTTATTTATTTATTTATTTATTTATTTATTTATTTTGTTTGTTTTGTTTGTTGTGTTGTTTTTGTTTGTTTGTTTGTTTGTTTTTCCTTTTTCCTTTGAGGCCCATCACTGGGCAACATCTCAGTTGTGCAACTGGGTTGTGGATCAAGTCAAAGAGAACAATTTCCTATTCTTGCCTCTATTAAATCCTTGATGAATTGCTTCCCTACTTTGTATCTTGCTTTCCCTAATTGCAAAGAGGGGATGCAGCTGTTTTTGTACCTCCTAGTGTCTTCTCCTGACACTCACAAAACATTCATAGCTAAAAGGTGCTATCCCAGCATGGCTACATATGAAGCAAAACTACTTTCACAGAACCACAGGATGGTTGAGGTTGGAAGGGATTTCCAGAGATCATCCAGTCCAACCCCCCCGCTCAAGCAGGATCACCTAGAGCATGTTACACAGGATCCCCTCAGGTGTGTTTGAATATCTCCAAAGGAGACTCCACAGCCACTCTGGAAGCCTGTTCCAGTGGCTTTCCTAGCTGCTGTCAGTTGAGGAAGCACTCTGGTACCACTCAATGGCTTGAAAAAAAGGTAAGGCACTTTGTACTTGTGAAAAAGAAAGGCCCCTGTGCTTCTGTAACAGCTCAGCTGAGCAACTTTTAAAACATTTTAAAGAAATACATCATCAAAAAGAAAGGGGTGTTGGGGTGACAGATGGCAGATGGAGAAAAAGGGGAAAGAGAAATAAAGCAGTTAGCAAGATTTTCTGTCTCCACAGAGCAAAGGGAAGGTCAAGCCCCTATGAACCACTATCATGGTGACTACTCCTCTTTTCCTCTTCTTCATCTTCTTACCCTGCTGTAAATCCCAGGAGGACTTTCAGGACCAGTATCAGAAATGGGACTACAGAGAAGGAGGTAAGAGGTGGTAGTGGGTTAACCTGGGAGACATTAGCTAACTCAGGGCTGAAGATTTGCCCATTTCCCTCTTGGAATGGGACACATGCTGCTCACTCATGAGTTGTCTTTCTTGATTCCTGGGTAGCTGCTACGATTTTTGGAGAGAAAAATGATTTTAGAAATAATCAGCTGGGGCATTCAGTGACAGCAGAAAACTCTGGCAACAGGAGGCAGGGAATTACATACCGAGGAAGAGTTACCTGCTTTTTAATTTAGATCCTCCTTATATTTGATATTTGGCAATGAATATTTTCATTGCAACCCATCTGAGGTGAAGAGGAGGGGAATTAAACTAAGACCACTGGCTCATGTTTTCTTGTTCTGTCAAATTTATTTTCCTCGCTTTCATGGATGTCCTTCTAACCTAGCTGACAAGGTCAACATAGATGGTGTTAACAGCATTACTCAAACACTTGAGAAATGGGGAAACAGCATCTTCTGGCAAATGAAACACACCCTGCTGAACAACCCAAACGCTTTACTGCCGGAGATCTCCAGGTAATTCCCTTCATCTGGAGGCGTGATTCAGTCCTGCCCTGGGTGTCCTGCCTGGAGCAGGATTCATCTTCTTTAGCTTTCAGATTGGTCAAATGCAGAGAGATAAATCCCTCTCTTGGTATCTGTTGTGCTAACAGCTCTAAGCACCCCAGTAAACTGAATATACTGCTCAATATTTATTGGGAAATATTGCCAATTGCCATGATTGTATTGTAAGAATTACCCTGCAGAAAACTTCGGCTGTCCTCAACACCTCATTCCTGTGAGGTGTGAGAACAGACTGGAAAAAATGAATTGTATTACATATCCACACATAGATTTAGCCACAGGGTAGGGAGAAGAAGCTGAGCTGTCCTGTGATGTTTTGATTTCAGTCTTTGTAACACCTAAGCAGAGGAAGCTATTCTCTTAGCTATCTCCTCACATTTCTCCCTTGGCATTAAAGGAAATATTTCCTACTGAACACACACAAATGTTACTTTAATCTGATATTTCCAAAAACAGAGTGGAGAAGGCAGAGGAAGATAGAGAGAAGAAGGGAATATGGGGAACTACAAGAAACCTACTACCTCTTAAATCAGAATTGTTCCTAAAGCAAATGGTTCTCTTCCACAACTCAGATTTCTCTTTAGGAAAACAAACAAACATACAAACAAACAAAAAAAACACCCAAAACAATCTCTCCATAACTGCTGTGTGTTGAGCCAGTTGAAAAGGAAAGGCTAGAAGGATAAAATGACACTAATGAGAAGGTCACACAATATCAAATTAGGGCTTAAGGCGGATATGGTGCACAGATTATATTCTGGTCTTTGTTATCAAGTAGATTTCTCCCCACCTGCATGGGGGATGTTATAAGCACAAAATTCATCACAAATTTCATACTACCAGTGCAGAAATTCACCAGTGCCTAAGATTTTCAGGGCAGACAATAAGTCTTACATATTAGGAAAGATGTAATTTAGTGACTCCTGAACTGTCATGCAGGGAGAGGTAATGAGACTATTCAGCCACATTTCCCACACAGGGCTTTGAAGTAAGAGCTCGCTGGTAAGGACACAGGCTGGTCCACTTCAAGTGCTGAGGACTGGCAGTAGACTGTGGGAATCACTGGCCCAGCCTCCATTTCTGTTCCTGGTTAACAGTGAGGCTGATTAATTCTTATTAATATCATGTGAGATTGGAACGATGGTCAGAGCTTGGTGTTACCCAAAGGGAGACTGAGAGGAAGCCTTCCAAAGGAAGGGACAGGGCTACCCCCAGGCATGTCAGTGCATCAGTGCAACCTTCACCTTGCTAAATCCTGTTGAGAAACCCAAGTGTTCCCTCCTCAACTCGGGGAGAGGCACAGCCTGCAGACACTGGGGAGGGGGCTCTGCAATCACATCTGCACGGTGGCAGGCAGCAGCCTGCCCTTCATCGGGAAGTCCCCACAGGATTTCCTGCACAGTGCTGCTCTTGAGTGCTCAGCCCCACTGGTTCCAGCAAAGCAGGATGGTTTTCATCTCCCTAAAAGCAGCAGGGCTGTGAAGTGCTTATGGAGCTCATAAATCAGCTGTCAACCTGCACTGAGCCAGCATTTCCGCTTTGGCGGAAATGGAAAGAGCACATTGCACACACTGTTCCTGTAGTTCCTGGTTTCCTGGGCTCAGAAAGGGGCATCTTACATGAGTGTTTTGTAAGCATCTTCTAGCCAACTACTTCCAGCTCTTTCATTTACCTCTCTCCCCCACCCCCGCTCCAAGGAACACAAGGCCTGGTAGCCTGGTAATTTATTTAGCATGCTCAGGAACAGCCCCCAGACTGAGTTATTCTTCTGTGTTACTCTTCTCTAGTCTCCGCCCTGTGTCTGCGGCTGTGGACAATCTTGTGAGGGAAGTCCAGTGGATAAGGAAAAGGCTAGAAGAACTCAATGAACGTCTCAATGTCATCAACAAAACTGTCCTCCCCATCCGACTTAATGCTCTGCAGAGCCAAAGGCGTGGAAATACTCAGCTGCGGAGACTCCCAATGCACAGGAGAAGGTTCTATGCTCGCAGGAGACTTCAGAGGAGTTAAATCTCTACCAGAGAAAAAAAAAGAAAATCTTTATAATTTTTTTTTTTTTTCACCTGCTTAAGCCTTTCCTGATAGGACGCTGCTAGACAGAATAAAGCAAAGCACATACAAGAAGGCTTTACTGAGGAGACCAGAACTTTTGCATGTTCTTGCTCTCTTTCAAGCCTACATTGGTAGGTCAAATCTGACCCTGTTCTTCAATGAAGGCTGTTTTGTGTCCCATGCAAAATGAGTTGAGAAGCTCAGTCTATTTGAGTGTGAATACCTTTAGGGTATGCCGTCATTCTTTCTGCTTACCAGGGTAAGCTGTTTCTATAAAGATCAGTTGAATTTCTCTGTCCTATTTTCACAGCACTGTGTCAGAAACAGCTGGGGAATTCAATCTTCAAAAGTGCTGAATGCCGGATGAATGCAGGAAGATAGATCAGTGCTTTTTACTTCCAGCTGGGTAGGGAGGGGGAGAGGAAGCTGTGTTTTAAAACATGGCCTTAACCTATTCTCCACCAGTGCAAAGAATGCCCAGTTCATGTGTTCAGAGAGTGGGTGGGGTTGGAGAAACATGGTCTATGCGTATTGTTTCAAGAGTGAAGATATATCAGATTCTAGGGACCAAATTTCAACACCTTCATTCTGCAGAGAGCTTTCTTTTAGCTACCTGAAGGTGGGCGCTGAAACTTGTTATTCAACAGAGATGTCCAGAACTTCCAACACTGTGAAAGACATCACAGTGATTTCTGCCAAGATGCTTGGAAAACAGAATGTTTTTCCAAAACAATTTAGATACCTAATAGCATAAATAGATGTCTAGAATAATTTTCCAAAATAGCTTAGGAGACGGTTTGGTTTCCAAAATCAAAGGTAATTCAATCGGTGTCCGACTGGTAATTCAACTGGTGTCTAATTCATGGAGTATCTTCTCCACAGGCAGACACAGACCTCCAGACATTTCCCCACATCCTTTAGCCCAATTAAATTATATTAAAAAAAGAACAGCTACATACTACCAAGGTCTCAGGGAGTACACAGAATACTGTGCCTTCAGCTTGTCTTTGCCTGTCTGTGGCTTCTTGTCTTCCTGGTGACAAAAAACAGTTCAGAAATCAAGTTATGCACTGCATTGAGGATAGAGTGTGCTTGTTCTTCAGGTCTCTTTAGAGATTCTTATCCAGCACTGTAGTCAACTGCATACCTGAAATCTGCTGAAACATAGCTAGAAGAGTCAAAGAGAAAATAAACTATTTTTAAAGGTCTGGATGAAGCAACTTATGAGAATAAAAATAAAGACTAAATTATGCCTAAATGGTTGTGGGTAAGGCTGGCATGAGAGCTGTTTTGCAAACAGTCTCCAGTCATAAATAGAGAGGATTGAAGGATTCCCAAGGCCTGAGGATATGGAAAGAAGTTCAGTGACATTACAGTAACTTTAAGAGGGAAGGGGAGAAGCTAGCTTCATAAGAAATCTTTCAAAATGAACCACAAGAATTAACTCAGTGAGCATTGTGGCTGGGATCTAGGAGTTGAGTGGGGGAGTATGAGGAGTGTATGAAAAAATCTGGTAAATATTTCCTGGGTGTAAATTCTGAATTCGGGTTTTCAGAAAATAACAAAACCCTAATTTGGTAAGTCTTTCCTTGGTTTTTGCTTAAGAATCTTAAACACTGTTTAACTAGAAAAGGAAAAAAATCTAGCCTCTAAAAAGGCTGGTTAAAAAAAAAAAAAAATACAGTCATGCTTTTGGCAAAGCTTTCATCATAATTTCTAAGGAAATGTAGACTATTTTGATTCCAGAATATATTTTCCTAAATGACAGTGAATAACAGGAGAGAAAGAAAGGCCCCATCAACCTCCTCCTTGCTGCTCTGCATTCAGAGCTGCTAGGCAGTGCTGGAGCACCAGCTGTATGCCTGCACCACTGCTGTTCCCTGTACGGGCTGCTCTGCACACCTCGCCTGGGGCTGTAGGGACTACTGGCCATCTCGGCCTTTCTGGTGGAAAACTACAACATAGATGTCAGCTTTCATTACCTCTTCACATTTCAGACATGAGCATCTCACCAGGCAACCTGAAGTTGTATAAAGTTATATAAAATCCACCAAGGACTACTTGAAACAGGACGGTAAGATGTCTGGCCCACGGAAGTCTCTCAGCCACAGATGGCTGGAGGTGGGAGGCCAGGTCAGGCCACCGTGGGCTTTGCCTTTTAACCCAAATGTCCACCAGCACCCCCTGTTGCAGAGAGAAAACTGGGCACGATGGGACCCTCTGGTCTGACCCAGTCCATGTTTTCCTCCACTGATAGGTACAAATCGGTATTTTTGGCAAAACTCAGGCCAACGGACAAAGTCACCACTCGTTCCAAAAGAAATCAAATAAGCTGCAGCACGCAATGTCTGTTACAACCACAGCTTCTTGCGTAATGGTGAACAAACCAAATTATACAGGTGGTTAATAGATGACTAGATCTGCATCCATGTCACCCCCTGTCACCCTGTCACTGCCAGTCTGAGCACAGCTGCTGGGCTTGGCTGGTCACTGACTGCTGTCGTCGCAAAAGGGTCCCTATCAAGGGGGAAGCGCCTTAACACCACATCTCTTCTGTCACTTTTTTTTTTTCTTCTTCTTAGCAAAAGCCCTGGAGCTCCTCACCAGCACCCCTCTGCCCGGCTCCTGTCCTTCTACACCCCACGGGCCACCACGGGGGGCTTCACCCACGTAGATCGAGCCAGTTGTAAGAAAGCAAAACTGGCAACAAAAATTACAACAAACGCCGAGTCTTTTCAGCTTCGGGAGAGCTAGGCCTACCCCCCCACACCCCATCCATGTGCTACCCCACAGTTTTGGCAGCCCTTGGTCCCCCTTTAGCCCCTTCCCCCGGCCACCTCCCCTCCTCTGCCCTCCTCTCCCCGCCCCGCTCCGCCCCGGCGCGGCCCGCGGCCGCTCCCTGCCGGCCGTGCTGCGCTGAGCTGCCGGGAGACCGGGCCGGGCCGGGCCGGGCCGGGCCGGGCGGTGTCGGCGACATGCTGGGCATGATCAAGAACTCCCTGCTGAGCACGGTGGAGGCATGGCCCCACCGGGTGCTGAGGAAGGGGGAGAAGGTAGGGGGCGGCCCGGCTGGGTGGCGCGGGGAGGGGAGGCAGCGCGGAGGGAAGCTGCCCACGGCTTCTGCCCCGGCTTCTGCCCCTTCCCCTTCCTCTTCGTCCGCCCCGGCTCCTGACCCTTCGCCTTCCCTCAGGAGCAGCTCAGCTACGAGGAGAGGGCGTGCGAAGGCGGGCAGTTTGCTGCCGTGGAGGTGGAGGGCAAGCCCTTCGACGAGGCCTCGAAGGAAGGGGTGCTGAAGCTCCTCAAGTACGTCGGAGGAAGCAACGACAAAGGTGAGAGGCCGGGCGGTGCGTTCAAGCAGGAGTGTGTTACCTTGCAGCTAGGATAATGCAAGGACAGGCACACCTGGATCTGTCACAGCTCATGGGGTGCACGGTAGCTGGTGAAATCCAGGGTAACTGGGGCGCTTCAGGTCCGTGATCACGCCTGGAAAACCTGCCCTCGTAGGCAGGGAAATAACTTTTATGACCTTGAATTGAAATGAGCGTGCTTTTTAATGGTCCTTCGCAGTGTTTTATAATGGTGCTTCCAGCTGATTGCCTCTAGTTCTCAACTTAACTTAAGTATGTGCATCAACAATCATCAGTAACAGGCTGAGAAGGCCACAGAGTAGCTCTGAGGCATCTCATACCCTTCTCAGGCACGTGGTAGAGGGATTTATGTAGTCTATATGGGATTAGGAGGTGGATAGAGAAGAAGATGGCATTTACAGCCCTACAGCTTCAGAAAGGTGATCACTGTTGCTGTAGGAGAAGGGTACCTTCTGCAACATGGCACCGAGACAGGTATGGTATGAATATGTACAAATAAATGAGAAAGATGTCTTGGTCTCAGCCCATTCTGTGCCTGATCAAGAACTCCCCGTTGATCACAATAGAGGCATGGCCCCACCGGAGAGTTGCAGGTTCACTACTGCTGAAGGAAGAGGGAAGAAAAATGTTCTTGCATGCCATGTACCACTGGGAAGTAAAGAGCAGAAAAGAGGTGTGCTGTTCCTGGACTTGGGGAGAGTATGGACTGTTAAAAACCAGACCAGCTCAGAGTTTTGGGGCACTGGAACTTGTTGGACCTGTGGAAACATTTGGAAGGGTTTGGGAGAAAGCTTTTATCACCCACTATTGGCCGTGGCCTCACCACTAAGTATAGATGATAATGATTTAAATACTCATGTATTTAAATACTCATATATAAATGTGCCACTGCGCGAGAACTGTAGGTCTTGTTGTGTTAGAGGTGATTTGTCAGAAGAGAGGGTGGCATGAGCTATATAGTTGAGAGCCACAAAAACAAAGCCAATCATGAAAAACCATCCAGAAGTCAGTCACCTGGGGCCCTTACCTCCCAGGCTCCCCATGTAGTTAGTGGGGAGAGAGGTTTGGCTCAAGCAAATGCCCGAAGGCTGTTCTGCATGCCTCAGAGTACCCCACTCTCTCAACTGACTGTGCAAGGAGATCATGGTGAGGAGCCTTCCTAGACCAAAATTAGCATTTATGAATCCCATATTAATGCTTTGAGTTCCTGAGAACCTAGGCTTCTGTAGTAATTTCTTTGCGTCTCTTTCAGGGGTTGGAATGGGCATGACTGCTCCTGTCTCCATCACTGCCTTTCCTGCTGAAGATGGATCCTTACAGCAGAAAGTGAAGGTCTATCTGCGAATCCCAAACCAGTTTCAAGCCAGTCCTCCTTGTCCTAGCGATGAAAGCATTAAGATTGAAGAGAGACAAGAGATGACAATTTATTCCACGTAAGGAACACATCCTGAGATTCCCAGTCACAAGTGCTCAGGTCTCTGGGGTGCTCTGAAGGGCAGTGTTGTTTTTACCAGGTGACTTGCTGGACAGGGGGTGCATGTGGAAGAAGGAGATGGCAGGATCTTTCTGGATTGTGAAGGCAGGTGCTTTATGTCATTTCTTGTCATGATTCGTGGTGCACAGATTTGGAATATGGATTTTTTTTTTTAACTGGTAAAACAAGTGCAGGGGTTAGCCCTGAAAGGCCCTTTGTTTCACCTGAGGAGGTGAAGAGCCAGGGAGGGTGAATAGGAAGGGACTGAGTCATTCCTAATCTCAGAAAACCATTATTTTCCCCATTTTCTGGGATCAAGATGGTTCTTAGTCATCAAGGATGTCCCTTGGTGTGATTCACATCAAATTATAGGAGTCAGCTGAAGCCTAAATGTCAGAACCCATCATGGAGACAAGTGGCCATTGCATTGCTTCAAATCACCTTTGAATGGAATGACTTCAGCTGGACTCAGGCCAGCATCACAGTAGTGATAAGCTCTTTATCCCATTTTTAACCCCTTGGATGTTCCCCTGCCTCTTTGCTTGAACTATTTTGGCTGACTGAACTGTCCTGGGCTGCTGACTCCTCCCATGCCTGTGACTGCTGCCTGGCCTTTGCTGTGGGTGTGGGCTGCTTCTGCAGCAACAGGCTGTTTTGTCTCAAACTTTGGCCCTAAAGCAGGGCTGCTAGGTGCAGGCTGATGTGGAAACAGTTTCTGTTTGTGGGAGATAAACATAAAACAGACCAATTCCAGCCCACCCCTTTAAAATAGCATTGTGGGCTGTAATTGCTAACATTTCTGTTCCCCGCCTCCCTTTTTCCTTGGGCTAGCTAGAGTTTGGCTTCCCTTCATGATCTTGCTTCCAGCAGACGATTGTTCACACCCCAGGGAACATGGCTGTTGACAGCATTGGTGGAAGGACTGTGGGCTGAGCAGACTCGGAGATAACCTTGCTCTCTGGGGATCTGTTTCTCTGATATGGCATTCATTCAAAGGGCAGGGCCATTCTGATGACTGATATACACAGGTCCGTTTGGGGTTTGTCAGTGGCTGTTAGTACCCTGGCAGTGTGGCCTTTGAGACTATTGATCTGTTGCAGACAGAGTGTGCTGGTTCTCAAAGAATGGTGCCTACGCAAGTGCGTGCTGGCGGGACCTGGATCAAAACGAGTGGCTAAATATATTGTAGTTGTGCATTGTTCTCCTTCTCTTCCGTGCTGTGCTATTCCAGTGCTGCTCAGCACTTCTCCATGTTTGGCTTCTTTGCAGGCAGTTTGGTGGCTATGCGAAAGAGGTGGACTATGTGAACTATGCTGCCAAGCTGAAGTCTGCTCTGGGGAGTGAAGCTACGTACCGCAAGGATTTCTACTACTGCAATGGTTACGACCCCCCTATGAAGCCTTATGGACGACGCAACGAGGTCTGGTTTGTGAAAGAGTGAGCATCTGGATCCCGGTGGTACTGCCATGCACTAATAGCCTCCCCACACCACGTCCCTTTTCTCTTCAAAATAAACTAACAATTTGGCAGAGGCAGAAAAACATAATCCCCTCCCTCCATACCTGTGCATTGCTCTTTTAAGGACTAACCATTTTAGAAGAACACTGCATCCCCCCCCCTCCCAGTGATCGTGCTCCTTCATTCGAGACTGAGTCCTCAACCACACAGACTCTCATGATCTCTCAGCGGCTTGCTTTTATCTTCCTCATGATCCCAGAGTTCAATGCTGAGACAGCTGAAGTACCTAATTACCAAGACTGGTGCCTGACAGGAGTCACGTCCAAGTGCTGTCAGACTATTAGTCTTACCTGAGGCAGGCAGGGGAACATGACGAGAGTGCATACAGGGACTTTTTTATCTTCTTAAGCTTGCTGCAGCTGTAAGATTCTGCTTTTATCTGTGCCATTTTAAATGCACTGTAAAGGGACATGAGCATTGCTACCAAAACAATGCAGTGAAAATAGGTATCCTTTACATTTTCCAGTGTGTGCAGGAAAGCAACATTTCTGTCATCTGACCAAGAAAAGTTATTTGAGGGAAAATTCTGTTTGCAGCTGTCCCTTCTGTCTAAGGTGGGACATTTGGGGTTCTGTTTTGTCCTGGTCGCAACCAGCAGCTGGACAATGTGACATGGAGACCCCAAGATCGTTTCATCACCTTCCTATTACTTGAGTGTAATGTTTCTTTAAAACTAGCCTACACAAGGACCAAATTTGAAATGCAGGTGGTAATCTAATTGAATTAGAAAAATACAAACTGTGCAAAAAGTGGGTGCCTATTACTTGCAATCTGAGGGTGCATTTGTAGAATTGTAAGTATCTAGTGGAATTGCTGTGGGTGCAGATCTTTATAAAACCTCTCCTTAAATGTTGTGAGTTTCAGAAAGACTTCTCTGAGCAGCTGTCTTTAAAGAAAGAGGAAAATCTGGTTCTTGAAAACTGCGATTTACACCAAATAATAAGTAGCCTTTCTGAAACATCAGGTACAATAGTAAGGGTGGGTCTTGTTTTAGGAACACTGTCAGTGTTTAATTGGCAGGCATCAAACCAGCATTTTAGCTGTCAGCTCTCTTCCAGGCAGGAAGCAAAATGCCTGTAATGGGGACACGCTCACACACACTGTGCTACAGTGGGTACTTGTATAATTCCTTAACTCCACTAAAAGAGATGCGCTCCTCTGATGCTAAAGTGCCTCAAAGTTCAGGTGCTTTCCAAAAGCCATTTTCCTCCTAGAGCTGAAAGAGAGATTGTTCTGATGGAGCTCAACTGGTTCTGACCAGTTGAGCTCTTTGACCTGTGCCTTCTTTTTGAGAACAAATCTTAGCAGTAATAGGAGAAAATCTGAAGTTCTGATGTTTTTTTTCTTTTCTCTTTTGCTGAGCCATATAAGAACTTTGCTGTGGGCCTCATGACAGAGTTTCAGTTCCTTGTGTGCGAGAACTGCTAGTCAGGATGGGTAAAAAGCAGATGAGCAGTTAATTTTCAAAAAAAAAAAAAAGGAAAAGCTATTCACCATGGTTAGTGATTGCAGGGCAGGAGAATACAAATCAAAAGGAAATCAAGGATGTGTAAGGTTATGAAGGCTCCTTAAAGGAGCAAAGGCCATCCCCAATGCAAAAGGGACGTGTTCATGTCACATATTACTTTTACCTGCATGGGTGAGGAATGGAGGAGTGTACTGCTGCACTGTTTATTTCCTGGGTTAATTTTGGAAGTCACATATAGACTGACTGTGGATACAGACCCTTTTGGGTACTGACAATGAATGTACTGAAAAGATCAAAATCCTGTGAAATCTCAGATGTTGGGAAAAAAGTAATAAACCTGGTATGAACAGAGATGCACATCTCAACAGCATGGTATAGAAGGAAGCTGTTTTTTTCGTAACATGCATACACTTTCTTTCTGAACAGAGAGCAAGCACGTCTTACCCAATAGTGAGAATAGCCAGGTCTGTAGGCTCTGCCTCTGTAGTCCTGCTCCTGGCCTTTTGCATGCAGTAAACAGGGTACAGTTTCATAAGCAATGTTACTGATATCAAAAGCTTAATGCAAATTGAATTGCCTTTTCTATACAAGCAAAGATGCCTGTGTTCTGTCTGCATTTTCTAGAGTTTTACATAAATATAATAATACTGTGAATTACAGTTTTTATGCTGATCATTGACTTTGTGAGCTCAGTAAGAGTTGTTGATTTGTAAGACTCTAGGTTGCCAGTTTGGGCTACTAATCATGTCACAGTATCTGTATGTAGTCATAATGCTTTTTCCAATAAATTGCTATGTTGGGTATCGTGGTGTGGCCTTGCGTTATCTGACTGTATGAAGTGGGAGCTGATGGAATAATCTCTTTTTTGTTGTTGTTGTTTTCATTGGTTTTAGCCACCTAAAGGCTTTGACTGATTTGTGTTAATGTAGAAACTTGGAGAACTCACCTGAGGAAAACTGTGTTCACTTCTGTGTTCCAAGGGCTGGGATTCATAGTGTACAGGCAGATATTCATGACTGTGCTTTTCAACATGCAGTTCTATTCAGAAATGCTAGACATACTGTCACATGAAAGTCCAGCCAGCTTCCAGTGACGGACAGTACAGGAAACGTGAGGCAGAACACAGGATCAATGCAACTCTGTACTGATACTCCCTCTAAATATTCCTCTGATCTCTAGCACAGTGTGGCTCAGGGCGTTTTGTTGCTGTGTTTAGTAGACCCAGTTAGACTTTTTCCCATGCTTTTGTGAGGTTGCATTTTGTGCAAGCTTACTGTTGGTGTCATCCTTCCATCCTTTGGCAAGGAGCTCCTCGCATGTGGAAGGGCAGAAATACTCTGGGTGAGGGTTTCCAGCAGGCTGGCTCTCTGCTCTGGGCAGCAGGGCCAGCCAGCTTTTGGATACATCTCCATCACTGGGTGGATGCTCCATTGCCATCAGGGGTGTTCTGGCAATCTCATTTTGCTGGGGCCAGGAGTTTAACCAAGCCAGAGGTACGCTCTGGATTTTTAATCCAGGACCAACATCTATGTAAGAAGACAGGGCAGGGGATATCAAAAGGCTTGCTCCAGCACTTCAGTGCAATGGGGGGCTGCTTAGTGCTGGAGGTGAGCACAGCAAGGGCCACATCTCTGCCCATGCCCCTCTCCCGCAGCTCTTGGCATCCCTGCGGCAGCCGGTGCTGCTTTCTAGGTGGGGTGCAGGCAGTGAAGGTGAGGCTGGGGGTTATCTTTGCCTGCCAGGAACAGGAGAGACTGAGCTGATAATTAGCTAATAGCTGTAATGCTTCCCCTTGTCAGCATTGCCAGCGCTCAGCCCCACGCTCAGAGTGCTCTCCTGCACTCCCTCCCAAATGAGGGGCCGTAAACGGGGCTGCTGGTGTGTGGGTGAGGTGTGTGAGCAGAGCCCCATGTGGCACGCAGCAGTGCTGTGATGGCAATGGGGACAGCCACGGGTCAGGCCGTGTTTCAGCAGAGCCAAGCTCAGAAGCATCATCTTGGTGCATTCGGGGCAGGACAGCTGAGCCATCATGTGTGGAGGGGGCAGCTGGCCCAGCAAGGCAGGATCAATCTCTCCTGAACCTCCAAACCATATATACCAAAATATAAATGTATGTGTGTGTGTATGTGTATAAGTACATGGATACATTCATGTATACCTATATAGGTTATGTACAGGTAGGGGCCTCCAGACCCAATGCTTGCAGCTGTTAGTCAGCTTCTCCTGTCACAGAAAAACTTGCCACTGCAAACATAGCCACAGGGCAAACATTTGCAGACCAAGGCTTCAAGTCTGCTAGGATCAGAGCTTTGTTAGCTTCAGAAAGAGATACTTTCTTTTGTAGGCACATGCCTAAATATATCTAACACTGCATTAAGAAGATGACAGCCTTGATAAAAGAGCTAATTGGTTAAGTTGTCCATATAAATCTGGGCAGGCTTACAATTCCCTAGCCACTTTGAGGGGACGGTTGATTTATGATGAATGGAGAAGTAACATCATTATTCCTCCATTTTCATCAATCACCATGGCAAAGGGTGCATGAGCAGCTATTGTGCTTGCGGTAGCAAATTTTCAGCTTTGCGAGGCTGCCCAAAGGCAATGGGACAAGGGAAGAAGATGGTGGCTCCTAGCTCACATCATCCCTCTTGCTGTAATTACAATACTACCTCTTTTATAATAGCACTGAGCAGTGGCTCTCTTCTCTGACAGCATTTCAGCCACACCGAGCTAAAAAAGAAATGCATCTCTTTTAACGGGACCATAAGGAGCTTTGGATGTATAACGTCTCTATAAAATTGCTTGGCAACTTGATTTATGGGAGCAGGATCAGTGATAAAAGTGACTTCTCTGACAGTAATGGATGAAACACTTCCAGTCTAGCTGCTCCGTCTCTGCTCGGTGCCTGTGCCAGCAGCAGGCTGGTTTTGTCAGCTCATTCATAATCTCTCTGCTTTGCTCTTGGTTTGCTCTCTTGTTGCACAAGACAGGTTTTGGCCATGGTGGATGCCTTTTTCCTAGTCCTCTTTAGGAGCTGCTGCAGAATATGGGTCAGTGCAAATGCTGCTTGATTTCTAGAGCAGCGTTTGTCTGAATCCATGCCCAGGTGAGAGTTGGGTGCATGCTGCTCCCCTGACCCTCATTCCTGCCCACCCCTCAATTTCTATGGGGAGAAACTTGAGTGAACAGGGTGGAAGGAGGCATACTCTTCTTAGACTAAGTGCGGGGTCTAGCTGATCAGTTGCTCTATGTCCTGGGGGAGCTTCAGATGTATCTTTCATGCAATCCAGATGATTGGGTTTGGGAACCTGAATTTTAGGTGGTGGTTTTTCAAAAGAACAAATGGAAGTGGAACATCCCAGAAACAACATCCTGAAAGATAGTTCTGGGGTTTAGGTGCTTCAGTATCCTTGAGGACTTAGATTATCATGCATATGCAACAACTCGGTGCCACACACTGAGCATGTGATTCAGGCCAGTGCCTCTTGTTGTACATCCCCTGCAGCCTGGCCTGCAGTCTGGACTGAAAAATGCAGTGGCCCTTCTACTTCTCCAGGATCCTATGAGCTGATGCAGCTGGACATCTTAGGCTGCAAAACTCTCACCAACCCCACTTACTTTGTGCAACCAAGACCCAAGAGAGCTGCTCTGGAGCTGTGGGGCCCTTGGGAGGTGGCCAGTGCAGAAAAGCAGTTCCTTGGCCATGTGCTGCAGTGCCCTGACCTGCATCATGGTTCAGGTGTCAAGGTGGTGTTGGGAGTGCAGTGTGACATTAGCAGTGTGACCTGACGCTGGGGCTGCCTGTGTTGGGACAGCAGAGCCCAGTCCCACTCTATGTGGGCAGCTGCACCACCCTATCTGTGCTTGAACCTGGAAGCTCAGTGGGTTTCAGCCTTGTCCGTGCCTGGAGCACTGTGTGTGGGGGTTCTTGGTCTGTGTGGTGGGGAGGTGCTTTCTGTACATATTTCTGTTATCCCAAGGGAAAACAGAGAAGCATTGCCATGGCAACTACTCTCCCTTGAGTATTTTTCCAGAGCTTTCCAAGCCAGTCTTTTTTTTTTTTTTTTTTTTTTTTTTTTTTAATATCCCTAATGCTTAATTTAAAGCCTTTCTTAATTGGAGTCTGAAGAACCAATTGCAGTGTCTTCTGCTATTAGACAAAGAGTTCAGTCACCTCCCCACATGACCGATGAAGTATAAGACTAACAGAATTAAATGTTGTTCTTAGTACGAGAGGAGAGGATCTGAAATTTGACATGCATCATACTCAAACAAATGAGACAAATGAAACCTTTTACCCAAAGCGAAGTACTGAAATAAAAGGTAGTGTACAGCGTGACAATTTTGGACACACATTTCTGCTGGCAGATCTTTCTAGCTGTTTAATCACTGACTGCAGAGTTTCTCAATTCTCTTTATGAGTCAAAGGGAACATCTTTCCAAATCATCATGCTGGCTCATTGAAATGTCTTCCATGAACTGTAGTATTATTTAGCAAGGGTACCCAGAAGAGGATGGTAGTTGGGATTAGTTACTGCACTGGTGTTTATTTGGGGTAGTTGAGTTCATGTAAATCCACATATTTAATTCTCCAGTACCTTGCTTCTACCTGCACACTGGTATCTGTGCATGGGAAACCTAGGAGGAGCAAAAATGCTGTGAAGATGTAGAAGAGTTGTGCTGTCTCAGGGGAAGGGTGATGTGAGGCTGGGCTGGATGGATGGCCTTGGATTCCCTATAACTCATGTGCCTACCCCCTCTCCAGATAGGGTTTAGATGTGATGGGTGCAGTCCACCCTGCCTTGTGTAGGCCTGTCTCCTCCCTGCATTCCGGGGTACTAAGATTTCCCTGGAAATCCCTAAAACAACTCTGCTCCTGCTGTGTTGCCATCTGCTTTGTGCAAGACTTTGGTACACGCCTTTGTGGAGAGCTGTGCTCTTCCTGCCCCAGGGAGGAGAAAAGCAGCAACCATGATTTTATGAGATACTGTCTTGGGAACCTGGCCTGAAACACCCTCTAGCTGGGAACCCGACCAGCCGATTTCAAAATGACAACGGCCATCCTGTGGGTTTAGGAGTGTGAATGGGGAAGCAGGCCTAAATAACTGGTAAATATAGTTATGGTTCCAAGCATATGGAGCACCCAGGGCTGGTTTTGTTCCTCACAGGTGTATTTTTTGCTCTGACGGCATGTGGTTCTCTACCTCCAAACCTCACCTTCAGGATAGGCAGTGCCCTGTTTCCCCCTTCACACCTTGTGGCCCATTCCAGGCACACGTGGTTTCAGCCTTTTAACAGTTGCACAGGAGTTGTGTCTGAGATCTGCCTGGATCCAGGAATGAAGCCCAGATCTTGAACTGAGGGAGTCATCTGGCTGAAGACAGCTCTCCACAGAGTTGGTTTTTAACCAGAGGAACAAGTTCATTTATATGCATTGCAATGGTGCTGTCTCTGGAAAAGAACAAGAGAGAAAAATGCATATATATATATATATATATATTTCTGTAGCATATGATTTAGGTTTTGGGTTTTTTAAATTTTGTTTATGTTGAATGGAAGCCCAGAATGCACAGAACATAGCAAAATTTCTTAGACATAAACAGGGATTTTTGTTTCACCTTTCAAATTACTCCTGCTCCTCATGGTAACGCAATAGTATTTAAAAAGGCTCTGGATGTTTTTCCTTTCCCTGGAAAGAAATATCTGAAAATAATAATCCTGAAGGAACAGTGGAAGCAGCTGCTTTCAGATTACTGAAAGCCGCAAGATGCAACCAGGCACACCATGGAGGTGGGGAGCTGCCACCCACCAGAGGGTCTCCTTGAGACTGCAGCTGCTTGTCCTGGGAGATGCAGCAATGGGGAGGTCTCTCCAGACAGTTGGAGGAATGTGGAGGAATTTTTCCAAAATCCTGCAATCAACAAATCCATTTATCATAAATAGCCGATGCACAGCCTACTGTTATGACAAACTCTTCTGGAACAAATCCAGCACCAGAATTATGACGAGCTAAAAATGATGTCTATTCCCATGGCTATAGACAGAGAGCTGCTACTCAGCAACAAATGTAACACCAAGTGCCGTAAAAATAGCCCCTCTGGAATTATTAAATGCTGGGGAGTTGTCATTTCAGAGGGGTAAAAATGGATCTGTTTTGTCACAAAATATGCATAATATGTATTCACAGTCTTATAAATAGCGTTTATAAAATTATGTGTGTAATTTTATCTTAAATTGATGCTGAGCAAACAGACAAAACAATCAACAAGAACTTAGCCCACAACTTTTGTTCTAAGGAGAAATTTCAGTTGCTTGTAACACCTTAGATAACTTCAACACTTTTGTCTTAGAAATGCAGATGACAAAAGTGACCTTTCCTTCTCCCTGTCCTTTTTTTCTTTAGGACAGTTTTAGGAAAAAAAATATCTTAGTGTCCCAGATTTTGCAAGTGGAGTCACAAATGTGATGGAAATTCAGTTGCTGAAATGGGTCTCTGAGCCATAATTGGGGTCAGTAGCTGGGATATAACTTGAATTGGCTCTCATGGGGCACTTGGAATGGTGCTCTTTGGCTTCTTCTGTCATTACTCTCCTTCCTGATCCAGGTCATTTGTCTCACTGCCTGTGCAGCACTGATGTAGGAACAAAGCACTGGTACTGGTGGGTGAAGAAGGTGAGGAGAGGTACAAATCTGACTCCTTGGAGGCTGCTCAGCATCTTTTCTTTCCAACTTGTTGGCTTTGCTGAAAGGCAGCAGATGCAAGTGTAAAGGCTTTCCTGCTGCCATGCCCTGGGCTTTCCTTTCTACCATCTCTCCTCAGAGCCCTGCTGAGGATCCTTCATATCTCTAAAGGTAGTCACATCATGTAGTGGTCAAAACCCAGGGAGGGGAGGGAGTTGGGAATGGGGAAGAAGACATCCAGGGAAAGTAATACTGGAACAGTGGAGCCATAGTGCAGCAGATCTCAATGTGCAACCTCATAGGAGAGGGTGATGATTTTGTTTGAAAACAAACCTGGCTTCATTTGTTCACTTTCTCTTACTGTATAGATAAAGAAAGATTTATCTCTATATATCATAAGCAGCTGGATGCCAGTATCTAAGTGGCAGTTTACCCTGGGAGAGATGGCCACAACTGTCACCAGTGGGACAACCTCTGCCTGTGGGGTTGGTATCAGTGCTGTCGATGAGCAACAAAGCCCTAAGAGCAGGGCAGTTGTCCCCTGTTGGTATTCAATCACCTCTGCAGCTTTTCAAAGCCTGGAAGAAGCAGGAAGAAGCAGGAGACCTGCAGTCTCCCTCCTCCAGCTCTGTGCTGTCTGTGGGCTGTCCTCCAGAGGAGAGACCTTCAGGCCATAGGGGAGCTGCAGGGTGGGGAGCTGGGTGCACACACTGGGGGTGTCACCCCCCCATGACACCATGCTTCAGAGCATTGTTTGTGGTTGTGGCATCTCTTGATACAGTGCCTGAGCAGGTGCAGTTGTGTTGTGCTGACCAGGAGGATAGAACAGTTTAAACGCAAGATGCAGTGACTGAGAGAGGAGAATAAAATGGGTTCCCCAGAACAGTGCAACTGCACAAAACAGCAGCTTTGCTAAACTTGGAAATTATTTAAATTGTAATACTTTTCTTTAGGAATCGGAATTAAAAAACACCTCTAATGAAATGTGATGCTTTTCCTTGAAGAAAACTTAGAATTCTTCATTAAAAAATAAAAATAATAATAATTTAAAAAGTATTTTCAGCTTTTTTTCATATGAATCCAAAAAAATTCAATAAATATTTTCTGGGGAAAATGACATCCCTCTTACCATTTTACTGAAATTATCAAGTGGTTGCCAGAACAACTTTCCATTACCACAGCGGTTCACATTTCTGCTTCTTGAAGGGTCAGGAAGGTCTTGGTCAGAGAAATCATGGAATAGACAAAAATGTCAGAACAGTGCTTTGATGTTTTCCCACCTCTTGCTAAATCAAGAAATATTGCCTGCTAATGTGATAAAAAGGCGTGAGGCTAGCAGGGGATTTATGCCCTCCTGGAGACATGGTGTGCTAGCTCTCCTCCAAGTTCTCTCATGCTATTTCCATGGCAACTCCATATAATGATAACTCCCACTGATTTTCTTCTTTTATCTGTTATTTTGGTCCCAGATAGTGACGAAGCTGAGGAATACATTTCTTTCACATCATTTGATGCCCATCACCAGCCTAAAGTAAATAATGTCCTAATTCTTCAGACCTTTAGGAAGTGCAGTTAGTTCATAGCACTTTGGGGAATTCACCTGCAGAGCTGGACAGAGCTGAGGCAGGAAAATCGGAGATACAGATGCTCAGAGGAAGCTGCAAAGGGTGAATGCTCACTGTCAGCACAAGGTGACAGGAGCACAGCCTGCTCCTGCCCTTCTCCTCCTCTTGGCTGAGATAACAGCTGGAGGAGAAGTAGGAGGTCACGGTGCAATGGGGGAATGCATGACCTGTGTGCAAGGAGGTGCTTCTCTCCTGCCCACGGAGAGGAGGTACCCATGGAGGTACTGCCACCCCCCTCCTCCCCCTCTGCTCTCTGCTCGTGACCACAGAGATGATCCAGCTCACGAGACAAGGGGCAGGAGCTTCTCCCAGGCACAGCTGCAGCCAGAAACACCCTTGACCAAATGCCTCCAACCCGTGACTTCCTCCCTCTTACGAAATCCCTGCATCAAGCTGCTGCTGCTGGGTGATTTTACATAGCAGAAGTGGCAGGCGTGCAGCTTGTTTTGGGAAACCTGGGCTTGCTTCATCAGGACAGGACAGGGCAAATTGTCAGGACCAGGGCAGAGTCCACTGGGAGTTTGGAGTCCAGCTGCTAGCATGGACTGAGCTCAGCTTCTGTGCTTGGGCTGTGGTTTAGTCAGTGCCAGCGTCCCCTGGCCTGCCCTCCTTACTTCGTGCCATGAGAGCACAGGTATCTTGGCTTTCCTCATTTTTTCATGTGGAGATTCCCACTCAAGCAAGTGCTCAGTGCCAGCAGAAAGAGCATCCTGCTTCGGAAGAGAAGCTTAAATCCCACTGACTTCCCTTTGATAGTGGTGCCCCTCCTGAGCTAGACTGCTGCTCCAGAGAAGAGCTGTCCTACTTTGACCACCCTTCTGCCCTGCAAACCAGCAAGAGCTTGTCTGGGGCTGTTTTAGCAGCGAGGCTGATCACGCAAGAAGTGATTTGGTTCTCTGCATGTAAGGAGCCACCTGTGTGTTCATGGGAGGATGTGTGGCTGCAGGAACTGGCATGGATCAGCTCCTGGCTCCCCTGCAGCCATCCCTGAGCTGAGGCAGGGACTGCAAGCACATGTTACCCCACACACCACCTCCAATGCATGAGAGGAAAGAGGGCTCCATGCCCTGAGTCTGTGCCTGGAGCAGCCTAGGTTTGAATCTCTTCTCCAACTGTCAGACAGCACCCTGGGCTTAAGGGCCAACAGCCACCTAGGCACGGTGACAATCTGCCCCTCGCCCTGTACCCTGAGTGAAGCAAACAATATTTCCCCATCACACGGACATGCCAGAAGGATAAGCATGTGGAAGGTCTTGTGTAGGAGCCTTGGCAATTCAGCAGACAAACCAAACACACAATAGGAGCGTTACTAAATGCCAACTCTGAGATCACCAGTACAAGCTCAAGTCCAGTGCCTTGTCCACATGTATTACGATGATCCCATCAGTCACAAACAGCTCCTTATTCCCCAGGGCAGAATGTGGGGTAAAGCCACGGGGTTAAAGACAGCAGCATATCTTTGCTAAGAGGGAGGCCATGAGGATGCATTTCCAAACTCCTCATATAAAATTTTAACAACATACATGCATATTTATTTCCTAGGATGTTGCTAAGACACATATACCCATAAAAATGATTCTTTCCAGCCTTACACACACAGATACCTCTAACATGAGAACTAAAGCCAAATAAACTTTTGTCAGTGATTTTAACATCAAGTATTAAACTTTTTGTCCCAGATTCTCACTTCAAATACATCATGATGCTTCTATTAATTTCAGCGTGAGCTTTTGTATGCACGGCTGGAGATGGAGCAAGCCTCAAAAGCTGATTACATTTGAAAAGTGTACTGTGAAAGAGAAATCAGGAGAGATGCTACCAATCATTTCATCTCTTTGGGTTCCTGTAAAGGAGCGTGCAGCTTCTTTTAGCGTTTACACATTCGTTCAATGTAGAGAAAGTTACTTCCACTTTTAGAATTTACCACCAGACAATAAAGGCAAATGTTATTTAGAAAAAGACAAGGTGCATAATGAAACTCGCAGAGAGGTCCTTCCTCTGTCCCACCTCTCTCGTCTCCAGGATTTGGAAAAAAATCACTTGTAGCTAGAACCAGGGCCAGACACACTGGTAAAATTTTAGGACTCCTGTTTGATGAAAAATGTGGTGGCCACAAGATCCAAAGTGCTGGTCTTGCGTGAACAAACTCTAATACTTTGAATTGGTTTCAAAATGTTTCATGATCCATCGTCCTGTGTCCTGGGTAACTGAGCAGACACAGGGCCTGTGTCCGTGCTAGCTGGAGATGCCCCTGCCCAGCTCCAGCAGGTGGCAGAGCAGGAGCCTGATATTACACCAAAATGGAGGTGGTTCCAGGTTTCAGGTCCTCACATGGGCCAGGTTTCACTCGTCTTCTGGGGAACACACCAAAGTGCAGCAGGAGCAGGGTGGCAGGGAAGGCATCTTCTGCTTTCTTCTTTGCTTTCTTTCTTCTCTGCTTTCTTCTTTGCTTTCTTCTGCTCCCTAGGCCACTCCGAGAGCCAGACAGATGAGTTGATAGATTTTTCTACCCTTTTCCCTTTGAACCAGCACACACATCTTTGCAGAAGTCACTACATCTTCTTTTGAGGTGACCTGCATTTAAAAGTTGGGCATTTAATCCTGGCTCTGCCAAGGTGTCATCTGACAGAAAACATTTGCCATCTGAAACCCAAAAGATAGGACATAGCAAGGCAAACCAGAGAACATCCTTGCCATGTAGTGGTGATGGTGGCTGTGGGGCAGGGTGAGAAGTGACACAGAGTGTGTGTTATCTACCAACAGCAACTTGCAGCGTTATCCACCTGCTGCCTCTCTGTGTAACAAAATTATCCTGCACACATCCCTGCCATCTGTCACCAGCTCTGCTGCTGGGGACCTCCTCTCCTGCTGACCCACCCAGGCAGAATTTGGCAGCCTCCATCTGAGAAGCTGCATGGCACGGGGAGCGGAGCTGTGAGCCATAACCTGCCTGGACACCCAGCCTGCTGGCAGCATGCCCTCCCACAAACTTGCTGCTCTGTCCCAGTGGCTGTCTTATCTCCTGCGGCCTCATGAAGCACCACGAGTTTGTGCCCTAGGCTTTGGGGAGTGACCTATGGGGAATGGCCTCCTTGCCACAGACACCCCACCAGCGCTGGACAGGAGGCTCCCCAGACAGCCGTTCCTCCCTGGCAGCTGCAGTGCAGGCAGTTAGGAAGAGGCTGGTTGAAATCAGACCAAACCGTGCCCAAAATAAAATGAGCTCAGAGAAGCTTTTTGTATTGCTGTGTAAAACAAGCTGAATGGCGCAGTGGAAAAGCTTCCCTTTTAGGATGGATATATATATTTTTTTCTTATTGGAACATGCTGAGTCAAAGAAATGAAGTCATTTCATGGGAGCAAAATTGCAAATTTTATCGAAGTTCAAAGAAAGACCGTGATTATATTTTATTTTATTTTATTTTATTTTATTTTATTTTATTTTATTTTATTTTTTCAAGCAGGACTCCGGCCTGTTGGCTCTGTTATGTCCCACCGGAGGCAGAGCCGCCCCCCCAGCCCCGCATCCCCCCGCCGGGGCCCGCTCCCGGGGCCGCGCCGCGCTCCGCGGAGCAACGGCGCCACCCAGCGGCCGCCCGCGGGATGCGCCGCGGTGCCCGGTGGGCGTTGAGAGCACCCTGCCTCCTGCGCACCCCATCGCGCCCTCGGCACCAAGGTCAGGCAGGGGCAGGAGCTGCGGTGGGGTCTGCCTGGGCAGGCAGGTGGTGAGAAGGAAACAGCAGACACCGCTGCGTGTTGGAGACAGGGTGTTCTGTTTTTGACTCCTGAATATTCCATTAGAGAACAAGATGCCCGTTTTGGAAGCCACAACCTTTGCTTTCTCCTCAAATACACCTGTTACTGGTTTAATGGGAGAATTTCCTCAGGCAGGTGGAGCCCCAGATGATGCCAGAGAGGCACTCAGCCCCTCCGCACAAGGCCAGCCTGGCCAACCCTGATTGCAGCTCCTGCCGGCACTTAAAAAAAAAAAAATAAAAAAAAAAAATAAAAAAAGGCAAAACAAACAAACAAACAAAAAACTCTTGCAGGAAACAGCACTCCTTGTAGCTAGTGTGGTGTTCCACTTGTCACCATAGTGAAGGCAAAGCAAACACCACTTTCCCTCGAAAGGTTGGCCAGGAGACCCAGTATGTTGACTTTAAGGGAGGGTGAGGATCCCAAGTAGGACAGAGCTTGGTGCAGAAGGCTGCATGTGCCACAGGCAGGAAGAAGGGACAAGACCAGTGCCAGGTCCATATGGGGATCCAGAGCTCCTGGAGTGGGGCAGAGACCCCTCTCTCCCCAGGGGAGAGTTCCAATGGTTGTGTGGCTAAGGAAGGGCACAGATCCACGGAGGGCAGCTGGTCACCAGCATCTCACCAACCCCAGCCTGGTCAGAGTGACGCTGACCAGCTGGTACCCAAGGGCTGTGCTTGTTGAGGCTGAGTGCACCTCTGCTCTGCCTCCAGAGCCCCCAGGAAGCTGGAATATGTCAGCAGGGGACCTTGGGCTTCCTTCTGTGGGGCTGCCCACTGGGAGAGGTGCCTGCAGCCCTTGTCTCACGAGTAGCCTTGGTAGCTGTTTCTGGCTCCTGTACACATGCCTTAGAGATGAAACCTCAGGACTGCATCATCACTCCTATTTATAGCCATGCAAGTTCCTCCAGGGCAAAGGGATTAACTGGTTCTGGGGAAAATGAATCTGAAGAAGGCATTGCCCAGTACTGTGCACTCATGGCAGCGTAGGCTGAGCACATACCAGGCTGCATGAGTAAGGGTGAAGTCAGCAAGGTGAGGGAATTGGTTCTTCCCTTTTACGTAGCACTTGTGAGGCTGTATCTGTAGTACTGTGCCCAGTTTTGGCCTCTCACTGCAGCAGAGAGATTGATCAAGCTGAGTAAGTCTGGCAGGGCAACCACTGAGACATAACAGGCTGGCTGGAGCCATCAGGAGGAGAGACTGAGGGAGCTGCTCAGCTTCAGAAAAGAAAGGCAAAGGGCATCCTGCTGCTGTTGGCTATTTAGCAGATGGGAGGTATAGACTTTTCTTAGAGGTTCACAGTGAAAGGATAAGGGGTGACAGATACAAGCTGCAACAAGTGAAATTCTGCTTAGAAACAAAGAAAAATAGTCCCAATGAGTGATCAAGTCTCCATCCTTGGATATATTCAGAGCTTACCTAGACAAGGTACCTAGCTCTGAAGTAAGCCCTACTCAGGGCAGAAGCTGGACGGGACCCCTCCAGAGGTCCCATCTGACCCAAACGTCTGTGGGACTCTGCATTTCTGCTCAGGTGCAGAGAAGAACTGGGAATGAGGAAGAGCCTCAGAGCATCCAGCTCCCTGCTAGCGTGGGACTGGTGCTTTGAAAGAAGCTTGGGGCAGAATAAAACAGGAGGCATCCAATGCGTGACCCACACACTGCCAGCTTTTAGAGCTTGTGTTTGTCTTTCAGGCGTTGCAAAACCAGTCCCTTCCTGGGGATTGCGTCACTGGGGACCGGACACCCCTCTGTGCTGTGGACGGTCACCTCTGGCAGAGGAGCACCACCACAATTGGGTCAACAGTTGCCACATCCAAGGCATGTCCCCGGGATTTGGCTCCCCATGGATCAGAGCTGACTGAAGAGAACTTTGCCCTGCCAGCCCCCCTCCAGCCCCTGTGAGTCATGCACAGCCTGAGTCACCTGGTGACACCGCTGAGCGTCCCATACCGAAACAGGAAGGGGAGCGGGTGGCAGCACAAGGGTCACCTGAAAGGAGGGAGCTAGCTATTGCTTGTGGCAAGCCAGGGAGCACCGGGGAGGTGAACCAGTGAGGTCCTTTCCCATGCCAGGTACTGGCCCTGCTGGCCCTGCTGGCCCTGCGCTGTGCCCTGAGGTTTTATGGCACTCCCTGCACCTGTGTCTGCCCAGGCACGTGGAGCCTGACAGCCCTGGCAAGGTCCTGCACCCCAGCAGTGGTGCTGCCATTCCTCGCCCTTCTCCTGTGACACCCTGACCTGCAGATGCTAAAAAAATTAAGCAGCCGAAGCCTCTTCCACTCACTTGTTCCTTCCAGGTCTGGCCTATCCTGCCCCACCAGTTCAGGATTTCCCTGGGGCACGTGTGTGTGATTAAGTGGCCATCTGGGCTGGCTGGCTCACTTTGCTCTGCTGTCATCTGCTCATTTGCAAGGAAAGAGGAAATCACTGCTTTCCCCAAAATCCTCTCCTGAGGTTTATGGAGCCCTGGGCTGCCCGTGCCTCCTGCAGGGCAGCACCATCTCGCCTTCCCAGCCAGCTTCCAGTGCCACTGAGATCTGTGTTTAATTTGGCAACTAAATCAGCCCTCACCCAAAGCTACCTCAATATCAAACTGCAAGATCATCAGTGCAGATGAATATTTGTATCATTATACAGTGTTTAAAAAAAAAAAAAAAAAAAAAAAAAAAAAAAAAAA
>CM021765.1:43874359-43918833 GCA_011076525.1 Nettapus auritus
CCCCCCCCCCCGCCCCCCCCCCCCCCCCCCCCCCCCCCCCCCCGGAGAGAATTTTACTGTGTGGAGCAGTGTGCACAGTAACAATCAATTAATCACAAAAATTGTTGTCCCCTGCACCAATGGAAGTGCGTATGATATACCTCATCCCTCCTGGCTGTAATACCTCTGGGACCAGGTGCATTTGGGAGGCACCTTTTGGTCTGTGCCATTTGATGAAGGAGTTGATTTGTGCCTGAGATCCACGGAGGTGCAACACACATCCTTTGGCTTGGTTTCTCTTACTCAGGTGGCATCAAGCTCCCAACACACTCACAGTGTTGACAGCAGAGAAGTTTTGGAGGCAGTGTTACCTTGCCCTCAACCACACTTCACTCACATGGCTGGGAGTTAGATAGAGAAGTTTTAAAAGTCATCACCACAGACAAAAACATATGTCTATTCAAGGGGTAGCCAGGCCCCAGTAAAAGCATTGTATTTGGGAAGAAATGGAGTTTCGCAGAAACACCCAAGGGCCTCAGAAACCTGGAGTGAGGAACTCAGCTCTTATATCTCCTGTTAGCCTATTCCTTCGCTCCACTGAAGCACGGGATGGCTTGGTCTCTGTTTAGCACATTTTGGGCTCCTCCCAGAACACCCTCTAGCTACATTTAAGTCATCAGTGTCACCACACCAGCTTTAAAAGCCCATTCCTTGAAAGTTCGCTCTTGTTTCAAGCACATCCCACTTACTTCAGCTTACAAGTCAACAGCTTGTGTCATGGTTTCACCTACCCCCTTCCCAATCTGCTCACTGATACTGTATCAGTATCCCTGATTTTTTTCTCCCATTTTCTGTGTTACATGTGTGGAACTGGGTAGGTGAGAGGGGAGAGAAATAGAGGAGGGATATGTGGGAGCCTGACATACCATGGAAAAGCTAACGGGAGAGAAAGTCTCTAAGCTGGCAGATTACAGCCTCATGTCAGCATGAGATAGTTTTAACTATTATTATTTTGTTTTGATATTGTTTCTGCTTTCAAATAAAAATGTTACAGCCAGCAATTCTTTCCCATTTGGCCCCCAAATGTAATCTCACAGGTGGCCCACACCAAGCCATGGAGAGCTGCTGCTGTCAACCCCTCATGGCACCTGCCATTACAGGAACCGTGTCCCCAAGGAAAAACACCAGTCTCTCATAGTCAGGCTGTTCAAGTTTTTATTAATTAAATATTCCATATACAAAGTACTAAATAAATATATAGCTGTGTCAGTACCATACACACAGACTTGGAGAGCTCTGTGTATTTATACGTGAAATTCCATGGAAAGCTATTTGCCAAATGCAAAGCAGGTTGCAGAGTGATTCAGCTCTGCAGGCTCATTGCTCATCACCAGGGTGCAGTCCTCGCAGCACAAGCACGGGCACACACGTGCACACACTCGTGTTCGCTCATTCCTGGGACAAAGGGTGCCCATCCTCCATAGCCTGGCTGCCTGGGAAATGTTGGTGTTAATGGCACAGAAACACTTGGGAGGAAGAGCTCAGAGGTGCATGGGATGGGATCTGCAGGCAGCTGCAGAGAAGGAGTTTTGTCTGCAGGCACCCACAGGCTGGGGTGGCAGGGAGAGTCTGTGGGGTACAGCAGGCTCCCTGGGGGGCTCAGTGAGGCTCATGGTCAGGAGTCAGAGCTAGGGGGGAGGCTGATGCTAGAGGGCAAATCAGGAAATGTGTCAAATGTGTCAGGGTACATATGTGTGGATGTTTTTATGCCTTTTAATTTTCTTCATCATGTATGATCCCTAGCTGATGGATCTATGAGAAAAAAAATAATGAAGTTTTATTTTTTGTTTGTATGTTTGTTTTAAATCTCTCTCTGTATCTCTCCTCCACTGATTTCTGGAGGAGAGAGAAGCAGGGCTGGGGGCTGGCACAAAAGTGATGGTGGTTAGATAAAGGCATCCTTACTAGTACCAGCAATGTGCTCGCAGGTGTGTAGGAGCCAGGACATGTAGGGCTGATGCTCTTGCTCCCTCCTGTTCTCCCGTCAGACGTGGGGCCCAGGCAGCCATGTGGGCTGATCTGGGGCAGAGCAGGTCCCATGCCCAGCTCATGATCTTGCTACTCTAGCTCTGCAACATTCTTGCTGAAAATAGGCCAGGACAGGCTCTTCCTGGGACATTTCTCTATCTGAAGAGATGAGCTCCATCCCACGGAGAAACTGGATGAGCAGGGACAGGATTGTTAGAGCCATGCCTGAAAGTTGTGTTCGAGGAACGAGAGGGGGCTACAAGGGTGCCTGTGGGAGAACCGAGGAAAAAGAGGGCCCCTCTCCTCATCATCAGCATTGCCAGTGGGGGTCTGAGACTGTCTCTTCTGCAGGATCAGTGCACTTGTCACCGTGTGGCCCATTCCCCAGGCCTCTTCCGATGGGTGCTAAGTCTCTTTGCTGCCTGCAGAGCTGTTACATGGGGCCTTTCCCACCAGTGTAGTCATGGTATGGGCTTGTCTGTGCCTTGGGCCGAGGGATGGAGAAATCATTCCGGGTGTCAATGGTCTGAAAAGGAAGTGAGAAAGACTTTACTTTTAAAAAATTGGAAAAAAAAAAAAAAAAAAAAAAAAAAAAGTTATGAAATAGAGATAAAAATACAGGGGAGAGGGAAACAGAACTGGAGGTTTCCCAAGAATGTGACTGATGACACTGTGGAAGAAGATTCTGGCAGCACAAAACAGCTGCTGAGACATTCCTCCAGAGGACATGTGAGGGCAGAAGGCGAGCTACTAGTTGTGGCCAGGCCATGGGCTGAAGGAGGACTGGTGAATGCACACTGCATCATGCAGGCTGCCGCTCTGGGCCTGTACTACCAACTTGTGGTGATAGCTGGTGGGAATACTTTCAGGTCATGGGCCGGGAAAAGGAGCAGTCTACTGAGGAAGGGGCACAGACTATTGCAGTAAGTGTGCTCAAAGACACGACTTCTTATGTGATATCACATCAAGAATTATTGAAAACCACAACCTGAGACTTTGCCTTGGGCCCCATGGTCAGAGGCAAACCCTCCCCCCAGCCACAGGCACCTCCATGAGCACACATCCTGGCATCACCTAGCTCCATGGGAATCATCCACCTGCCTCTGCAGAGCCTGCTATGTGCCCACCTGGCTTTGCCCTTTCTCCTCCCCTTCCAGTCAACCCCTGGACTGCAGCCTACATATGGTGAAATGGGTGAAAAGGGGTGTGAACTTACCTTCAACTGAAAGTGAGAAGAATATGGGGAATAGCTGGGGTCTTCCCTGTCTCCTGAGTCACAAGACAAAATGTTAGTGAGTTAGCGTTACTTGGTAGCTCAGAAGGGAGACTTAAGAGCCTCCAACTATGTTAGCAGCTGATTTTAGTTTGACCAAACTCAATGCAATATGCCGGCATTAAAATCCATGGGTGAGTTTCTTATTAAACATTTCCTTATAAAAGCAGGACTGAATGGTATTGCAAAGAATAGGACATTTCTGAGGTGGCCTTGGAGTTTAGACCGCCTCCTGTTGCCTCACGATTACTTTCCTCCTCTCTGGCCAAATCCCTCCAAAGGGCATTCACAACCCCCCCCCTGCAGTATTTCCTGAGAGAGCACATCATTTCTCTGCTATTCTTTGACAAACCAGGAGGTCTGACTGCAGGGGACAAACGTGATCTCAACAGCTGATCACTGGGATCTGCTGAGAATCATACTATTCACAAGAAGTGCAGTCACACCTCCCCTCCATAGCTTTGGGAGGTCTCAACTGATAAAATATTTTGCTTTGTCCCACTAGGGATGATACTTAGACAGCAAAGTAAGACCTCCTTGCTTCCTTTTTGGATGAGGGATTTTATTTTTAAATGGATAATGGAAACAAGATCTGAACTGGAAGAAAAAATCTCCTAGATGTAACTTGGAGAGGTCCCAAGTGCAGAAGCATTGCTAAGAGACAAACAAAAAACTGTCCTGATTTTTTTACCTGGACTTTCCAGACATAATAGAGTCATAGGAAATTACCTCTCAACCTGACACACCAGGACACTCAGTCACTCCTCCTACACATCTGTGGTTTCTGCTTTGGTCCTTACTCTTTTCCCTGGTCTGTCTAGAGATTCATTTCCATTTGCATTTCTTCATCAGTGTGAAACTTTTCTCTTTCCTACCTCTAAATTATTCATAATCTTCAAGTCTTCTCTTGTAGCCCTCCTACCTTTTTTAACTCATAAGTGGTGCATGCACGCTTAGGGCTATGGGAGAGTGCAGTCAATCAATTCATCATACCTCGCACAATTTCATCTTGAGTGTAGGCACGGTTGTCCACTCCAGTTGTCTGCTTTATGAACGTGGGCTGGCAGAAGTCATTTTCTGGAGGGTAGTCCTCCAGCTTCAGCGGGGCAGTGAGGAAGCAGATTTCAGGGACGATATACATTATCAAGAAGATCCATCCATTGGACACCAGAGCAATGGCCACAACAGGATCATCCCAGTCAGTTTTATTTAAAAGTTGGTTGCCTTTTGTGAGCATAGTGATCCACACAACCCAAATGGCAATGGAGAACAGGACAGTGACAAAGATGTGTGCCCCATGTCTCTTCCAGCTCTTGTATGACCCACAAAATGTGAACATGGACATCAGGAAGGTCAAAGCCATCAGGAAGAGCACATAGATCAGAAGCATGACAAAGTCCTTGTTGGCCTGATCTGAACGCATAACCAGAAAATCATCTCTATAATTTACTAGCATGGTGACTAGGTACTCAATGTTGATCACAGTTTGCACGAGGGCAAAGGAAACAATGAGTAGCAGCAACACCAGCCAGGAGAAGGGCTTTTTTCCTCTCACTAGTTTGATGAGGTTGAAGGCATGGGTGAGAAGGCAGGAGAAGCAGAGTGCAAAGAGGACTCCAAATAGGAAGAAGCGAGTGGGGAGTGTATTTTCATTGTTTTTAATGATGAAGGCAAAAGTGAGACCAAAAATGCCGAGTGTTCCTAAGAGGAAGAAGAAGTAAATGGAGATCATGTGCCTCTTGTTGTTGTCTTGGACTTTACAGATGAGGAAGAAGAGGGAGCAGATGAGGAAAATGGTGACGAGGACTCCTGCTGTAGCCAGTGACTCCAAGACAATCCCCCAGGCCTGCTCCATGTCACAGAGCAGGTAGTAGTCAGAATGGATGCTGCCACAGCCTCGGGGAACCGGCGTCGTCATCCTGGCGCCTTCCTGAACAACCCCACTGGGAAATGTTTCCTCAGAGCTGTAGAAAGAGAAAAGTCACAGGCTGTTGCATCAACCACCTGGGTGCTGCAGCACTGGGGAAGGAGAGGACAGATGTCCTTCCCCACCTCACCAGGCAAGGACACCACAGTGCTAAGGACGTGGGGCTGTGGGAGCAGAGCTGTCCCCTTGTTTGGCTCTGGCTCTTTACCAAAGGCAAGCCTGGCCCTTTAGCAGGAGGTGATTCACCTTACAAGTCCTCTGCACTGTGCACAAGGTTGTGCAATGCTGCAGGAGTGTGGGCAGCGGGGGGAAGGTGAGACCCTTTTGCAGGTGTTAGCTCGGTGCCCTGTGGCACTGAGACTGAGCTGCCTTGTCACTTTTGTTCCAGGTGATACAAGAGCAGGTGTTAATCATGATACAATTTACACTCTTTTGACAAGTTCAAACAACATCAGTACCCAGTACTAGTGAGCTCCAAAGATGAGCAATACAGAACAGGAAACTCTCCTTGGTTGGTTTCCCTCTGTTACTTTCTCTGAAACACCTGTGGCTTTTGTTTATGGGTATGAGTGAAAGGAAGCTTTAACTGCCTTTTATCCTGCAGATAACTAACTTGGATGCCTCCAGCACAACTCTTCTCAGTGCAATTTAAATAGCAAATAAAGGAAAATATTGGGGTTGTTCCACCTGGAGAAGAAAAGGCTCTGGGGAGACTTTATAGCAGTCTTCCCGTACCTAAAAGGGGTCTACAGGAAATCTGGGGAGGGGCTCTTCTATCAGGGAGAGCAGTGATATGACAAAGGGTAATGGCTTTAAACTAAAGAGTACATTTAGATTTGATATTCAGAAGTTCTTTACTACAAGGGTGATAAGGCACTGGCACAGGCTGCCCAGAGAAGCTGTGGATGTCCCATCCCTGGCAGTGTTCAAAGCCAAGCTGGATAGGGCTTTACGCAACCTGGTATGTTGGGAGGTGTCCCTGCTCATGGCAGCAGGTAGAATTAGATGGTCTTTAAGGTCCCTTCCAACCTAAACCATTCTGTGATTCTATGACTCTACGATTTTGTGAAACCAACCATGACCTCAAGCTCACAGTCCTCCTTCTTCAGGGTAGTGCAGCAATAAGAACTATCCCAAATATCTCAGCCCCCTCCCCAAATTATTGCCTTGTGTAGCTGACATGTCAGAGCTAATATTGTCATTGAATGAGAAGTAACCAACAAGTTACTGCTCGAGGAGTCCATGAGTCAAGGGTGCACACTGTCTTCCAACACACCTAGTGTACTCCTGCTGTCTCATCATGAAGAGTTCAGTGCTGGCTGAGTAAGCCTGGTTTAAGCCTGTCTCGCCAGGGGATCAAAGGGCTGTTTAGGTGAGCTCTGCCCGTCGCCACAGGGAATTAAGTTGCCTACTTCTTTGGGAGCCTGAAGCATGTGCAGAAACCACTGCAAGAGGACATTAGACACTTTATTGCCCATTATGCAGGCACTGAGTGAACTTAGATCCCAGCGGCAGGTAGTGCTTTGTAGCTGCAAATTGCTCAGTTAGATCCAGTCTCTAAAATCTCTCAGAATAGGAGTTTAGACAAAACAGCAGCATGAAACATGGGAAAATCTAGCCTTAGTGGTGACCTGCACTAGGAAAGCTGAAGTCTTTCTTTTCTGATATATCAACAAAAAAAAAGTTGATCTTGCAAAATTTAGTGTTTAGTTCTTGCTGTGCCATCTACCTTGATTTTCTCCCTCCAGATCAACATACTGCAATTACAAGGCTAGTGTCAGGACACATTCTGGGGAGAGGAGGTTGAGTCTTCAATAAATGGCAGCTGACCTAACCAAGGGATAAACGAAGGGGGAAAACATCACCGAATCACTCCCAGCCCCACATACACCTCGATGTTACCTGATTAGAAATGGTGAAATATATTTCTAGCTTTTAACCTCACTCTGTTAAAGGAGATGTGCAGCTCTTCAAAAAGCTGGCTACAATAAAATGCAAAGTATGCGGAAGCTCTGGAATCTTGTGGAGAGAATGACGTCGGTGAAAAATGCATGCAAAAGTTTTTGCAAATCATTATTCACAATATTATGGGGATTTATAGTCACTTGTACAAATAGCTGAGAGTTATCTTGACATTTGTGAAAAATGAATAACGAACCTTTTTGAAAAGCTAGAGAGCAAATGCTACAATGTTATCCACAGAAAGTTATTGTTGACCAGATCGGTTTGTCTATTCCCAGCTCCGACAGATCTAGACTAATGCCAGCTGTTGTGGCAGGGGGAGAGTCCAGACAGCCAACGAGACCTCAGGGCAGCACAGAGTGCAAACCTAGCTGTGGGACTTGTCTGATGCTTACTGCAAGTGATGCTTGACACACCACCAGTTGTTTGTTCCAGACATTTGGAACAAACAGGATGTAGAGAACCTTCTTATCTTGGAGAACTGGGCCACTTACTGCATTTTTTACTCATTTTTCTTTTTTCTCAGGATGGGAAAAAAGGAGTTTCTCTTCATACCTCACATGAGGTATGAAGAGTCTCTACCCTGTCTCCCTCTCCCCAGATGCTGAGCCTGCCCATTCAGCACCTACATGAATCTCCAGGATTTCCAGGGGCTCTGCAGTCTGCATGAGGAAGCCTGTGCTGTGTTAACTTCACTACTGCTGTGTCTGCATCACAGCTCACCCCAAACCGTGGTCCTCACTGTAGTGCTGAGTCTTCTCCCTCCAGCCTGAGCCTGCTCTCTCATTGATGTTTGTGCATAAAATACGCCCATCCAGACAAATTTCAAATCACATCCCAGCAAAGTTTGTCATAACTCCCCCAGCTCCAGCTGTCAGCCCCAGGTTAGAGTCAGGGGTGGAAGGCAGTCTCTGTTTGCCATGGCACCCCACGCACCCTCCTCTCCCACCCCTATATCCATGGTCCTGCATGCCATCCCACCCCAGGCACACAGCATGGGTCCACTTCGGATCCTGTAGGACATTGCCTGGAATTACCTTTGTGGGTCCTGCCCGGAGAAGACAGCAGAGAGGCTCCAGCTGGAAGAGGCCACCTCCCAGCACACGAGTAACACAGTCACCTACTCTCCTGTGACCCCAGCAGAGCAGCAACCCTGCACTTGCGCTCCCTGGGAGCTTTAAAAGCTGGAGGGCTGTGGAGGTGTGGCGGAGCACACCTATTCCAGTTCCACTACCTCTCCGACGCTGCTATGAAAATACGGTCCCCGTGCCAGGAAATGAAGCCTGGGCTCCTGACGTCAGTGGGGCAGTCACCCCTGCGGCAGGGTGGGGATGGAGCCTGTCCCAGCCCAGGGTCTGTGCTGAATGCTGCTCAGCCAAGCGTCTGATAAGGTGCACCTCTGTCTGACTCCTGGCTCCTGTAGGGGAGGGCTTTAGCTATGAACAGAAGCATGTTCCTGTCTGCTCCAAGCCCTTTGCCTGGGTGAATGCTTTCTTGCCAGATAACTGCTTTTGAGGTGGACATGGAGGAGGTCTCCGGATACAAATGGCCTTATAGCACCTGAAGGAAGAGCAGCTGCAAGCCTAGCTCCAGAGACAGCTTCTCTGGGCTCTTGCTGGGACCTGCATCCATGCATGGGGACACGTTCTGCTGTCTCTCCTGTCATCGCTTCCACGGGTGCCAGAGAGAGCCATGTGCTGCTTCCCAAGGGCAGCTTGCCTTTCCTGGGGCTTCACTCTACCCAGCCCTGCTCTTTGGCAGTGCAGCTCTGCCTGCTTGCAGGCACTGAGTCATGTTGTCCAAGGTGCTGGCCCAAATGGTGAAGGCAATGACAATTTCCCCCTTGCTCTACATTGTGCCTCTGGCCTGACACACCTATCAACACAAATCCATTCAAAGTCGGGGGGGGTGGGAAGGGGGGAGGGGGGAGGAGTATCTTCAATGGATTAGTGACTTCATCTATTGCTTCAAAAGTTACTCACTGGGAGTATTTTATTATTCTAATTAAAGAAATGACATTTGGGCCTATCCACACCAAGCCCCTAAGTCTGGAAATCCCTCCCAGCCCATGAAGGACGTGATCCTTCCCACCACTGTGGGAGTGGCTGCAAATGCCTGTGCCAAGGTCTGGCTACCAGTGGCTACCTCATCTCTTAGTCTGGAGCCCCTGGTTTACTTCATTTGAATGTTGCGCATGGAGAAAGTCACAAAACATGTACAAACGTGCTTTTCTGAGTCCTAAAAGCAGACGGGACTGCAGGGATGCCTGGCTCGTGGAGTGAATAGCAACGCTCAGGGCAGCCGCTGTGGGGTGGACTGTGCCTCATGGCCTTCCTGCTTTCATTTCACTGGAAAAAGCTGAGGCTTCTTAGGAAAGACCGTATCGGGTTTCTTTATATAAAATTAATCTTAACTTGAAAGTAGGTCCCAGGCTCAGTGGGCCAGCCAAGAGGAGGCAGCTGTGAAAAATGAGAGGAAAGAAGGGGGTGACGGAGTTTAGCTCTGGCTCAGTGGGACCCATCTGGTCTAGGAAGAAATCCCTAGAAGCTTTCAAAGGTCACCAGTCACTCGCCAGCCCATTTGCATCTTGTCAGAGCACATTATGGATTGCCAGCTACTTTGCTACATTTACACAGACACACAAAACCCCCTGGAAGTCAGCACGTCAAATTATATCAGGTTTGTGCGGAAAAAAAAAAATGAAGAAAAGATAAGAAGATTAACACTGGCATTTTCCAGAATGCCTGAGAAATCCTTGTGAGTCAGTCATCAAACACACTCTGTACTTTCAAGATACTAACTAATACATAGGGCTGGATTTTTATAAAACATCCCAAGTGACCAAGGAGTCCAAGGGCTGCTGAATTGTGGAGTGAGAATTGGTGGCCCATGGCCCTCATGCTGTGCTGAGGAGGGTGGAGGAGGGTCACCGGTCTACATGAGAGCTTGCAAATAGCATGATGGTCACACCGGAAAGGTGAGGTGACTGTCACCTCACTTTAGGGATGGGATGCAACTTGCAGATAGAGGCACCTAAATTTAGATGTTTATGGGTTATTACCTAATTGTGAGCTGGGTGTCTCAGAACTCATTTGAGATGCCATAGGGTATATATATATCCAATGACTGCTCCAGGAGCACATGCATTTCCCATACCTCCTGTATCAGATCTGGCAGCTCTGTGCAAATGTTTTGGATATCCTAAGGCATCTCAAAACACCTTAGTAAGAGCACATTTTTCCATTGAGTACTGATGTTCCACCAACTATTTCAGAGCTGAGATGTCCAGCTTATATGTAGGCACCTGGGTGTAGATGTTCACCATATGGGCTTCATTCTGGCACATCAATACTGGCAAATATGTCAAGGTACTGTAGAGTAACTGAGTCACCAGCACAGGGCTGGCATGTGGGACACGAGCTGTGGGAAGCTACCCTTCTGGAGCATCTGCTGACACTGGATAACCCAGAGGATCTCAGATGGCAGTAGTGTGTAGTCAGCTGCATTGAGTCCCAGGTGTCTACAGAGTGGACATCTTCATGTGAGCCTGTTGTCCAGATTGCCACTGCAGCTGGTGAAGAAAAAGAAACACTTCCAGTGGAGTTTCAGTTGATCTGCTTTGGATAAACCAAATCACACCTAAGAAGTAGTCTTTTCCCTCCATCAGAAAGTAAGAAAAGATGTAAAGTAATTAATTCAGATATAGATCTTTACACTTGTCAGCTGAATTGCATACCAAGCCTCCAAAATCATTGCAACACAAGACAGTAGCAAAAAACTGGTGATGTTGGCAGGTCCCTTGGGTTGGGAGACTGTTGGTAGCAAATCAGTTTGTTTTGGCCATAGCATGGCCCCGGAAAGCCAAGCTGGCTGCTGGTGAATGGGAGGGAGCAGCAGCTGGGTTATCCCTCTGTGTTGGCTCTACTCTCTTCTCCTTCTCTGGTCCTGAAGTGTCAATGCCTGGTGCTGCCCACAGTGCCCTGGAGCCCGAGGCCAACCCTGCTCCACCAGCTTCACCATGGAGCCATCTGCCAAGGGCAGAGCACTGCAGCCCCTCTCATCACAGCCAGGTCTGGAGGAGAGAGTGTGCCTAGGAGGGTCAGGGAGTGAGTTTGTAACTTCTATAAAAACAAGTAATAAAGCAATTAGACACATAGGAGAGACAGTGCCTGGTGCTCTGGAATGCGTCTAAATGACATGTATTTTTGATTAGTGCTATTCGCTAAGTTGTGAATATGTTTGTGTCATTCCTTCTGCTTAGCTACCTGTGCAGTATGTTGACAACACGAGCAGACTTTCTCCTTGAAAACTCCCCCTGCCACCACTTATCTCCTTTACACTGAGCTAACATTGCAGCAGCCTCCACCCTGTCCTGCCCCTTCCATTTCCTGTGGTCTTAAATCAGATCAGATACAAACATTACAACACCCTTGGAAATAGTCATGGGGCAGGGGACTAGCCCAGAGGTGACAGACCTCCAGTCCAGGCAGCCAGCTCAGAGCACTCTGCCTTAATCAGGGGTGAAGACAAGGGCAGGGGCTGGCATTTCTGGGTGCCACCTCCCCATAACACTGGACTTTGTGCTGGGGGTCCCATCCCTGAAGCCCCTCTGCTCTGGCTCAGAAAGCATGTATCCAAGGATTACCAAAAACCCTACCTAAGAGTCAAGTGCTTTTCGTTTGGAAATGAAATACATGACGCCAAGAAGTGAATGTTTTCTAAAAAAAAAAAAAAATAATGAAAAAGAAACTCATAGTGGTGTCCTTCAGAGCTGTTACTTGTCTCTGCAGCCATCAGCTCTTCCAAACCGCATGTGTACTGCTTACTATTCTCAGTTTCACTAACAAAATAAACATTTCCAGTATGTAACACTGGTGTGCTACTTTTCCAGGAAGTGCTGGTTGACACTTCCTTCATTAAATTAGTAGGTTTTGGCCAACCTCTTTGCATTCCTGGCTCCTAAATTCCCAGTTTCCTAGTACAGAGGGTTCATTTTCTGGGAGGGGGGAAATTTGGACAAGAGTGCAAGGAGACTTGTGAAAAAAAAAACTTGCTACTGAGTATGTCTTAAAAACAGAGACTTCCAAATCTGTGAATGATTCTCCAGAACATCTCTAATTGGTGAGAAGACCTTACTTCTGGAAATGTGATAGAAACTGTCTGTCTACTCCTCCACTAGGAACAAAATGCTCTGCTGTGCTGCAGACAGGATTGCTTCCTTATGCAAACCCAGGTATGGCTACCCTTGTACCTGGAAACCCAGGGGCTGGCTCCTGAAGTACCTACCAAAACTGCCCTGACTTTATACCTTAGACTTGCTCCTAGCCCATGTCACATTATTTTTCATACACCGTAAGTGCAGAATCTTGAGCAAAACAGGAAGAAGTGGAAAGCAACTATGAGCATCTGTGGCTGGGATCTCTTTGGCTAGGAAGAGCCTTCTCATGAAACGGGACCGGTGCCCTTGAAGGCTGTGAACAAGTTCAATGAAAAATAGATATAGCAACTCCTTTTGGGCTTTCAAGTATATGCTGATAAGTGCCACTGATGACAACCAAGTCATTCCTTCTGATGTAGTTTTCTGGAGATATCCTATACCCACCACCTGAGGAGTTAATAAGGTTCCAGTCCTTTTTGGCATTAACATCATCCACTTTTGTGCTGATGCTGTGTGTTCCTGAAGCAGAAAGTTGTGCTGGTGGGTCATGTATGTAGACACATATCTGGGGAGGAGTGTGCAGCTTTCAGGAAACAGGGGATCTGAAAGCATACAAACTGGTGGGGATGTTGCCTGGCACCCTTGGAAAGCAAGACAAACCAAATTTGAATCAGAAGAACCCACATTTTCTCTCTCCCAGAAAGAATGATCCCAAGACTGGACAAACGATTTAGAAGGTAGGGGATGTCTGGCTGCATCTTCAACTGGTGAAGCCTGGCAGAGAAACTATCTGCAAGTACTCCAGGAGGAGTTGGCTTTTGCTTTCCCTTGGGCCAGTCCTTCTTGTGTGGGTACCCTTGCCTGGCCCCTAACAGCGTTCCCGTTGGTATTCCTTGCCCACTGGGGTTTAGGTAGCTTTCCTTTTTCACTCCTTGCTGGGGGTTGAGGTGACTGGCTGAGATGCTCACTGAGAGATGATTAGACCATCTCTTTGCACAGGTGACTGTTGGCAATAGTTTTCCAAGAAACACTTTCTGCCCTGGAGTTTGAGGCTGATCTCATCAGATAGCTGTGGCTTGGATAAGAGGCTCTGCAGTGAGCTGTTTTTGTACAAGAAACATTCCTGAGACCTCCAACCTCCTAGTATCACCTAGTATCAAGTGACATTAAGCTCACTAACAGCCATAGCAATACTCATTTCATGCATGCCTGCTGCATCTAGTGGTTAAACAGCGTTGAAATCTATGACATAATGATACGCATTCAAATAGCTGCACTTGGGGAAAAGGAGGAAACAGTGCCCTATTGTATCTGTTTAACTGAGGCAGAAATTTAAATGGGTGTGCCTAAGCAGCCTGAGAGCATTCCAGCCCCAGCCGCTTGCTTCTGTAAGATGATGCCTCTCACTGCAGTTTCTAGCTGATCTTAGTGGGCATTTAACAGCACACAAACACACATTCTTGCTCACAGGCACGCACACGTAGCAGCCTGGCCGCACCCAGTCCCACGCCACCTGCATCTCCCCTGCCTCTGTTGTTGCAATAGGTATTAAAACTAGATAAAAATGTAGGATTTGCAAGGTGCGGGGGTACTGCTGGTGAAGGCAGGAGCCAGGGGTCTAAGAGAGTGGACAATTGCAAGCCACTATCACCATTGAAAATGTTTTCCCCTAAAAAGTCACTGCGGGATGTTCTTCCCATGCTCCATTGTGACAGGACCTCTTCCCTTGCTTTCTGAAGTTGGATATGAAAAATCTACTCTCTTTAAATGCTATTTGGTTCAGTGTCTGCACTTTGTAAAATGGAGTACTTAAAGGCCATAGATTTGAATCCTAGCCAGAGAGATTAAGTACTTGAGAACTGAAGCTGAGGCCGTAATGTAATCCATTTCATTATTTTCCCTTTAATTCTATCATAATAAAGAGTGGAGATCTCAAGGGGAGAGCCGACTGGAAAGTGCAGTCTATACATAAAATTCCCAGTCATACTATTTTAAGCTATCCAACAAATGCAAAGGAAAAATAACTCAGCTTATGCAGCCTTACACATGGAGTCACACACAGAGAGAATGAACACACACACACTCTTCCTCACTCCTTTAACCAAAAAGCCATCCTTCCATCGAAAGTTCAAGTGGAAATTTCCACTGGTAATTCAGACCAGCTGGCAGGACTTGAAGCATCTCCTCTTCTGCTGCTGGGACTGATTCTCTTATTCACCTCAAGCTTTCATTTAAGATAAGATTGTGGGGCTGCCTACAATTGAGCCAGGTGCCTTCCTCTTCTCTTGCTTGGTGGTCACAAAAGACATTGCAAACTTGCTGCGTGTACACGGATTGAAACAACAAGCAATGCTAGGTTAGAAAAGAGCATTACGCTGTTAAACATCAACTAGAAACTTGTGCTTTCCAGGAACATCCAGTCTGGATGCTGTACCCCGGGCTGGGTGGAGGCGGAGGAAAAGAGAAAAGGGGTGTCTGAATGAGACAGAATACACAGTTGATTGCCAAATTTCTGGCATTACTTATGTTTCCTCCAACCTTCTCGACAACACAGGAGCTTCTCTAAGCTAGGGGAAAGAATGTCAATATGCTGCCATTATTAGCAGCCAAATGGGGAGAACTTGGCAGGAAGAAGATAGCTTTGCAAAGCTTCTGGTACGGAGAGAAAGAGAACATGTGCCAATGGATTTTTGTCCAGTTTGGACCAATAACCTCAACTAAGAAGCACCTTTTAAGCTAAAAACAAACTGGCCCTGCTACACTCCTCTCCCCTCGCTCACTCTCACCCTTCCTCTAAGAGGGATGGGCCAGCAAACTCTCCCTCTGGAGCCTCTAGGCTCCCTGCTGCTCTTCAGGCCCAGCAGCCCTGGGATGCTTTGCTTGGTAAACGAAGTTACACACATCCCCAGTGACAGCCATGCCCCAGGGAAGTGTTTAATTAAGGTTTAGTTGCCAATTAACCTCTTTAAAAATGCAAACACAGCTTCAGCTAATGATATCAGCAATCCAGCAATGCATCAGAGAGATGAGACTGCTCTTGGTGTGTGCATGTCTTTGCTTTCCCATGGCAAAGGGAAGCTTCAATCTCCCCACAGCAGGTTCTGCTCCTCTTCCACAGTTGTTGCATTGCCTGATAATCCCTTCCTTGTTCATTATTAACAAACTGCCATAACAGACATTTGTTTGCAGTAATGGAAAAAAAAAAAAAAAAAAAAAAAAAAAAAGGCTAGTGTAGGAGCAGCTATCCTGAAAAGGCTGCGAAGTGCTTTTTCAGGAATCCCTGGCCACATATAAGACCTCACCCCACTAGCCACTGTTGCGCATCAGAGTGCCGCCACATTTCAGGGAGCAAGTAATAACCCATCTCTGGGAGCTGCAGGGAGGTTCATGTAATCACACGGAAAAATCATTGCCTTTGTGATTACATTCTTAGAAGGCTAAATGAATTGCTACACATTTTGGCTCTGACCTTCTGTTTGGCACATGACACATCATATCGCATGTGGGATAAGCTAAGATATATTCTTGAAAAAAGAATATGCTGTAATGGAATGAAGGAATTCCACATATGCTATGGGTCTGAGCAAAATTATTGCTGATCCCAAGGGTTTTACCAAGTTACAGGGCCATGATATATGTAAGGGCAGAAGTTACCATGAGATTTTACATTACATGGGATTAAGAGTCTGGATGTTATTCTGGATTGGGTCAATGGATGTCTTCATCACCAGCCCTATGACTTCTTCTCATGCTAGGATTTCATAGCCTAAATAGCCTTTCCAGCTTTAAGGAGCCAGCCTCAACCTGATCAGCCAGCTTAGTTAGGTTTCCTTGAACCAGAACTGAACTCAAACAGTGAATCTGAAGCTGTGTTGAACTGGAACAGCACTAAACCAGCTTCAGCTCTTACCTGACAAACGAACTAAGAACTCAATCCAACCTATAACGATTCACCTGTCTGACCAGCAGTGTGTTTTTTCTAGAGGTAAAGGCAAAGGAAAGCGACAATCCATGTGTGATCCTGCCAAACAAAACACACATTCTGTATGTATTACATGACAGTCTGGCTTCTTTAGCAAACACAGCATCTGTTGCCATCCTGTTTCTAATTAAAAAATGTTTGCTGTTGCATAATAGTTAATCCCCAATCTCCAAAGTGGTTAATCTAGATGTACACATGGTTAAAACCTCTGCCAGCCAATTGAAATCTGATTTTCCTAACCACTCATTTATTATTGTGAACCAGAGAAACAGGGCTGTTGAGTGTTACTGGTTAGGATGTATCCTGATCTTCCACGACAGCAGAAAAAATTGATAGGTTTGCCTTCTATCTAACCATCCTTCTCTTTACTCACGAAACAGATTTAAGACTAATACAAGTTACTGAATACAAATTAACCACCACTTCCTAACAAGCAGTCCTACATTATCAAGCAATGAGAGACTGGCCCTGCAAGGTCTCGATTGCCTTGTTTCATTTATCTCATTGCTTTGCATCTCCTAGAGCATCTGTGAACACAGACTCCAGTCTGTCCCTGACTGAATAAGACAGTCCTGCAGTTGTGCAATGGAGGGACCTCCACCTGCACAGGGCTGTAGTAGTTTCCTCTAGCAAGAGGATTCAAAGTGCAAATGTCTCCTAAAATACCATCAATACAGGGAGAGCCACAAAGGAATTACTGAAGCAGCTCACATCTCCCCCTGCCCTGGAAAACACAAGGCAGGCAGAGCTGAAGGCAAAAGGGCCAGGCAGGCACCTGCCCATTGCCAGGGAGAACAGCCTGCAGGACCACATCATGGTGAGATGCGAGCAGCAAAGCAGAGAACCAACTCTGGGACAGCTTAGGGACCTGCTTGCAGGCTGCTCAAATGGGCAAGGTGAGCAGGGAAGAGTACAGGAGCTACTTTAGAAAGGGGCATGCATGGATAAGACTGTCTAGGTGAAGGCAGGAAGGCAGACATGTAAGAATGGGTAAGGAGGGCAAGGAGATGGGAGGTCCCCAAAAATGCACCAAATAATGGAAGCTTAATAAGGCAATATGTTCTGGGGCGTGCTGAGCATGAGGAAACCCTGCTCAGGGGGGATAGCAGCAGGGTTCAGCAGGCCTGAGCCATCTGCATTTGGGTGCTGGTTAATTACACGAAAGGAGACCTTGGCTGACTCTTCAGAAATAATCAGTCCATGCAGAGAGGCCTGAAGGCAGGAAGGGAGGCAGCACCCAGGGACTCAGGGGCAGAGGGGCTCCCCTACCCTAGGCCACACAGAGAGATTCCTCCATGCTGGCAGAGTGTCTCCCAGTTCTGTTCCCCTGCAGCTGGCACTGCCCCAGTACTGCAGTCACCAAATGCTTCCAAAGGTCAGTGGAGTCCCTTGTTCAGGTTTATCTTATCAGATGATGGGAGAGGACTGGGTAGTGATGCAATCCTGCAGACAATACAGAAAATCAGAGCTTGCCTCTTCCTGCTCATCTGGGCACTGAGATTTTGCTGAGGTGCCCAGCAGGCAGGCTAACCTGCTCAGAGGCGGCAGTCCTGTCTTCCACCTCAGGGCCCAGCCTGTTGCCCACTTCAGTCACAGAGAACACTTCCAAGCTGAAGGTGGACCTGGGGCTGTGCACAATTTCACAGGCTATTTTGTTCAATCCAAGATTCATTTTAAGGTTCAACATGGCTTCTGGTGCAGTTACCTTGCTTCAGCAAAGCAGAAAGAAGATGACAAATTTGTCCTGTCATTGTGAAGGTCAGTGAGATGAGTGTCCAGATCCTGGGAGACAGATCACTTCAAGACAAGGTCACCTAGCCATGGTTGGCTTCAGATCTGTGCTTTGTCAAAGGTTAAAACACCTTTTGGGGCTTTAAACAACCCCCAAACCAAGAACCTCTTTTGCTGTATGTATAAAACAGAATTACAGAATATCCTGAGTTGGAAGGGACCCACAAGCATCATTGAGTCCAACTCCTGGCTCCACAGAGGACCACCCAAAAATCAGACCATGTGTCTGAGAGCATTGTCCAAATGCTTCTTGAACTCCAGCAGGCTCGGTGCCATGACCACTGCCCTGGGGAGCCTGTCCCAGCGTCTGACCACCCTCTGGGTGCAGAACCTTTCCCTGACACCCAGCCTGACCCTCCCCTGCCCCAGCTCCATGCCATTCCCTCGGGTCCTGTCGCTGTCTCCAGAGAGCAGAGCTCAGCGCCTGCCCCTCCGCTCCCCTTGTGAGGGAGCTGCAGGCCGCCATGAGGCCTCCCCTCAGCCTGCTCTGCTCTGGGCTGAACAAACCAAGGGACCTCAGCCACTCCTCATACCTCTTGCCCTTCACCATCATCATAGCCCTCCTTTGGGCTCTAATAGTTTTATGTCCTTCTTATACTGTGGTGTGCAAAATTGCACTCGAGTTGAAGCTGCACCAGTGCAGTGCAGAGTGGGACAATCCCTTCCCTTGATCAACTAGCAGTGCAGTGCCTCACAAGGGTTCTCTAACTAACCTGACTGAAAATAAGAAGCTTGACTGGAGCAAGACCACCAAGCAGGCAGAAGGGAGGCTCCCTCTACATTTGATCTTAGTGCCAATAGGCTAGCAAATTACTGCTGACATTTCTTCCACAGATCATTTATAAACAGTTACTGTACTATCCATTTTGGACAGTAGGGCCAATACTCTGCATTTTTAAAATCTTGCATTTTCACCTAAACTTTTCTTAAAAACTGGAGAAGTGACTCCAAGACTCCTGGTCAATACTAAAGCAAGCCTTGTCAAAAGGTGCAGAGAGCCTTAGACTAAGATATGCATAAATGACAAGTCTATCTAGTGGAAAATTGCCCATAGATCTGCAGAATCTCTAAGAGCCTTTTTGAGACCTGCAATTGCAAGAAAAGAAAACTGATTCTGTCTAGGCTCTGTCAAAGGGGTCTACTAGGGTATCTGCTTTATATTGTTGATTGTGTTTGAAGATGACTAGTCTTTAACAACAACACAGAGCCTCTGGCATGCACCAAAATAAAGGTTTAACACAGCTGCATGTATGCACATGAACAGAAGGAACAGAAAACTAGTCACTAGTAGCAAATTTATCATTCTTTACTTTTTGTTGCATTAAATAAAACCAAACAACTCTCCATACTTTCTCTGCAGGGCTTGCTCCATGGATATTGCACTCACCTTCCATTGCTACTCCATAGAAGTTATTTTTATGATGCCAACTATTATTATGCAAAAGACCTTTTTCTATGTTAAAGCCAACAGATTTCATCCATAAGCCCTTCGTGGCATGGATCAGAAGAACAAGAAAAACACACAAGAATCATTTCCTTCTGGAAAGCCAACATAACTGAAGCAATTCAAAGTTATCGTGCAACCGTCCCTCTACCTCACATGGAAAACTTGCAGAGCAAGTTTTGCTATTTGCTTTTCTTTACACAGAGACATATTTGTAGGTGAAAAATCTTAAAGAGGATACAGGGAATTTAAGTCAGTCAAAACGAGAAATGTGACGACTAGCTACCTTTCTTAAGAAGAATATATAAAAAGGAAGAAGTGTTGGACAGAAGAAATAGATTCTGTGAGAGGCATGGCAACAGGGTTCTTCTTCTGCCTTTGCTAGGATTTGAATGGATGACAAAGCATTTCCCCCTTTTCACACAGAAAGACCACATTGCATCTTCCATCCTCAGGAACCTTCACAGAAATACCAAGCCAAACGCATAATGAAAGGCAGAAACTTGTGACGAAGTCCTACCCTTAGAGTTTATTATACAAAGGCAATGAAGCAGTATGTACATCTCTGCAATTATGATGATCCTCCAGCATAGAAGGCAAAGATAAAATCTTTGCTGTGCGCTCTCTTCCTTGTGGGCACATAGAATTATCCTGCATCAGCTTCTAACCAGCACAGCCTCATGTTTACAGACACTTCCCCCAAAACTACTGAACAAGCTCCAAGGGCACCCACCCCTCCCCAAGGATCAACAATGTCAACATCTGAAGACTGCACAGTGCCACTGTCCCCTACTGCACAACTAGGCATGACCTTGGCACAGTCCAACATATACCCTCCCATGAAACATGATGTGCACTTGCCTATCATAGGCAGGAAGGCACAAACCCATGTCCCAGGGGGCTTCAGGAGCAGAAAGCACTATTGTCATTAGCGTGTATCCACATCTAGAGGGTTCTCATGAAGAGGTACAGCTCTGGAGGCATGGCTGTATCCATCCCATGGCCAGACAGTGAGACCATTCTAATTTCCCAGGTGCCAGAGAAAAAACATCCTCTGTTCTCCCTGTCAAATAGTTATTCAGAAGGAGACTTCATAGCTTGACCAGGAGGAAAACAAAACAAAACAAAACAAGAAAGTAAATCTAAGGACTAAGAAGGACTTCAACCTTTTTTCCCCCTTCTCAAAGCTCAGGGGTTAACCCAAAGCTTGGGCTTCTATATCAAACTCATATTATTCTGATTCTCTGAGTTTACACCATGTGAGCTTTTTTCCCCCCAAATCAACTGGTAAGTACTTAGGAAAGAGCCCGTAATAATTCAGAATGACTATGCAACTACTTCTGGCACCAAAACTGTATTTTTACAGTATTTGTTTGCGCTGCAACATTAACAAGAAGTAATTGCTCACTTGAGTGTTCACAGAAAGTCCTTGCATACCACCGCAGGCAAACCACAACTTCGCATTTATACAAGATCAAAATGCTTGGTACATGCCTGTGTCTTTCACAGGTCATGTAATCAATTCCATTCCTTTTCAAGTACTTCCAAGAGCTTTTAAGTATGTTGGACATTTTCCTTCTTCAGTGCTTGGCTAACCTGTAAATGTTTACTGATTTCAGACCTGCTTCATAATTCAGTCCCTCCAGATTCCCAATCACTCTTTACTCAGTTCCCACGTAACCTGAAGCTCTTCACAGCACAAACAAACGGTGTTGCTAGAACGTCACCACTGTCACCTCTGGTCTTGGGGGCTGACTGAAAGGAAGGCTGTCTGGTCTTTGGACCAGGCTGCATTCGTTCCTCACATAACCTTCAAACTGAGCTGATAAATCCAGCTTCAGTCCTATGACTACTTTAAGCAGACTCAGGCTGCAACCACAACAAAAATCCCTGGGATTTCCCACACTGGTTCCCAGCTGTGCTTTCTTGCCTATGTCTAGTCGTGCAGCCCCTGGGCAGAAGGCACTGCCCTGTAGAACTGATACAGTCAAATCCATTTCAGACAGGTCAGATAACACAGCTCTGGATCATGGTAGGGTTGCAGGGAACCATGATACCTTTTTGCAGCTATCCTCATAATATTTATGTGGTGTAAGAATAAAACAGAAACACAAATTTTGGTTTCCTATTACTAGGCCTGCGCACAACTCTGCTTTCAACCCTGACATCAGTGTTTTACTCCCCCCCTCTGAAAGATTGTCCTGCCTCTGCTAGCTCTGTAATATTCAAATGAAAGACATTATATTTCCATTCTTTACCACTTGAGGTAAACATCTGTGCAGCATTAGAAATCAAATTTATAAAGAATGAAAATACTTATTACAAGTACATAAACCATCACCCTCTCATTATTTCACCTTCAGGGAGTGCAGAAAACAGCTTTTAAGAACAGCTTTTGTTGAAACTTCATTTGAGTTTCAACTACAAAAATTGGCAGGCTCTGCTAGCCTGTTTAATCCTCCACCTCAACTCCCTGATGAGCAGGGACTTGAGAGGCTTTTGTAGAAGTATGCTTCAGAATTGCCCCTCAAGGGTCTTCCTAACTGAACAAACACACCCGCATCAGTTAGTACACAAAGCCACACACGTATCAATGCTGGTATTTTCTTTTATCCAGAGAGAGACAGGTCTCGCTCCATTCTTTTCCCCTCACATTTCATTAGATCAGCCACAGATTTTGCTTTAGTCTGGCTGTAAATTGTTTTGACCAAATTCATTTTCAGACACTCCCTATTCCACTTGGGTTGTATAAACACCCTCCAACCTATCCCTTGTGGCACAGTCACAGTAAGAAACTATTTCCTGCCACTCCAACCGGCTGAAGTATTTTTAGTTGAAATTGAATGCACATACCTGTGGCAGGTGAGGCACCAGTGAGAACGTGGATGTGGGCAGACCTTTGCTTTTTTAGTGCCAAGGGTTTCTACAGCTTATCATTCCAACCAAAGGGAGGTGTCCAACTGTCTAGGCGTCACTCATTAAGGAGGCTCTGCACCCTTTTACAAAGAGTATACTACTACTCTCCTGCATTATTCTTGCCACTAGGGGCAAGACAGATTCCTCCCCTGACTCCCCTTCCCCCCCCCCCGCGCCCATTGATACAGCCTTCCACACAAGAAAGAGCACAGAGATTGTTGGAGTCTCTAAAACCTGTTAGGAAAGCCTCATGCAGCTTCTGGAAGGAATGACCCTGCCCCATATCCTCTGGCAGTAAAATTGCCCTTCACATCACTTTGCGAGATTAGTTCAGGACTGGCTCTGTGTGTCACCCAGGTTACATAGCTGAGATAGCACTCATAGGTTTTCAAGAGACCCAGAGACTTAGGGAGTCTTCATTTAGAATAATACAATCTTCACATAATCTTAATTTGCTGATAACAAGTCTAATCCCATCCATTTTATGAATCATAAATTCAAGCACCCGGCAGACCAGAAGAGCAGTCAGAAGAGCTCCCTTGATCCGTTGGGAACAAGCATTTGCATCTCCACCCATATGCTCACTCATTTTATTCCTCTATCTCTGGTGCATTCTGGGGCTGTTTCCTCTTACCCAAAGGGGTGCCTACCAAAGGACCCTGTAGAATTAACATTGTTACTGCGCTTCTACTCTTGCCTCCCTGCTGCAAAGCCCACAGAAGATGCACACTCTCTTCCTGCTTTATAAGAATGCTTTCAGCAGTCAACATATCCGAGTCCTGCACTGATCCTGGATTGCTTTAGAATAATCATACTTGAAGACGAGTATTTGGAAGATTTGAGTTAACTATTATAAAAAAGGACAAAGTTAAGACTCAGGCACTTTTCTCAACACCAGTAAGTATGTTCCTTATGAAGATAAGAGAGTTGACTTGAAAAAAAAAATGCATTGCTCGTATTACAAAACACAGCTTGATTCATGTTTTGTAAAACGTGTTGGTTTTTTACTTTTGTTTGGGGCATTCTGACTAGCATACATATGTATATTAGATTTATGTTGACACTATGAAAGTAACCATCCTTCTGGTTTTAATTACCGCAGTAGTTTCTGCTTTCCATTTACCTCTTAGAGAATAAATTTTTTGCTTTTCATGGAGCAGAATGCCCAATTTTTGGGTGGTTCTAATGGGCACAACATTTTTGTGTTGAATGATCACAAAGGAGCTTCCCACCCTTCTCTGCCCACCAAAGAGTAGCCAGTATAAATACGTTTATTGCCAGTTGGAACTAGCACTAACCTTAAAGCCTGATATGAAAAGTACATTTTTTCCATTCTCACAGGAGTCTATTTATATGATGCTGATCTCTGTACAAGACAAACTGCTACAGAAATAAATAGGGCAAAAAAACTCTACTCTCCACCATCCAGTTTGTTGGTTGCTTTTCTATGTAAGTACCACCCTCTTGTGTTAGTTTTTAAGTACTACAGGAATCAGCCACAGAACAAACCAAAACAGTTCTTGATCTTGCCAATCTTTACATATTCTGGATCAAATTCCAGGCAGTAAGCAGCTCAACCCAGCCAAAACTAGCTCTATCTCTGTTGGTCCATTTTTCAGCTGACACATTTAAAGTATTTATGTCACATTTGAATCGCTAATACGAATGACCTAAGAGGAAAACCTTCTGGCATAGCTGATACTCAGAACGAGCATAACAGGTCAGTGACAAAACACGGAAAACCAGTTAGCTTTAAAATTAAGCTATATTTGGATTTGTCCATGTCACATGTCCCTTCTCTAAGGCTAAATCATCTCAACTGTGCTGTGGAAAGTCAGGTTTTTTGTTGTTGTTTTTGTTTGTTTGGTTGGTTTGTTTGTTTTAACCTTTTTAATTTCTTCCTTCTTCTGACAGACCTATTTGACTCCAGATGTACTCAGTGAGTTTGGGTAGTGAGACACAGGCTGCAGAAGAAGGAAAGTTGCACCCACCCTCGACCACTTTGGGAATGAGCAGGGCCAAACCGCATCTGCTCCCATGCCCTGCGGAGATGGTCTGGTGTCCCTGGAAGGAAGACTGACCTCATGGTACCACAATGCACCAAGCTCAGTCTGTAACTTGCAAAGCAGAAGAGAGGAAGGTATTTTCCATCTGGACTATCCAATTAAATGTTAAGCAGTCCTGAAAAAAAATCCACTGGAGACGGATACTGAAGGTCGTTTTTGCCAAGCTCATGTAGCCATAAAGAAGAAAGTAAAAGTTTGTCCAAACACTGAGCTAGAAAGCTTTCCGTTTCTTCTTTTTCCCACCTGCCACCTTTTTCCTGACACCAAGAGCTTCTTCTGTGTCATCATCATCACCATTCCGAGATCGCTTCTTCTCTCCCTGCTCCCGCAGCTCCTGAAATGCAATCAAGAGATCATTCAGAAGTTGTCAGACAAGGAAATTCAGACTACAAGTACAACAACAAAATGTTACCACCTACCATTCGAGCAAATCTCTGGGCCTCAGCCACACGTTCTGTCAGCATCATAACTTCCTCCTCTTGCATGGGGAATGCTGGCAGCTTCTTGCCAATCAGGTGTTCAATGCGTTGAAACAACTCTACATCATACCTGAGAAAGGACATTACCCTGAATCAGCCCAGCTGGGACTCCTTCAGCTGTCTCTACCCACAGACAGTGCCCCTTAATTTCTCCCAATAGATTCTGTTGGCTTGTGCTAATGGTCTCACAAACAACTCCTAAATGCATCCAAAGGATGCTATCCTTCACTGATTTACCTCAGAAGTATTTGGCAAAGACTTTTTTTAGAGGAATACTTCAGCATTTTTAAAAAAATAAAAAAATAAAAAAAACAAAAACACTTAAACCTGTATAAAAATGTACATATATTAAGCAGTGAAGTTATAAACAATTAGTTCTTGTATTTACATAGATCCAGGATAAGTTCTAGAAGCAGCTTTCTCCTTCCCCACCCTCCGGGTTTTGAACGTTCTCCCCTTTAACTAAATAAATCCAACAGGTGCCTCAAAATGAAATACAGTGTTTTCTTCTCAACTAGGATCAGGTCAGATGTATTCTTCTCTAAAAGACGACTAGGAAGAATAAATTTGCTATATTTTAACACTTACTGCGTGACAAATGTGATAGATTTTCCAGACCTCCCAGCTCGAGCTGTTCTCCCAACACGATGAATGTAATCCTGAAAGCAATTTTCTTGATAAGCGATATCACACCAAAAAAATACACACCGAGCACAAAAAAGAAGTTGGGGAAAAAATCAGACTGTCTGATTGTTTGTTCAGGACAGAGGAAGAAAATGGGGAGAAAATAGGGCCAGGATTATATACTCAAAATGTGTGCAGCATTAGGGTTTGATAAGATGTGGCTTGTGGAAGCATCTTTAACATTTCTTTTTTCTTTTTAAAAGAAAAGATCAGTTTTGATTATTCAAGACTACAGAGCAGAAGTTGTGCCACATGACATGTTAATAGAACTATCACTTCCTTGGAAAGCTAATATTTAAAATAAAAACGAGCCAATGCCTCCATTTTCATTCTCAGGATCTAGTGCTCTACATCATCTGTCTTCCATACAAACTCCCTAACAAGTAGATTTAAAATCGGCCAACACAGTGAAAGGGAGGATGGATGAGAACAATTTGGAAGCTTCTATCTAGCACCTTCAGTTTATACAGCTCTGGGCCATTTTCCAGGTTTTACACTGCATTACAGAAGTTAAAACAGTAGTATCTGTGGACGTTGCTATAACATGAGAAATCAAAGGACGTGTTCTGTGATATGGGGAGCTGAGAAGGAGGTGCACAAAAAGTAACAATGTCATTAATGTGCCTGGCCCCTCAACTTTAACTTTTGTCCTTTTACAATGGCAAAAGCAATGTCTTCAAAGATGAACCATACTTTCTTCTGTTTGCAGCGTATAGTACTTTTGATCATTACAGGAAATGACAGCAAAACTGCTTGTTAATAGTGTGCTTTCTGAAACTAGGCTAGTTAACAGTCACATCCCTAAGATAATATTATGCTTTCTATAAGGAAGAAACTTAGTAACTCGCTTTTTTTTCAGTTTGCTATCGTTTTGTGATAGGGAAGTGGAACATACAGACATCTTTCTTGATCAAATAAATCCTCAAAGGACACTGGAGTGGGAGATTTTTTTTCCCTTTTCAATAGTTTAAAATGCAAAGGCAAAACCTGTATCACAGGAATAGAGATGACTTCCTGAAACTTGTAATATGGTAAAACTATTTCCAAAGTCTGTAATCTGCTTGATGCAATACAACAAAACACATACTCTAAGCAGAAATATGAAGACAGAGAACATCCCTCGGTTTTCTTAACTTATAGGATCAGTTCTATAATCCAGATCAGAACACCCAACCAAATAATAGGTATCAACTCAATCACAGAGGCTGAACAACTTCTTTTCACTAACACAAGTGTGAACTACACATCCAGTCAGTATACAGGATGTGATGTACTCTTTGTCTAGCTTCAACACTCAATACTATGCCTTGCAGTGACAGAAAACACTCAGTTGGTACACAGACTAACTTACCTTAGAGTGCGTAGGAATATCAAAGTTTATCACCACATCTACATGTGGGATATCCAGACCTCTGCTTGCAACATCAGTAGCCAGCAGAATAGAACGTGCCTTTGCCTTGAACTTGTTTAGAGAGCCCAAGCGTTTGTTCTGGAAGAAAGGACAACAAAAAGAGAATGTGAGAATAATGTTCACTCTGGTTAATGTGCTCTTGTTGAAATACTGTTAGAGAAGAACTGGAGGAGAAACCACTCAAAAAAATAAAAAACTCACTTCTCTAATTGCTTTTTGAACTGTTACAGAAATCAGTGGCAGCATTCACATTAGATTAGCTTCTAGGGCTCAGTCCAATCCACTAGTTGTGAAATACTCCTTCTGCAAGGTAGTTGGGACTCAGTATGGTACACCCCTTTTCCCAAGTGACATGTCTCCTGTCTATTCCGTTCTGTGAGATATGCCCATACCTGACTCATCTGCCCATGGAGAGGAATGGCAGTGAACCCCAGGTTGCGGAGCAGCAGAGCAGTCCTCTGAGTATTGTTACATGTACTACAGAATACCATGAAAGAATTTCCAGCTAGTTCATTCAAGATATAAACCAAGTAGCTGTCCTGTAAAGAAAAACAAGGAGGGAAAAAAAAAAAAAAAAAAAGATAATCACATGCTACTTTAAAGATTAAGTTCAGTACAAGCCAGAGAACATGACAAGATATTTTGCAGATGTGGGAACAACAAAAACACAAGATACAGAATAAAGAAGATAAGGGGTATTACCTTGAATTTGGATGGGATGAAAATGTAGTACTGCTGTAGTTTTTCAACTGTCTGGTATTTGGAAGAAACAGCACATTTAACAGGATTCTTCAGAGCAGCACGCTGGAGTTTTTGAACCTTGGAAGATCAAAGTAAGTTAATACCACATGGACAGAGACTTTGTCAGAAGCCTGGACATGTACCAGGCAGCCTAGACAACAGTGTAGCCTAATGGAAGGAAAATTAAAGCAGAGTACTCTGCTCTCACCTGCTTAGTCATAGTGGCAGAAAACAGGAATGTCTTCCTGTCTCGAGGAATCACTTTCAGTATCTTATCTACCTGTAGAAAGACAAAAGAAAGAAATGCAGAATACAACAGCAATCAAAATTTAAACCACCTCCAAATATAACAGTCATCTAAGTGAGGAGTTTTGCCCCACATGCAACTTCAGCTCACACTAGGAATAAATTTCCCATCTACTCATGGGAAGTTTGGGGCTGATACTTTGTTGATAGTCATGCAGTGTGCGCTCTAGAAGTCAGACAGCGGTGCAAACAGCAAGAAATATTCCCGCAGGAAGGTGTGATTGCCCCATGTGTTACTGCAAAACATGTCAGGCGTTCCAGAGAAATCACTAAACTTCATAGACAAAATGACTCCTAGTACTCTGCAGAACTCTGCGGCAAAGTTCAGCTCTCACCACAGGCTTCCATGCAATCATCAGATCTTCACTACTATTTGCTATTAACTTCTACATAACTACTCACTGAAACATTTACTACATGACTGCATGAAGCAATTTAAAGGGACTCCTGTGGTGTTCAAAAAAATCTTCCTTTAGCACATTCCTACCTCTGTCTCAAAATCCATGTTGAGGATCCGGTCAGCTTCATCCATCACTAAGAATTTCAGAGCTCGTAAGTTGAAGCCCTTTGTGTTCTCCAGGTGATCAACTAGACGGCCAGGGGTTGCTACCAAGAGAATCAGAGAAAGCAAGTTAAGAATGAAAGCAAAGGAAAAAATCCAAAGAGGTACGTCATCTGTTACAGGAATGGAATTCTTCACTGAAGAGAAGGCAGATTGCTTTGTGGGAAGCACTCTTTCTGAGGTTATCCTTGAAGTGTTTTGAAGTAAGACTAATGGAGTCAGACTCTGAAGAGCACCTCACCCAGCACCTCAAAAAGCAAAACAAAACTGACTGTATATGAGATGCACTGAGAAGAACGAGACCAGGGTTCTGAATACTTCAGGATAACAAAGAGCCAAGGCAAAGGCAATCTAAGAGGCATGTTTTGGAATGAGCTCAAAGCAGCAAGGTTACTGATGCCTACTCTACAAACATAACAAGCTAGAACTCAGTTCTCAGGATTAAAAGAAATGAAGAACGTACTTTCACTTCTTCAAATGCAAAAAAGCTTGTGTCACTCTTCCTTTGGACGACTGAAATTTGATCATATTCATACCCCGTACCTCCTGCACACTGACTTACCAATTATAATATGAGGTTTCTTGGCTAAAGCCAGAGATTGAGACATCGTGTCAATTCCACCCACAATAACCGCTGCAGGACAAACAGAATAGTGTCAGTCTTTCAGTTTAGCAACAGCCAACCCCTCGAACCTTAATGTGTTTCCTCCCACTCCTTGCCACCCACAACAGCACTAGACAAATGAAAAGCGTGTTTTCTTTGTGAGAATTCACTCTATTTCCGCACACCTGACCTTCCCAGGCCTCTTAAGCTATATACTGAAGTCCTTACCATCCTCAAACATTTTTTCACAGTTCAAGAGCTACAGACAGTATCTATTCCTTGCAGCCTAACACAGATGCAGAGTCTTGGAATTCTAAAAATATCCACAGTTTGAAGAGAAGATTAAATTACAACGTGCTACAGAGCAAATCTCTATGCAATGTAACTAAATTTATTATTGGAAAGATTCTCTCATACTTCCATTTCTAATGGTTTGGACATAAAATGCAGAAGAACTGCAGAGTATTCTATAAGGGAAGACCACACTGTCACAAGTACTGTTTCTTTCCCACAACTGATATGTCTGTCTTCTAGGTAAGGCTACTTACCACTGTGGACACCAATGGAAGATCCAAGAGCTTCAAACTGCTCTGAGATTTGGAAGGCCAGCTCCCTCGTTGGTGTGAGGACAAGAGCAAATAACCGTTGAGGTGTCTCCAGCAGTGCTTGAAGAATTGGCAAAGCAAAAGCTCCTGTTTTACCTGAGCCAGTTTCTGCCAGTCCAATTATATCTCTGCCTACAAGGAAGAGGAAGAAGGGCAAGAACTCTTACAAATCTATACTTAAGAAAGAGGCCTTCAAGGTACTGTGCAAAAAGCACAAGAATTCCCTAAGGATAAAAAGAACAGCCTCCACAATAACTGCACACACAAAAAAAGATACACAAAGGGTGAAGGAAAAGAAAGAACTTCAGAACATGTCTACAGAATTTTAAGAGTTTAACTTCATATGTACAACAGCAATAATTACAGTCCTAATTCCTTTCATTCTTCAGTTAAATTTCTGCCAACATATATAAGTTTTCATACCTCTCACAAACCACAATGTATTTTGTTCCATAGATTAAAACACTAATCTAAACCTGCTTGCAGCCAGCAAGAATTAAAACAGCAAATCCTCTACACACACAAAAAAAAAAAAAAAAAAAAAAAAAAAAAACCCACAACACAATATAAGCAGAGTAGAATTCATCAGCAGGATCCATTCTAACTTCCTAAATTCCAACAGCTGAGAAGAACATGCTGCCAACAGGCCTTAAAGAGAAAACTCAGGAATGCAATCTTACTTTTGTTTTTGAAGAAAATATTATATGTGAATTAAAAGAGTATGACAATAGTTAAGTACCAGGACAGAGCAGACGCTAAGTTTATTTCCATTTTTAAACCAGTGTCACTACATTAAACTGCTGTTGTGAATTTATAATGGATTATTTTTTAATAAGAAATATTCCATAGGCAAAAATATTTGCTGAATTTAATAATGTATTTTCCAGTATTCCAGGACGATTATAGAAACTCATGGTGGCTTCATTATTTCTCACTCCAGAACTCTAATTCAAGAAATTGTCTGCTCACAACAAAGCACGTCACGCAAGCTATGTAATCAGTCAAGGTGTCTCCAATTTCAGATGCACATCGTAGATCTATAACAGAAGATGCACAGTCCTAAATCTATCAGAAGCATCCAGCGTATTCCTGAGTAATTCAGAAAGACCACAAGCAAAGGTGACTAGCAGCTCAAATAATTGAAAACAATTGTATTTAACATGGAGTGCCAGAACTATCCAACAGTAGCGAACACGTAAGAACTCACACACTAATCTGAAAGTTTGAAACTGCAGGGAGGGGAAATTAACATTTCAAGCTCCATCAGGAACGGACATAAAAATGACCACTGAGATTACTTTTATACAGAAATCTTCCACGATGAAATGAGAATGCTTTCAGCCCTGTCAATACTCACTCAGCAAAGTTAACTCCCTTGGAGCTCCTGAGGCATCCATACCCATACCTGGGATCAGAGAAGCATGCTACTCACCTTGGAGAGCCACGGGAATAGCCTCAACTTGAATCTTTGTTGGTACCTTCCATCCTAACTGGTCACAAGCTTCACACAGGACATCTGTCACTCCCTGAATATTAGTGAAAAGAAAAGCAGGAAACAACCATCATTAAGGAGTTCTAAACTAACTCACTGACTTGCATATATACTGCAACAGAGTTAAGCTTGTATCTAACACAGCCAAATCCCATCAGGCCCTCAAATCACCTACGTGGAAGCGCAAGTTGCTCACAGAGATGCTCGCTTCCACCGGTACCATACCAGATCTTTGCGAACCCACTAGAAGTGACTGCCATCAGTAAGAGACTAGTCATTCCCCCCTGGTTTACACAAGCAGCTTCCCACACACAAACAGCTGCCTTCCTTCCTCCGTATTAAGACGGAAAAAAGGAAAACTCCGAGGCAAGTTACTGCAACTGGAATAGGGGCAAGCGGCCGGGAGGCAGAGCCCGGGGCAGCAACAGCCCCACGGCGGGCAGGGCCGGGCCGCGCCGCCACGCACGTGTCCTCCCCCAGCACCGCCGGCTCCGCCGGGCCCGGGGCGCTCCTCGGGCCGGGGCAGGGCGCGACAGCGGCTCCGGCCGCCCCTCACCAGCTCCTTGAAGCTCCGCGGCGCCGCCGCCTCCTCCGGTGCCTCCGCCGCGGGCTCCGGGCACCCCTGCGCCTCTCCCGCCGCCATGTTGGGCCGTCCCTTCGCAGCGCGGCTCGCAGCACGCTGGGAGCTGTAGTCCGCCCAGGGCGGCTGTGGGACTGGTAGTGCCACAGGGACACAGGGGGCCCCATGCGGTGTCAGTGCCTGGGCTGCAGGGAGGGGGAGCCGAGGGGTTCCCCAGCTCCTTGCTGGAACTACTTGTAGTACTTCATTACAGTGCTTAGGTCCCTGCAGCCGTGGGCATATGAACCTGGAAGACTGTGAGCTCCAGGACAGACACGGGTTGGAACACATGAATTTTATTCTTTCTGGAAGCACGTCAACCTGAACACAGCAAAACACAACAGTCGGTTTCATACAGCAGTATAGGAATGTCACAACAAACACTTTTCTTTTCCCACGCTAAGTTTATATACAAACAGAAGGGTGCCTGTTACCTTGTGAAGCTCAAGCATAGCTTTTGTCCCTTCCCTCGCTCATGCTCACCCGTCATCCATCCTCACACATACACATGGTACCGCCCGTGGTAGCAGTTCTGATAGCGAGAAATTTCCCTTGCTAGCATGAAAATGACCTGCTGGAAAAATCCAGCCATCTTGTTGAAGAGCTATGCAGCAGATCGTCTCACAGATAGCTCTAGCTCTTCTTTGGCTCAGTGAGCTGTTAGATTTAACTTTGGTTTCGAGTACCTTTTCCCTACTGTGTCGAGATGCTTTTCCAATTAGTCCCCTGAGCCAGTCCCATGGTGACTGCGGGCTTTCGCCCCGTGCCCTCCCTGGTGCCCACGTTTCCCTGCTAGGAGCTCAGGAGAGCCGGGGCCACCACTCATGGCTGGGCTGGGGCCTGGCAGCCGATGGCCGGGGCAGCGGCAGGCATCCAGGTGCAGCTGGGCTGGGTTGTCTCGCAGTCTGCCTGGGCAGGCCCGAGGCTGCTCTTAGTGCCCTGCAGCCCCATGCCATGGGGCAATGCAGAGCTGTGTCGCTGTGCAGGAGGTGGTGGCATGGGGGGGTCACAGTCAGCCTCACAGGCAGCCCATGAGCTGGCATTGCCTTAACCCCCCCTGGGCTCCCTGCAGGTTAACCGCCCGGTACGGGTGTTACACCAGCAACCATCGGCTCTGAAGCCAGTAGCCAGCTTGGCCTTCCTTACCCCACTCGCCCCATGTCCCCCCACTGTCCCCTACTGTCCTCTGGGGGCCTGGGTCTGTTGTTTCCAGGCCTGTCCCCAGGGGCACACAATGACTGCGTGGGTGATGCTGCCCTGTCCCCACCAGCACTCACAACACAGGAGGCCCAGGTCCCCGGGTCGTGCCCTGACACAGCCAAACAACAGCAGGATCCAGCCCCATGCATCCCTTCCTCTTTTTGAGCCTGTCCTGGCCCCAGGTCTGGCACATCCCTTGTCCCTTGCCTTGCCAGGGATGGGGACAGGGAAGGGGAAGGTGCCACCTCCAATGCCACTGACAGAGATGTTGCAGAACTGTGGCAGTCAGAGGGAGCCCCCATTTCGGGGGGTGAAACTGTGGGAGGGAGAACCAGGCACCGGCACCCTCCATCTGCCCTGGTGTGAGAAACAAAGTTGTGTTTTTGCAGTAGAGAACTATTTTTCTTTATTCCAAGGTAGTTGCGTAGTCATAATAAGGAGAAATGCTAAGTAGGTAAGTGGACAGTACAAGGCCTCACTGTTCCAAAATAAGGTAGAAGCTTGAGACAAAGAGGATGAGCAGTGTGAGAACAGTAAAACAAAGATCACATGCTCTCAAAACTTAAGAAAGGAGAAATTAAAGGGTTGAAAAAAGAAAAAAATGTACATCTGTGCTATGGAGGAGGGTCGAGTAGCTTGTGAACCTGTAGTACTCAGCCAATGAGGAAACAGAGGAGGTGATCAGGCATCGGGTAATAGGGAATAAAAGCTTATGATGTGTTTACTAAATTGCGCTCCTGATTGACAGGACACCCGCCATTGCAATCGCGAATAAAACAAGCTTCACAGAAGATCCTGTCTGAAGAAAATTGAGATTTCTCTTACACCGGGGCTGTGCACAGAGGGAGCCCCCAGGGGCCCTCACTGCTTGGGGAGGGGTCCCACGGCTGTCCTCGCCCCCCCAGCCCCCAGGAACCCCCCCGGCTGTGACACGAGTGCGCTGGGTCCCAGCACCCCTGGCTGGGCACTGCTGCTCGGAGCCCAGAAGCCGGGTTTGGTATGGACCGGGGGGATCTCCAAAGGGTTTTGCTGCGCTGCACCCCACGGCGGTGCGGAGGAGCCCAGGAAGGGCAGAGCCCCCGCGACCAGGGTCGTGGGGTGGTCGGGTGCCACTGCACCGGGCTGGGGGCGCTGGGGCGAGCAGGGGGCTCCGGGCACCCACCCGTGGGATGCTCCTGGCTTGGCCTCCCCAGCTCTGCCGAGCCCAGCTTCAGCTGCCCTCTGGGACCCCCGTCCCAGCCTCCCAGCCCCCAGCCCCCGTGGCCTGTGTGCGCCCCCTGCCGCGTCCCCCCCCAACGGCACAACCCATCCTTCACCTTCCGCGGGGCAAACAGGGGATCGGTCCGGAGGCGGCGGGCAGGGCGCGGACCCTTTCCCGGCCCGGTGGCCGTCGGGCTGCTCGGCGACGGCTCCCGGGCCCCGCACACCGGGCTCCGGGCGGCTCGGCGGGGGCTCGGGATGTCGGAGCCCATCCCCCCCAGGACTACTGTGCGGTGTGGGCCTTGGGCCGGGGCCGCCTCTGCCGTGCCATCTGCCGGGGACCGGCTCGGGACGGGACGGGACGGGACAAGCCGCGGGGCCGCAGCACTGTGGGTCGGCTTTCGTGGTGGTTGGACACTGTGTATGGTGTCCGTGCTCCTGAATCCTGCGGCTGTGGGAGAAGCAAGCAAATGAGCAAGCCAGCCCCCAAAATGCAAGCGTGCAAGGAACAATTTAAACTTCTTCAGAGCTTAGTTTTCAAGTACCAGGGTGAGGGAAAGAAATCACAAATGTCAAAAACTCTCATTGTTCCCCCTTGATTTCCTGTGTATGGTAGTTAGCAAAGTGTCTGAAACACAACAAAACATGCCAAACTGTAGAGACAGAGCACAAAATGAGAAAACAGCTGTTGGGAATGGAAGATAAGTCATGGCAGAGCAATAGGGAACAGCCTTGAGTTGTGCAAGAGGAGGTTTTGGCTGGAAATGAAGTGACATTTCGTCTCAGAAAGAGTAGTCAGGCACTGGAACAGGTTGCCCAGGGAGGTGGTGGCGTCACCGTCCCTGGGGGTGTTCAAGGAAAGGTTGGGCCTGGTGCTTCGGGACATGGTTTAGTGGGTGACATTGGTGGTAGGGGGATGGTTGGACCAAATAATCTTGAAGAACTCTTCCAACCTTAATGATTCTGTGATTCTGCGATTCTGCAATTCAAATGCTCCCCCATCTCTCTCTACAAGTGCTGTCACCACCCAGGCAGGCAGCCTGCAGGTGCACAGTGACAGGTGAAAATGGCAGTGGATGTGGTGCCCTTTGAGGGGAAGCGGTGCCAAAATTCCCTATCATGGCTGTCGTTCCTGAGCTTCCCCCCTTCCATCTGGTCTGAGTATGCCCTCTGATCTGCAGTCCCAACACCTATTGCAGCAGGGCACCCTTGCAGCTAGGTGAATGTCCTTCACTTTAAGGAAGAATGATGCTACAATATCAAAGGGCTTGGGCCTGAAAAGGACAGCAGAGCTGACTGCAAAACAGAACTCATAACTGTGTTTCTGAGCAAACCTCCATCTCTTGCCACTTGGGAAGCCTGTCTGGGTGTGCTCATAGTGGAAAAGCTGACGTACCTGAGCATCTGTCACTGGATTCCAAGTGTGCCATTTCCTCTGCTCCCAGAACAATGAGGAAAGTGAGAGGAAATCCGAACAAACTCTCTGCATGACAGGGAAAGGAGAGGAAACCTGAAACAATTAACTGTGCAGCAGTGGAAGTTAAACTGCTGTATCCCACAGTGATCGGGAGCAACGATACAAAGAAAAATAAAAAAATACCACAGCACCCAATGCTGATGCTAGCTATGAGCTTGCTGTATCTGAAGGGTAGGCCTGGTCAGTACATAGACATGAACCCTTGTAAGGGTCACTGGGACACCTTGGGAAATGTTTTCAGGGATGCAGTGGAAGTCACTGTTTCTTTGTTGAGCTCACTACACAGATAATATGGTAGGTGCTGTTTTTGTCGGGGCAGGAGGAGTATTTTAGTAGCTATTCTGGTAAGTTCCAGTTTAGGTGATTTCCTTGTGTTCAGGCTCCCTTTAGTACAGGTATAATAGCAACTGTTTCATAAATGATGCAGAATAAGATGTGTGTAGTAGGTGACAGTTAATGCTATACGGCCCAGTCCACTCACTGGGATGCACAGGAAGGCTATTAGAATATCCTCGCTTACTGACTCTATTCAGACTCCTTTGTCATATATACTTTTTATTATGCTTTCAGAATGTACTATGTGATTTTGTATTAAAATTATAATTGCATTCCTACCTCATCACTGAATCAATCCTCCCTGCAGCAGTTTCAGCAAAAGGGGTAAGAGTAAGGATGGCATGAGGAGGCCAGGCTTCATAGCTACCAACCCAGGCTATTCATCAACTCACACATACACACTTCTCTCCCCCACTGCCCAGCTACTGAAGGAAGAGTTCAGCCAATGCATCTACTAATTTGAAGGACTAATAGCATAACTACTATTAAAAAGAAAAAAGCTGCTTAGATAAGACAGTTCCCCTAAATGTTGCTTTTGACTCTAAGGGAGTCACAATATTGCAACTAAGCCAATACTGGGGTATGTGCTCCACCCCATCCCCCCCACACCCCCCAAATTATTTTTTTTTTTGCTTGTGTAACTGAGAATGGAAGTAAAAGTATCTCTGATTTGTCCTCAGCTACTGAAGAGGTGGCTGTGATTGCAGTGCAGGACTGTGTTAAGAGGAACAAACGAGCCCTCATGAAGCTCTGAGCTATCAAATTCAGATCTTTTTTTTTTTCAGATCTGTCCATTCAGATCTGTGTTGTTATTCCTATATTGTTCCCTATGTTGGGACATGAACACAAAAGATTCATTGCCAGAAAAACTGGGGAGAGGGTAAGAGAAGAAATAAGTTATATAATTTTGTCTGTGATGATGAAAACAGCTGTCTCAAAATAATCTGGTGTTTATGGTATGGAGCTGTCTGGTGACATGCTGGAGTACTAAGAAAAATTCCACACCATGCCTGCCTTTGCACAGCATGCAGTTCACACTCCAAAAACACACTTATGTGCTCACACTTACTCACCTCGCAGCATATGCATGTCAGAGACCAGCATGCACAGGGTACATGGGCTCATGTGCACACCAGGATATGCAGTCACACAGACATAAATGCAGACACTCATACACAGAACTCCAGCTGGGTATCGTGAAGTTGATGACCTCACTTTTCATTCTCCCCTTTTGAGCACATCCAGCTGCTCATACAGTGTCTGGAGCTGTGGGGTGAGGCAGGGGGCAGGAATGTGATCACATGCAGGTGTGCAGGGAGACACTGACACAAAAGTTCTTCATATTCATTTAATCAAACTACCAATGTACTTGTTCATTTATGGCAAACAGACGGGCATTACAGAAATCTGAGTCACATTCTATGGGAACAAAGCTTTGTTTTATGTGCCAAAACAAAAGTTGAAGTCATGAGAGAAAGAGACAAGGTAAGGAGAAATAGTCAAGCTTTGTGAGATGGAATGTTTCCTTCCCAAGATTTTCTTGGTGCTACAGAATTACAGATTGGCTTTTCAGGTAATTTGGATTTATGTTTCTGCAGAAAGTTCCCCTGCGGATTGGGGCCTACCTGTGGATGTGGAATTGTCGCTGTGTTAAGTCCTCTAGCTGTCTCAAGCTGGCTTCCGGGGTGTCTTCCATGTACCTCTTCCAGGTACTGACATGATCCCCATCATCACTGCACTTGAGCACTTTGTGATATTTGTCCCAGAAACACCCTTGTGAGGTAGGGAAATGCTACTATCCCCATTTTTAGACAGGGAACTGAGGCACTGAGGAGCTGAAAATCACTAGGTATGTACTTAGCAGAACAGTCACTTGAAACTGGAACCCAAGTCATTCATCCTGCTTCCTACGGGCTCTGACCACTGAATCATCCTGATCCTCTGCACCCCTCTTGATTATTAGTACCAGTGTATGTATTGCCAGTGTGAAGCCTTCCATTGGAAGCATTGCTAAGACTAAGTGTAGCTCTCCGCAAGCACTGCCTCCTCCCTTCCGAGACAAGTCACTGTGGGTTTCACAGGCTGTTTGACTGCACAGAGAGTGGCACCTCCATCTCTCAGATGTGCTCCCGTCAGAGCTGGGCTCCAGCACAGACCAGTGACACAAGCCTACTCTTCACTCCCTGCTCCAAAAGGTACACATACTTTTCTCCCCTGAGAGTACCCCAAGGCAGTCTCTGGTCCCAGGGTCACTGACCAATCTTTCTCCCTATTTTGGTTTCTAAGATCTGTCACTGATTAACCATAATTCCCCATATTTTATAACTACCTTCATTCAGGCCATGCTTTCCATTTCCTATAGGGGTTTGCCCTCCCTCACAGACAAAGATCATGTAACTTGCTCTCACATGCCACAGACTTGCTTTGCCTCTCAGAACAGCTGTATCACTTTGGAGCAGAGACTTTTTTTTTTTTTTTTTTTTTTTTTTTTTTTAAAAAAAAAAAAAGCAAAAATTTTAAATACAACATCAAAACCCTAACATTTTCCTCTATAAATAAATAGAATACAAACATCACAGTTCTCAGCCAGGAGAGGTTTCTTTAAAAGAGACATCAGTTTCTGGCTCCTCTATTTCACCCTGGGATGATGAGCCATCCATACAGTCTATCGTATCTGGGGCTGCGTGCTTCAACAGCCTTTCCAGATGTACCTTGGTAATGGGACTGTACTCTACTGGAAACTGGTGACTGCTGGCTCTTTGAGGGTATCCCAGCCCTCTCACTCTTCATAGATTTGTGAGTTATTTACAATCCAGGGTCAGTCAGCACCAAAGCTGCAGGGATTTCATGGGTCTACGGCTGCCATGGGTCCTTTCTGCTGCCATGGGGAGGCAGAGTTAGGTGACTGGGGAAACGAGACTGAGGAATGGCCACCTTCCCCTGTGATCAGGCTCTGGGATCTGCTGCCGTGTACCTGATAGTCCAAGTGTCCATCATAACCTGGTTTAATTATGGGGCAAACACTGTTTCAGCTGGATGGTCTTGGGGTCTTGGTGGTGGTTTTAGCACCCAGGCTGTTTCCTCATCCTTGGGGAAAGCTGTGTCCTGGACTCAAGGAGTTCACAGACTTCATCCATTGCTCTGGTACAGGTCTCAAGGTTGGCAGCCAGCTTCTGGATTTTGGCCTTTAGCATGGCCTGGCTCACTTTTGTGACCTCCTTTGTGTATTCCGGCACAAGGAAGCTGTGGGAGCCGCAGAAGACCAAGAAGCAGACGGAGTTGTACAGCGAGATGGAGGCCCTCTTCTCTGACTGGAGTAGTGCGGGGTCCCCTGGGCCCTGCCCCCGGCGGAGGAATTCCAGGCAGCCAAGGATTTCCCTCATCTGTTTCCGACAAGTCATTGCAATTTCCTGCACCTTTCTCACCTCCCGGGAATTGCAGAGCACCAAGGAGAGATCAGAGGTGATATTGACAGCCCCCCCAGCAGTGGCTAGGCCCAAACCCACAGCCGATGCCAGGAGGGAGGCTCCCAGTGTAGCCGGGCTCAGGGACAGCCCCACGATGGCCGTGACTGCTCCCGCGGCAGTCAGCGAGCTCCCGCTGATGTTGGCAATCAGGGACCTTTTGTGGAGCTTGTTTATTTTATGAGCTGCCTTGTGAAGGTGAGCAATTTGACCACGCAGCCTCCGTCTCTGATCCAGCAGTGCTATGTGGAAGTGGTGTGTGGGGTCCACTGTTTGGGGAAGGGCAGCACCGTTCCTCTCCATGGCCTCTTTCCAGAAACAGAAAAAGCTGGGTTGGGATTTTTTTAAAAAACAAACAAACAAAAACAAACAAACAAACAAAACAAACAAACAAACAAACATTTTTTTTTTTAAAAAAAAAAAAAAAAAAAAAAAACAAGACATGCTCAGCCCGGACTTCCATTTCAGGGATGGCTCCCAGCCAATTTTCTAGTTTCTCCCGGCTACTTGAAAGGTTGGCTGTCCGCATACACACACATGCTCACGTACACACACGCATACACACACGTACACATGTAGACAGAGGAATTTTTAAATGTTTGTCTTGATCCTTGAGAAGACTAACATATGTTAAGGGCTGGCATCTGAGGCACTGTTCTTATTTCTGTGAGGACACAAAATATCTCCTCCTACCCTGGGAACAAAAATTTCCTTAAGATTAAGTGATTTGGTGTCCAATGTTGCCAGAACTAGTAGGTATTGTCCCCACAATGTGCTTCACAGGGTTAGTAATATTCAAGGGCATCTTTCACAAGAAAGGACAGACTCTGAGGAGATCTCAGTAGTAGAAAAAATCCATCTCAGGGCCAGCTAAGCAAAACCGTTCATTAATGCAACCATCTTTTCTCTTCTAAGTGTTCTGTACTGTGAACTGGAGGATCCTGGTCCCTCACACTGGCACACTATGACTAGGTCCCCTGGGGCTTTCATTCTGCAGACTCCCTGTATTACAGAAGGAAGAAATCACCTATGAAAGAGTCTTTCCATCCTCAGGTGTGTAAATAAATTATTTTTGTTGCATTTTTTTTCCTTCTGCTTGTCCTAATCCATCTCACACAGAATCCTTTAGGGTCTCCCCTGTCTCCTGTGACTGTCAGTACAACATCTCGTTCTCTCTGAGGCCCTTGGTATCATCAGGCTATTTAAGCCACTTGCGCTTTTCTTAGCTGGAGGCAGTGTCCTCTTATTTTTTAATATGACTATAATCAGAGATGAAGCTGAAGGGACAAGGACTAACACTAAGCTAATAAATACCAGTGTCGAAATGAGCAATGAGCACGTCATCAATGACTTAGCAACAGATCAATATGATGATCATTAACTATATCAATTCCAGTAGCATCTTAACTGTTTGTTCTGCAGATTTTGTCTCTGAGAACAGACTCTAGTAATATCAGCAGCCATCTAACTGCACAGTTAGTTGAACGGTCACTCAATATATATCCTCAGCCATACAGTGAAACATTTCATTTAATTACACTGATTTACACCAGCATACAAGAAAACCAAGCCATCTCCTGTTTTTAGGGAAAAATCTCCCTAACAATCATTTTTAAATTGATTTACTATTATTAAGACATTATAAATACAGCTTATTCATAAATTATTAATAAATATTACCTTTAAAAATTATTATTAAATACTGTGTACAATAGTTCCAAATCAGTTTCTTAAAAGCACATGCTTTCCTAATGCAGGTCTTAAACAGATTACATCGAAATACTGGTTCAAACTTACCTTTAGTTTCCAGCTGACCTCCCAACAGACAAATTTTGGTCTGTTTCTGGAGAAGACCAATTTATAGCTCCTGTGGACCAATTGCTGCAATGGGAATGCTTTGCCTCATACTGGGAGTTTGCCATTTCCTGCTCTCCCTTGTGCAGAAGGATGTGACACACTGGAAAGTGACCTGAGGGACAGCGAGCACACATCATGTTCAGGAAACGATCCCTGCGAATGAACATTGTGTGTTCGCTTTTCCTGAAGTGTAGAGGGGGAGGGGGGCAAAATAATAATGAAAAAAATCTCAGCCTATTCCTGGCTCTGAGTTAGTGCAGTCATTCCCCCAAGGGAGCAGTTGCCTTTCCTTTCCCTGAAATAGCAACTGACTTTACTCTATGCTGGGGCCGCCAATTACTTGATGACTGAAGTTTCCTCCCACTCCACATCTAGAGCATCAGCCAGCCAGCTACTTCATTCAAGGCCAGTGTACTTTTAAAATCCTGTCTCTGTGAGATGATCATGCTTGTGAGTGGCTGGAATGCAGTGCTGCGTGAGAGCTGGAGTGGTGCTCAGCCCATGTAAGGGAAACAGCAAATGGCAAGGTGACAGCTCTGGATTCCCGTCTCTGCCCCTTCTCACTAGATAAAACCATGCAGCAACTTGCAAAAGGGGTAGCATACATATGTTTTTGCTCTGTTTCTCAACCATGGGCACTGTTATTTTCCTAAGCTGCATGCCCAACAGTTGATGACGAGAAAGAAGGGGTCACTGGGATCCTCTCCATTGCTGCCTGGCAGCCGTGCCCAACTACCAATGCGGCCAGAAGGAGGAGGTTGTCAGGGTGCTGGGAAGGAACAGTCTGAGTGACACTCCTGGTGCTGCCTTTCACACTGAGCCAGGGACAGCTTGAATTAAAGACAGGAAAAGGAAATGACTTTTTGGTGGCACTAAGTGGTGCGGTTCACCTCAGACCAGAGTAGTGTGTGTCCCTCTTGACACAGGGCCTGCAGTGCCAGGGACATCTGTTTTGAGCAGCTGTGCTAGAAGACTGCAAATCTACTTTCTTGCTTGTTGGTTTCTTTGGGACTGCTTGCCTCTCATTCTGCCTTAGGGTCCCCCAAGAGTGGATAATCTGAAAGCCACATAGTTTTTACTGAGTGGCAAGTCTTTACTCTTGAATATGTGAACTCTGTAGACACACATTTGCTGCAGCTGACCAAGGGAAGGGACAAGGACTGTGAAACAGCAGGCAGGGAGAGGAGAAGGCTGGGGTTGCTCATTTCAGTGCAGCTTGGTTTTAGAGCATCTTAAACTGACCGTGAAACAGTATGTCAAGTGTTTTGTCATAGATGGATGAGATTGGACATGAACTAAAAAATCAATAGCATTCAAGAGCTTCTTCCACCTGTCACAGAATGGAAAGAGAAAACATTGTTTTGAAGATGCTTAAATAAGCAATCTTGGTCTGTAACACTTTGTACGTATTATATGTTAACAGGAAGATGACTTTTGACGCTGGGGGAAATTGTGCTTTAGCCTTTCCTTTTGTTTTAGCAAAAATATGCTTGAATCGGAGCCCATCTGCTTTGGCAAAGGCTTGCAGTTGATAGACATGAGAGTTCTTTCACACATTCCCAACAGAAAAAACTTTCTTGATGTAATTGAACCTGCATTGTGACTCATCTTGGCATAGATGTTCTTGTTAGATCAGTGAGTTTTGAGAGGAGAGGAGAGGAGAGGAGAGGAGAGGAGAGGAGAGGAGAGGAGAGGAGAGGAGATGTTGACAATGACAACAACAACAATGATGATGATGAGGAGGAAGACAAGGAGGATGAGAAAAAGGGAAGGGAAGGGAAGGGAAGGGAAGGGAAGGGAAGGGAAGGGAAGGGAAGGGAAGGGAAGGGAAGGGAAGGGAAGGGAAGGGAAGGGAAGGGAAGGGAAGGGAAGGGAAGGGAAATATCCCAGAAAATAAGGGATTCCCATTAAGTGCAACAAATAATAATACCAACTTGATTTTTAAAAGGAAATGTAAATTGGAATAAGAAATTTTATTTCCTATGGAGTCTTCCAACAGCAGTATGCTGTGGTCTGTTTTTGTTCCTGCTCACACCCTTACAAGCATCCCTTTGATGTGAGCATTGGTCTTCACTCCCACAGAGACCACACCAGGGAAGGTGAGCAGGCAGGAGTGGGAGCAGGACCATCAAGGAACATCTTCTCTGAACACCTCCCAGGGACTGAAAGGCTTTCATGCCATTAGCACACCTGCCCAGATATGAGCACATCTGCTGAGTCACCAGACAGGTCCCAGGGACACTGAAGCAGCTGCCAGCTCCCTCAAGACTGTTGGGTTACGTCTGGCCCTCCCTGGGCAGTCCTGAAAGCCAGTGGAGGCCTAGCAATCCTGCCTGCTGTACGTGTTCATCCAAATCCCTCTGCTGCTGCTTCATTCTTGGCTCGTGAAGAGCTGGTGCTTGAGGGTGGAAGAGGTATGGCAGGTGTTTCACAATTACACTGGCCAAAAATCATCCCTCTGCTCCACCCTTTCCCATCTAGCCTCATGCTCCTGAAATGTGCAGAAGCCAGACCCATGCAAAATCTGCCCTGAAGGCATTTTGAGAGAACAGATGACAAGCAAGAGGAAGGAAGGATGTTTTATGGCCTCAGCTCTCTTCCTTCCAGTGGATTTTGGCAGAAGTGACTGGACTTTCTGCTCTCAATCTCTCCAGCAGAAGGGATGTAGAGCAGAGTGAAGCTGTTTTGATCTATTGCAGGGTAGCATTTGATGGTGGAGTTTCAGAGATGCACTTCATTTATAAACAATATTTTAATAAAAAGTACACTCACATTCAAGTACCACCTTTTTAACAGGCATGTTTTGTCATGTTTTGTGCTTTTGCCCTTAACTGCTGGATCCCAGGGTTAGAAGTTGTCTCTCTCTTTCCTTTCCTTTCCTTTCCTTTCCTTTCCTTTCCTTTCCTTTCCT
>CM021765.1:43945940-43965813 GCA_011076525.1 Nettapus auritus
GCTGCTGCCCAAGAAGACCGACAGCCACAAGGCTAAAGCCAAGTGAACACATCTCTGACAAATCTAGAAACAACCACAAAAGGCTCTTTTCAGAGCCACCCACAAAATTCACAAAGAGTTGAATCATGCTTTGTAGTTTTGCTTTTTCTAATGAATGATGATGTTAGTATGTAAAGTTGTTTCTTGTTAGTATTTGTCCTACCACTACATGTCTGAGTGGTGATAGCTACTTTTATGATTTTTTTTTTTTTTTTTAATGTGGGGTGGAGTGGGAGAAGAGATCTTTCAGGGTGTTAAACTTTTGCTGCATGTCTCACCAAATGCCCTTGAGTGTTGCTGTAAACTCTCTATATAGCTGTAACTACAGGGTAATACGTAATAAAGTCGTTACTTTATTGTATAATATTTTTCCCCTGATTTGCCTGTCAAACAGAGGGCTGGGATGTTCATCCTGGGTGCTGCATGAGCTCTACTAGGGTTGTGGTGTTTCCACCCATCTGGCACTGGGGTCCCACAGCCCTGAATGGCTGCGTGTGCCCGGGGTATGGTCTCTCACGGGCAACGCGTTTTCAAGCGGGGGAGGGAATGAAAACAAAGCCCCTGAACTAGTTCTTTCCCAGGGGGAAGGGTTATCATTCCCCGCCTCAGGCCCCTTGGCGCTTTCCCTTTTATCGGCTCATTAACGCAGTTATGTGGACGAGTGCCCGTAGCTTGGCCGAGCTCGCTGGGGCTTTCAGGCGGACGAAGGCTGCCGCCTCCCCGCCGTCCCCGCCGCTTTCGTTTTCGTTTTTCCATCGCTCCCAGCCGGATGCGCCGCGTCTTGCCCGGAACGCGCGGAGAGCTCCGAGCTTCCGGCCGCCCTCGGGAGCGGCTCGAAGAAGGGCTGTCAGGTTCCCAGCGGGACGCGATGCTCCCTTATGGCCGTTTCAGCCTTTTCTGTTGTGTCGCTCTGTTTGCCTCCAGCATCTTTCTCCCGGCTTCAGCGAGGCTCCTCCGATTTCGCTTCCTCTACCCCCCGATACTTCCCAAGAAAGGCTAACATATCTGCACTCCTGGTGTGAATTGACCTTATCTTTCCTTAAATTGACTTGGGAATGTTTTCCCAGTCCGGGGGAGGAAAGTCTCCGCTCCCCGTGTGTTTGCTTCACGGTGTGAAACTGTCTTTTTATCGGCCATGAGGATTGCAGCAGAAATGCAGGAGGGGCCCTTTGATCCCCACTGGGTACACCTGGATCATCCCGATGTCGTGTGAGAGGATTTTAATTCTAGCTCCTAGACCGTAGAGACTTTCAGAACAACCTTTGGGATTTCTTTACCTTATAAATGAGTACTCTGGGATCAAAAGTTCAAATCCAAAGGTATGGAAGATACGAGGTTCATAATTATTCTTGTAAATGTCCCTCTTAGTTCCCTGTTGCATAATTAATTTTTGCATTATATATCTGTAGTTTCCAGTCATATATTCGGAAAACAGAACCTTAAAAACGGTAAAAAGGCCTGTAGGGCTGTGTGAGGTCTGAACCGTGGAGGGTGTCAGGCCTCAAATGCATTTTGTATAGCCAGATACTTCCTTGGAGATGCTTCATAAATGTGAACTTCTAGAACTGGGTAAGTACATGGAGTTTTGGTTTTATTTTTGAAAACGTTTCTTATAAGGTGAGAGTGAACACTCAGCCTCTTGCCTAAAGGGCCCAGAGAAATTATCAGTCTCTTCCTTACCGTCACCTTGGCTTCTTAAAAGGCAAAAAGAAGGAGGAAGGACCGAATGCCTGCCACCAGGAGTCACGGAGGACTCAGCACCCTGGGCGAGCCAGGGCTGCGGACGGCCTGGCCCTGCTCCGGGGCTGTGAGAACCGGTCCGACCCCGGGCGGGGGGTCCGGCGGCCGCCAAGGACGAGCCGGAGGCGGCAGGGCACGGCTCGGACCGATGCAAGGCGACCAGCAGGGAGGAACTCGGGGCCCAAGCCTCCGAAAAGACTGGGATTGCAAGAGACGCCTGGGAAGGGCAAGAAAAGGGTCGGGGGGTTCCGTCGCTCTGAAGCTTCCTGGTGTCCACTGTTCCTTAAGCACTGAACCATTTCCTCCTGAGACATCTGTTCTGTCATGCAAATGTTCCCAAGTGGAAAATTATGCAAAATTAAAGAGCTGCTGAAGACTCCTCTGCCTTTTAGGTGTTTTCACAAGGTTAATCGCTGATTGTTTTTAACAGCATTTTAGACCACCTCAATGTCTGATTTTTGTCCGTATCAATAAACGTGCAATTGACGGTTGGTATTATAAACCTGCAGTACAACACACGCTGTTTTTTCATGGGGTTTTGTAACATTTAAGTATCAGTGTAAGACTAAAACTGCTCTAGGCCTGCTCTTTCCTTCAAGACCTAAATGTGCATTACAACGATGTGACCAACTCTCTTCTTCCATGGGCTTTGTATCAGTGATTTCGAACAGCAGACTTTACGAGTTTCTCTGTGCAGGGATTTGAAACAGATTTGAATAAACTGGGCTTCTTGAGCCAGCTCGGCTCAGCCCAGGCACCCGTATTTGCATGCGGTGCTGTTAGCTTGGTCTTGTGAAGAGCACAGCGGGAGCTGTCCTGTCCAAGGAACTATTCTGATGTGTAGCAAGATTGGGGATATCTCATTCCTATGGTAATGACCGAAAACAAAACAAAACAAAACAAAACAAAACAAAACAAAAACACTAATTGCAGAACAGAGAACAAATGGGTTGGCATCGCAATGATTGCTATTTGCTGCAAAATGAAACGTGAATGCACACAAGAGAGGTATGAATTTCTTCATACCTCTGATGCTGCACAAAGGTAGTGCATGTATTTGTGTTTGTCAACAATAAGTGGAATTAACTTTTTAGTTAAAGTACAACGTCATTTTTTACAAGGAATATTTTTAAAACCTATCTGATGGAAGTGGTATAGACTCCTCCCTCAAATAATTTATAGGAGGCGTTACGAGATTTAGTATCGAGTTTATTGAGTAAGCAATCAGGAAGCAAAACTGCGCTAGGTGGCCTGTGAGTCTGCTCCACCAACAGCACACGCCTCACCCCCGCCAGAGACCCCCTTTTTATAGCTTGGTTGTCCTGGGTGTACGTGGCATATCCTGGTATGTCCTGCGGTTGCGCGTATTGTTGCTAGGGGGTCGTCTCGGACCTCCTGGTGGTGTGAGGATGAAGGCCGTAGTCTTCCTTTGCGTTGCAGGTTGTGATCTTGCTGAGCAAGCACTATACATGTTCTTATCAGGATGGGCAGCTGGAGACTTTCCAGCTATACAGGGCTGTCACAGCCCCCACAAGCTTCCCCACCGGTTTGATTAACAAACTTATTATACGATATTTATACATTATTATACAAAAGACAATGAACAAACATTTATTGTATATTACAGAAGAAAGGGGAGGGGTCATGAAATACAAGTTATTTGCAGCCACAAAATTATAGTAGTAGTAATAAATAGTAATAGTAATAAAAATGATAATGCAGCAGATAACCTCCAGAGGTTGTTTTGAACCTACGTAGACCTCTGTTTCTGTGACCCCTGTCCCCAAAGACAGAGTTGCCCTGCTCTTTATGACTCTTCTCTCCTTGTATATATGTGAACAAGGGGCATTCCCAGATGGATTCCTCTCTGCTTCCAGACATTTTACACAGTGAGGTTTGTGTCATGTCTTGAGCTGCCCTGTGTTCAGATACAGCACAACCCGGAGATCACATTTTCGGTGCTGAGGACTCCATATTTTCATTTAAAATCTGAACTAGGCATATTTTCATTATTGATCAAAAACTTTACATCAAGGTATAGATAAGACCAAATCTTTTTCCATACTTGTTGCTAATAATTTCTCTCTTAATTCTAATTATTTTGAAACATACTCTTTCTTAATAAAACTGGAAAATAAAATCTCTGACAAAGTGGCTAGACTAAAATAGCAATAATTGTCACTGTTTTTAACAATAAATAGTCTCTGGCCATTAGGACAAATAACTTGAGTTGATAAGTAGGAGAGTAAATATTGACTTACTCAAAAAAAAAAAAAAAAAAATAAAGAATAAAAAACATGAAGTAGTATAAAATTGTTATAGCAGGCATCTGTTTATTCAGTTTTTTGATCAGGTCTTTGACATCGATCATTTTATTTATAATTTCTGAAACTTACTCTAATTTAGTGCCCCATCAGTTAATCAGAGAAGCATTGTTATTCTAGGTGGTATATTTAACTTTAGCAGAAAAATAAAGGTATGTTTTTGTTTCATTTTGCTTAACCCATAATGTTTGATAAATATAAAATTTACTGCGGGTATACTAATCTAGAGAAGGTATGTATTTCCAAAAATGCTACAAACTCTACTAGCGTATTGAAAATAAAAGAAAAAAAGACAATGGCATTTTTTGACTGTTTAGATTGTTCTCTTTACAGATCATTGTGGCTGATAATGCACTACAGGCATAAATAACAGCATAAGTCTGACCATTTCATATACAAGAAGGTACTGATATAGATATATAAAGTATTCTTATATTTGTATAAACAAACAAAAAAAATACCCTGTATTTCTGTTGCTGAGAAGAGAGAGATATTTTGAAGACAGGCACAGACAGTAGATAAAATACAGTATAAATGGCCTGTTAAAAGACCATGGTTTATAGCAATTCCTAGGATGATATATTTGAAGATTATGCAACCCTACAGTTCCTGGGCAATATAATCTGAGAAAAATGTCTCATATAAGACAAAGAAAATTGCTTTGAACTGAATAGTAAATATTAAATGACATGAAAGATGTATGAATGCACTGTCATGTGATTTTATATTCACACTATTGTCTTCAATAATTTTCAATGTTCATCTGCCTGTGGAATTAAATTGTTATGTTTGCTATTCTTGCCTAGCCTAAATCCTACTGCTACTGGTGAAAAAAGCAAGTACCCGTTTTCCACAGTAGCTGGGTTTTATCTTTGCAGTGACTTGGGTCTCAGCACTGGGATACAGAACAATGGTTGGATTACAAATATATCTGAGGATGCATGTGTGCAAGTTGAAATGCTTTGTTCACATTATAGCCCAATAATATTTCTGAGATTTAAATATTGTACTAAGATTGGAAGAAGAAATCATAAATAATAGTTTCTCTGGAGACAGATTTCAGGACTCTAGCAAGAACTACACATACTGAAACAGTCGTATCGCATATTCTGAACAGTCTTAAAACAGGGAGACAGAGAGAACAATCATACAAAATTTATGTGAAAACTACATAAATGAAGTAGCCAGCATACAAAGACAGGAAAGGTTGTAATAATGCTTGTGGATTCTCGAGTTAGGGGGACAAAATGCACCTCTGGGCTCCAGTGATAGGTGCAGTTTAAACTTTTTATTTAATTTATTTATTTAAGGACAATAGGAATGAATTTGACTTTTACATAACTGATTACTAAGAATAATAGCTTCTGACAAACTGTTCCAATGATCATCACCACTGTCAAAATATGAGAGCTTTTAGATACTTTCTAGATTCCCTCTCTAGCCACCCACATATTCCATTACATAAGAACCTAGAGACTGGAACACTGCATATTTTATTCATCTTTTTAAGTACCGGATGCATAGAGAGGCCCAGAAAATGAAAACTATTTCAGAGTTTATACTAAGGTGCTTTGAGAGCAGATCTCCAGACACAGTTTGAAACTGCAGAACAGGGAGTGTGGATGGTGGCTTTTACTATAAGATGTCCAAAATCCAGTCCAAGATGTCCATCCAATCCAAAATCCATAAGCCTTCAAACAGAAATTAATTCCAGTACATCAGTGACCAACGTGAGAGACTTAGTGCCTGCCTCTGTACCAGCACTACCAAACAGGTCAGTCAGTACTAGAATGCTTGACGTCGGGGTCCCTATATGGGGCCAAGTGTGTTGACGAGGCTACAAGTTAACATTTGGAATTAAGGATTATTCAGATCCATTTGTGGAACAGGATGATTATGGTTCAGATCTGCATTTGTAGCAATGTCTAATTACCCAAGAATATATATGATGGGGAAATTCAGAAAAATAGTGATTTGGGGAATGAAAGACTTCAGGGCTGCTCAGTAACTAAAATAAGGTCATAATACACAGTGGCTAGTTTTGAAGTTCTTAACCATTTCACTAAAACTGAGATATAAATATAGGAAACATGAAGTACATACGAAATAATATTCACTTGGCATTTATGAGGGGAATATTCTCTCCTAAAGATGTAGGAAGAAGCTGTGCAAACTACTGCAAAATTCACATGTACAGAAGAAAATTGTTGAAGGTAAGTAATTTAAAAAACAAACAAACAAACAAACAAAAAACTTGTGTTTTATTCACCATGATATGCTTTTTTAGATGTGGAGGCTGGTAGCTAGTAACAGCGATTAACAGCTTGTCAAGAAAGCAATTGTTACTATTTAAGTTTTTACATTACAGTGTACTGTGGACACCTGCTTCAGTTCAACTGAAAATATATACGGACTGAAGCACCTTCAAGCGGTAGACGTCGTTACAGCAGCTACAACACTGTACGGAGAGCTTCCATTAATCATAAAGCAATTGAATTCTCTCGAGAGCTAATAATCTACGCAAAGTTTTCCTTACATTTGCAGCAGATATATGAAAACCGTAGGGGAACTGAAACCAGACATTGATAAGGATGCTTTTTACAATAAATATGTAAATTTAAAAACGAAACTGAAAAAAAAAATGGTAAGAGTTCACATAGGAAAAAAATAAATATTTCCATTACAATAAATACATCACTTCTACACTTAAAAAAAATAATTTCCTGGTATGCAGAACTAGCTATTTTTTTAATATATACCTTTATTAGTTTTAACCATAACTTCAGGTATCTGTACAGTAAGATCACACTAAGTAACATCTTGAAAAGTCCCCCCGACACTCCGTATGTGACTATACAGCCCTTCTGTTGATGAGGTGGGTGGCTCTGAAAAGAGCCTTTGGGTCGAGCAGGTCTGGCACGGGCTGCAGAGGCAGCTTACTTGGAGCTGGTGTACTTGGTGACCGCCTTGGTGCCCTCGGAGACGGCGTGCTTGGCCAGCTCGCCGGGCAGCAGGAGCCGCACGGCCGTCTGGATCTCCCGCGACGTGATGGTCGAGCGCTTGTTGTAGTGCGCCAGGCGCGACGCCTCGCCGGCGATGCGCTCGAAGATGTCGTTGACGAACGAGTTCATGATGCCCATGGCCTTGGACGAGATGCCCGTGTCGGGGTGCACCTGCTTCAGCACCTTGTACACGTAGATCGAGTAGCTCTCCTTGCGGCTCTTGCGCCTTTTCTTGTCGCCCTTCTTCTGCGTCTTGGTGACGGCTTTCTTGGAGCCCTTCTTGGGCGCGGGCGCAGACTTGGCCGGCTCAGGCATTGCTCGCGGCGGGACTGCCTCAGAGAGCGACTTCCACTCAGCTGACAACAGGAAGATGAACGAGGGGGGAAGTGCCGCGGGCCATTTATTTATAGCTCCCCTATGCAAATGAGCAGCATTCCTTTTGCCTTCTGTCATTGGTCACAATGCAACGGCGCGTCATTCTTCCTACACCGCCGTTCTTTATTGGTCCGAATTGGATTCGGCTTCTCATTGGCTGCCCGGCGAAACTGTACGTGCCAGCCTATCAGCGCGGGGGCTCCGGGCCATAGCGGGGGTGTAGCCGAGCACCGCCGACTGCGCGCTGCGTTCGCCTTTGGCTGCTGTGTGGAGCGGCTCGCTGCGATGTCTGGGCGCGGGAAGCAGGGCGGGAAAGCGCGGGCCAAGGCCAAGTCTCGCTCGTCGCGGGCCGGGCTGCAGTTCCCCGTGGGCCGCGTGCACCGGCTGCTGCGCAAGGGCAACTACGCGGAGCGGGTGGGCGCCGGCGCCCCGGTGTACCTGGCGGCCGTGCTGGAGTACCTGACGGCCGAGATCCTGGAGCTGGCGGGCAACGCGGCCCGCGACAACAAGAAGACGCGCATCATCCCCCGCCACCTGCAGCTGGCCATCCGCAACGACGAGGAGCTCAACAAGCTGCTGGGCAAGGTGACCATCGCGCAGGGTGGGGTGCTGCCCAACATCCAGGCTGTGCTGCTGCCCAAGAAGACCGACAGCCACAAGGCTAAAGCCAAGTGAATGCAACGGAAAGGCTGCACTTTGTCACGCCTGGAGACGATAATGCAAAGGCTCTTTTCAGAGCCACCCACAAAATCATAAAAGAGCTCAGTAATCCATAATACAGTTATGCAGTTGTATGAAATACTCAACCCGTGCTGGTTTTTTCATATGTTTATTATCGGTATTTTTGTTTGGGCCATAGTAGCAACGCTTTCCATGTTTTCATTAACAAAGTCGTGCCATAAGGTTCTCCCGAAACAAGTTCTTCCTGGGGCGAAACAGAATACGTTCAGTTCTTAAACCGGTGAAAGCAAGAACAACCCACTTCGGTGTCAAGGTCCCGCCTCCGTCCCGTCCCTCTCTCCCTTCTGCGTTTTCCTTCCTTACGAGCGGCAGCAGCCGCCGCACCAGCCGCGATCTTCTACGGGGAAGCGCGCGGGGAGGGGGAAGGGGGCAGCGGGCTGGGCTCGGCGCTGGCCAATCCTTGGTCAGGGCGGGCTTTTCCAATACCTAAAGCTCCTTTTCTTTCTCGAAGGGGACAAAAGGAATTGGAGGGCTCACGGCTGTTTTCGGGGCGGTAAGAAAAGCCTCCCCTCCTCCCCCCGTAGTACACAGAAGCATTTAAGGAGGCACCTTAAGAAATAATACAATACATTAGACATGGCTCAGTAGTAGCGTGCCTGGCAAATCCATCACTTTTGTTACAAAATATATACTTAAAAAAAGTTACATCCGATTTTTATCAAATCATTATAAAACATTTCGTCATGGCAGTCAAACCAATTACTCGGCAAAAGATGCAAAAGTCTACACTTCCCTAAAGCCGCCGCGCTATACCGTGCTCGTTAGGGTTCGCTTCAGAAATCGCAGGGGAAAAAGACAATTGACCTCTGACGACTTACGAATTTCTGGATCCTTGCTGCAGGTGACTGACGACCTCGGTGCCTCAGCTCCTTTAGGGAAAGTGTGGGTGGCTCTTAAAAGAGCCGTTGGATAACAAAATATGTACAGCAGGACTCTTCTAGGATAATTTACTTCTTCTTGGGCGCCGCCTTCTTTGCCTTGGCTGCTTTGGGTTTGGCTGCCTTGGGCTTGGCAGCTTTGGGCTTCACCGCCTTCGCCTTGGCCGGGCTCTTCGCTGCCTTTTTGGGGCGGCCAGCCTTGGCGGCCTTCTTGGGGCTCTTGGCCGCCTTCTTGGTGGCGGCAGCCGCCGGCTTCTTGGCTTTCTTGGGGCTCTTCTTCACCGCCGCCTTCTTGGGCTTCTTGGCGGCGCTGGCGGGCTTCTTGGCCGCGGGCTTCTTGGGCTTGGCCGCGGCCGCCCGCTTCTTGGGCGCCTTCTCCTTCACCTCGCCGGGCTTCTTGCTGAGGCGGAAGGAGCCGGAGGCGCCGGTGCCCTTGGTCTGCACCAGGGTGCCCTTGCCGACGAGGCTCTTGAGCCCCAGCTTGATGCGGCTGTTGTTCTTCTCCACGTCGTAGCCGCCGGCGGCCAGCGCCTTCTTGAGCGCGGCGAGGGAGAGCCCCTTGCGCTCTTTGGAGGCGGCCACGGCCTTGGTGATCAGCTCGGTGACGCTGGGGCCCGCGGGCTTGCGCGCCTTGGAGCCGCCCGCCGCCTTCTTCGGCTTCTTGCCGGCGGCCTTGGCGCCAGGCGCGGGCGCATCGGGAGCGGCGGCAGGAGCGGTCTCGGACATCGCGGCGGCGTCCTCTGCGGAGCAGGCGAACACAATTGGGCTGGTGCGGGTCAGATGCTCGTATTTTTAGAGAGGAGCCGCGCGGTGATTGGTGCGTTGCAGAGCCCGCCCCGCTGCACGGCCGAGGAGCCCTTCGGTGTGCTCGATTTGTGTTTCTTTGGACTAACAAAAGTGTATTTTCCTCGGAATTTCTGCCACCAAATCGCCCCATCTCCCCGGGGAGGGAGGAGAAGACCAGGTACTTGCGTTCGGGAGAGTTTCCAGCCGCGGACACACGCCTTGAGATAAAGGAGAAGCCAGAAATCCCGTGTGCTGCTGCTGGAGAGACCTCTGAAGAGAGAAACTTTTGTTTTTCATTGCAAATTAAAAATTTCCTTTCGACATAAATGTCACGGCAACGACTATGTCTGATTCTTTAGAGGGTTTTCTTTTGGACCAAACTGAAATCTTCCGATTTAAAGCTATTTTGACTGTTTAAATTGATTTTGAAGAGGAGGAAGTAACACAGACTCCTCTTTCAGCTCTGAATATGGATTAAGAACCGGTTCCTTTGACCATGTGTTTTACCTCCTAAAACGCTAAAGTCGATTGAAATAGTGTCTCATACTACCTCCTATTGCACTTATTATACAGCCATAAGCAATTTGTTAATGTTTGGAAATCTATGAACATGTAGTTGTTTTATATTTTCTTCCTGGAATTTCACTAGAAGGGAGGCAAACTTACCCTGCTGCCTTGTGCTTTTTTTCCTTTGTTTGTTTTCCATATGAATTTCTGTACTAATTGTTAAGTAGATCAAGATTATTTTTTTTTAATGTTGCATTTCTATTTGAAGTAACTCAATACGCTACGTTACAAAATAGCAGCTTTCTAACAGAAAGCAATCTCCTAAACTTCTGGTTATTTTTATTGATATTACTTTCATGTCTTTAGTAATTTAAGATGTGGAGGACCTAACGTAGCAGTTATGTAGTTAGGTTCTTACTGCCCAGAAAGCATTATCTTGTTGTGTATTTTCTGTAATAGCTGGAAAATTTAAAACCACGTTACTTTTTTATTTTTATTGTTTCTGTACCTCTCACACAGTGTATGTGGACAAAGGTTTCAATAAAGCCAATGCTGAATCCTCTTGCTACTCAAAAAAAAAAAAAAAAAAAAAGAAAAAAAGAAAAAGAAAAAAGCCCACCTAATTCTTTCTTATGCATTTTACAGTCATAGAAATGAGGAACTGTTTCCTGACAAGAACTCATTGTGATAACCTGGTTTTCAATTAGGGGAGTGGTAGGCCATAGTTCACTCCTAAAGAACCAGGAAGAATTTGATCAATATTGATATCTGGTTGAAGATCATGTAATCTGCTGAAAACAGGATGGAGTTCTGGAATAATACAACTGAATCTGTACCTGATTACAAAGAAGTATATTATCCATTGCCTTTTAATAGTTATTTAAGAATCACACAAATATTATGCTTTAACCTAGCTTTCTCATTTTCTTTGATATAACCAGATATAGCACATAATGTAAACACAATTTATGCAGATATTGGCAACCAAAGTTTCAAATTGTATGATTGCTTAGCTTTAGATAAGTGTAATTCTATTTCTACCTCTTTTTTTTTTTTTTTTTTTTCATTTACAGCTGCTGTTTTGTCAGTACTAAACATGTGTACAACATGAAGACATTAGTTTTCTGTTAAATTGGGTTTCACTGATTACAAAACCGTAAACCAAATACTGTAAAGAGAAACAATGCAACTTGCATCCTGGAAGACAAAACTATAAGGAAAAAGATTGCAGGAAAAGTGCACTTGAGCTCTGTAATGTTACAAGAGGAAGGTGATAGAAGGAGGTATCTCATTGGAGCTTTCTGGATCTTCTTTGTAAAAATTCCAACATAAGGATATGGAAGATAAGGATATATATCAGAGTGAATGTGAATATTGAAAACATACCTTCATGAGTTACCAAAGCTGAAGTAAAATAAGAATGTTAGCTCATTTTCTACATGTGCTCATAAACCAATGAATAAGATGTTCCAGTGACTTGATTACATAGGGCAATATCTAGCAGGGCTTGGAGATGACATTTAACAGCTGCCAAGAGACTTCACAGCACATCAAGACAGAAGAAAGGTGTAGATCATGTATGACGTGCCCGCAGCATGAAAACTGTTCCCGCCCAATCTTGTTATTTTGAACTCATATGCATTAACTTCAGTAACCTTCACTGAAGGAGATTTAAATATTGCACCCCTCAGTTGTGGCTTCACAAGGTGTTGATTTGTGTTTATTGGGGGCTGAAATTTAAGTGGCTAAGATGGTCACTGTCCCTGTTGTCTGCTTAGCTTTTCTCCCAGCACTTGCTACCCTCTCCCTTTCCCAGCAGGGCCGGCTAATAATATGGGTAGCAGCTGGTGATCTACAACAGTTACAGCTTGCCACTTTAAAATAAACTGAAGTAACTTCAGAAATTTCATGACACGGAAAACACACTAGATTCTGTTCTTTCTTTTCTAGTGGCTCTGCAGCAAAGGTGGAAAATAACTTCAACAACACAGAACTCATGTTTGGAACACATCATCTCTACGTGAAAGAAATACATGCAGGACCAATATTTTGGAAAGTTATAATGCATTTGGGAGTTTGAAAAAGAGTTTGCTCCACAATCAGAACAGATAGGAAAGAAGGAACAGAGAAATGTAATCAGGGAAATAAAAAAGGTGGTGAAGGTTTCTAAAGAATGCAGGAATCACAGTTTCACCTCTTCATGAGCAAATGAGAAAAAGGAAAAAAAATCTTATTTTAGGCACGTTAATCATTTTAGGCATCTTTCGTGATAGAAAGACCTCAACAAGAAGGCCCTACATAAACTCTTGCCTGCAGTTTGGCTTTCCCAACAAGGAGAGTGGAGGGAGGTAGACTCCCTCATTCATTAAAAAAGGAGGAGAATGACATCAGGATCTCCAGAGCTGCCTTTGGAGAGATCATCACTGTAATATCTGCTATATCTGAATGACTTCAATTCCTCTCACCTCGTGGGCAGCCCAGCAGGCCACACTACATCACAAACCAGTATGATTGCAATCTGAGCACTACAAGTCACTTCCCTTCAGACGCCCAGCTCTGTCCAACTTTTGTATTTTTCTATTAAGACCTCTTGGCGTAAGCAAGGAGACACGAAGCACAGCCAAGAGATGGTGCAGCATGTGAGAACTATCAAACATTCCCATCTTCAGTTTAGGACCTGCCTGTACAAGTTCCCCAGAAAATGATCTCTGGGTTATATTTAGATATGTGTGCAATAATGCAGAGTAACATGGCAGTTGTTCTCAAGGAATTTGGTTAGGAGGCATTAGCATGAGAGCTAGCCAAGCAAACATGGTTCATGGGCTACTCTACCAGTTGTAGGAGAGTCCTGTGATGGAGCTTTCTTAGCTGGAGAAAGGACGGTGGGTATGCCCGAGCAGCACATCCTCTTCATTTCCTCCAAGCAACAATTTCCAAAGAGATTTAGGTGAGGGTCTTTATGCTGTGTGCTGCACTCCTGTGTACATGTTCCCCAGGAATGAGGTGTAAATACTCCCTGCAACCGTGATTACGCTCATATTACAACGTTACACCCATGTCTTACTTGCCCTCAGTGACTTCATCCTTTATCCGAGTTACAAATGTAATAACTCTTGTGATCCAACCAGCCAGCACAGTTTAACAGCTTTTTAACCCTTTGCTAAGCAATTTTAAAGTAGTACCTACCAAGCTACAAACTCATTGCAGTTCTGCAAGTCTTTGCCTACATAATACCAATGTTGCTGCTGATGCTGTTGTTAAGACTCCCAGGTGTAATGAGGCCATGCAGGGCTTTTTAAGCCAGCATAGGGCCAAGCATCTGTAGTGGGCATGACAAGTAGGGTAGGGCAGTGGGTGACTGTCTCTGTAGACTCAGCTTTCTGGAATGCTGCACACTCCTCCCTGTACTCTTGGTTAAGGGATGGGGCACTGATTGAGGCCTCCCTTCATCATTGCTATGCCATGTCATTTTGGAACTGAAAATCTAGTCCTTAACCTGGATATGGCAATAGTTAGAGGAACATGGAAGGATGCCCTTCTTGCTGTTGTCTGTAGGGGAAGGGAAAATAAGCAACAAATAAACAAGGGGGAAAAAAGATGCACTTTGCTCCATACCATACAGGAGCCTTCACTGCTGACCAGGTTAAAATATTTTTACTTTTCTCACACGCTGGCAAATAAAAGGTCCTCGTTGTCAGTCAGCTATCAAAGAACGGTATTATTCATGTTTTAAATAACTTTGGTCTTCCAAAACTCAATTAAGGCATTTGACAGATGAACTTCTGGACCACCCTGGCATGCTTTGAATGTAGTCACCAGCCAGAAATCAAGAATGTCAGGCACTGAGGCAAGCTGTCTGTGATAGGTAATCAACATTAACAGAAGCTCAACCATCCATGGCTCCCCAAAAAGTCCTTTCCACCCGAATTGACGGTGCTTTTCTTCTACCCTCATTTAATAACAGTGAATGTTACCAAGAAAGTGTGCTACCACATTGTCCTTTCAGAGTAGTGTCTCCATCAGCACGGAGGCCTGACTGCTCAGACCAGTGAGCAGACCACACAGAGCAATGCTGAGCAGCCTGCTCTTACTCCCCACAAGCCCTTGGCAATTCTGCACCCTTCCTGCTCTCCACCCTTTCCTACTTGTGTGTCAGTGCTCACTGTGAATGCTGCTAAGACCAGCACTGGTGCTTTCAGGGAACAATAAGATCAATCTACATGCTCTGCTACCTAGAGTTAGAGCTGTGTTTCACATTTCTCAGGGGACAAAGTGACTTTGGGCTGGTACATGCATACGGAGCAGTCTACCATCTCCCTGGTGGGTAACACCCCAGGTGCTGATGAGACAAGATGCAAGGTAGATTTGGGTTGCAACCCAACAACCACCCATTTTTTTGTCACACAGGCAGTGACAGTGGTACCCAAATACCATGTAGGCTCGGCACGTGCCATCACTGAGAGCCAAAGAGTTTTGTCATTCACCTTGTGAAGTTACTCTTGTTAAGGGATGCTGCCTTGACAGTTTTACTGAGTTGTGGGGTGAAACAGGTCCTTGCTCCAGATAGGGCTGTTTGTGCCATCATTCTAGAGCAGGAGTATCACAAGGTAGCATTAGGTTGGCAGTGCTTTAGGCTGGCTGCCTTCCTGTAGAAGACAGCAAAAAATGTTTTGAAGAGGTATTCGATGTTGCACTGTAGCTTGTGTTTTTTATAGCATATGCTTTGTAGCTGCGCAAGCTAAGTGGTGGTGCCAGAGAGGCACTGTACTGGTTAGGAGGTCACCCAGACCGTTAGGGACACTGGTAGTAGGGCTGGCTGGTGCCCCTATTTCCCCACAATAAACAAGTGAGGGCAGTCACTCAGCACTCCTTCTGTCAGACAGCTAGGAAGCCAGGAATTTGGCTTCACAGGCTGATGAGTGAGATATGTGTGTACAGTGTGGGCACATTCAAGAAGTCCTGGCATTTTATTATTTAATTTATTATTTATTATTTCATGTATTTTGCCTGCAACCTGCCATGTGCATGCTAGTCTGAGGAAGTAGTTAAGTAGGTAAGTGTATTAAAGTCTAAACCTTGGCCTTCCTGATACATTTTTTTTACGTACTGAAAATGTAATGAATCTTTAGTTGATTTGTACATGAAATAAAGAGCAGAATAATAAGCTTAACTAGTGTGCTGTTTGAGTTTAGAAGTCTGTAACACCTTTCATTTAGCTATATGATTTAAAGACCAGGAAACAAAGCCAGCACTGGGCAGCTTTGGGCAGGAATCAGCTTCTGTCCAGCTGTATAGAGGTAGCAAGTAAAGGGAAGCCAGGTGGGTTTGGGGGTTTGTGGATTTAAGCAAACTGCAATAGGATGCCTTTACAAGGAAGGAAACTTCATAGTCCCCATAACCCAAGTCTGTTGAGAAAAGGGCCTGCTCATTATTTGAGTAATTCTGATACCAACTGTCTAGATTTAATGCATGTTCACTTAAATAAATTTGATTTTCTAAACTTTCCGATCTTCTGATGGGAGGGTGGCAGGAAGAGAAAGAAAAAAAATGAAAAAAAACAAACAAACAAAACCGTGTAGGATAAATAGTTGTACCAAAACCTAAGTGGAGACAAAGGTGTAATCTCTGCTTTTTCTTTAATTAATTCTTTAGAAGAAAAGAGGCTTTAGCATGCTTGGGTGCATGGAAAAGCTTTAAAGGGTTACTTCTGTCAGCCACATCACTGTACAAGGACAGAAATATTTGTTTCCTTTTGACACTAAGGAAAAAGTAAAGGATTCTTGTACTTAAAAATTATTAGTTTTTAGTTTTTTCTCTTTTTATTTTACAACAAGTACTTATTCTCATAATAAGGTGATTCTTGAAAATGATTTTTGCTCTCTTTTTTGTTACTTCCTTCACACTAGGGTGGCAGTACCACCTGGTTATGGACTCTTCAGCGATGAGGGAGACATTTGCTCATGCTCAGATAAGGTCAGTATCAGGGACACATAAGATATTACTCTGGGAGGGGACAGAGGAGGAATACAAGGTGTAGTAATAGAACTTGATTCTGCAGTTAGGGAATCCTGGATCCTGCGCTGGGAGAAATGAATGGGCAATATGACTGGGGCAGCCTTGAGATTCCGCTGCCCTTTGTAATGGATTCTAGATAGCAACTTGCTATCATAACACTGCAAGAACTGAGTCATTCACAAAAAAAACTTTCTTGTGGGCCAATATCCCATCTATGACAGAGGCCAGTTAAATTAAAAATAATAATAATAATAATAATAATAAATACACAATAATAATAAAAATAAATAAATAAAAAAATAGTATAAGAACACTATCTCACCAAAATGATCCCTTAGCTCCTAATGTTTTATAGGCCAGAGGCACCATGAATCAGAGGGAATGTCTTTGAATTGGAGAGCCCTGAATGGATTTTTTATCCGTGGTTTATTGACTTTCTCTGTATATAGTGTCTCTCATTTCTCTTGCTTTAGGATATGATTTAGCATGACAAATAATAAGAGGCTGAGGAACAGGGACATTGAAAGCGAGTGTGGGTAGATGGGGAAACAGTTGCTGGACATGTATACTAAGTGGAGTTTAATTATTTCGTTGAGGAGAATCTTGTTTATATGCAGTTAAGTGACCGGTCTGTGTGTGCAAAAAGCTGGAAAACGTACTTTCTATGGTGCAGATGAGGTGGGACAAAGTGGCAACCAGCACAGTGGGAGAGTTGAACACTCTTTCTTTTGGCTGAGGAGAGGTGAAGAGGGTATGTCTATAGGGGAGGGAACGACAAGTAATTTGAAAGGACAGAGGAAAAAATCAGAAGCCTTCAAGGCCAGGCAGTGAGATTCCTGTATAAAATATCTGAGCTGAAAGATGCTGGGAAAGAATGACCTCATCATTACATTTTTAGATCCCATCACTTGCACAGACCTTCCCTTCTGGAGTCACCATGACTGAGGCAGAAACAATGCCAATGCTAGTGAGAGAAAGGCTTGTCAGAGTTCCCAGAGCCTTTCGTCTTGACAGGCTTTCCTCTGTCTCTGGATAATGAGGTGTGTATCAGGATTGTAGTCACACTCTCCATACTGGAATTATGCAAATCTTACAGCCCCAGAGGGCTTTGAGCTACTAAAAGGAGCCCTACATGGACAGCCAGCAGAAGCTGAGGTATGGCTTTAACTGTTGTGATGACTGATTTTCAGTTGTGAGGTTGTATCACAGCAAAAAAAATACATATTAAATGAAAATAAATAAATAAATAAATAAGTACCTATCCACTCAGAATGATGTCAGATGTCAGATCTTTGCAGTCATGGAGGTACACATGCACATAGCTGAAGTAACCACTTTTGTTGTGCATTTGATGTGCATGACTAATTTTCATCCAATTAGTAGCAGTAATCTAGATGGATGTATAATCCTTTTTAAGCGTGACCAGGATATTTGTGACTTAATCTTAAGCAACACTCCAGACACAGGAGGGAAAAAAAGGATCAACTCCAGCTCCGTGCTGATAAAGCCCATCATGGATTCGACATTGATACCATACCACAGCCTGAGAGTCAGGCATAGCCAGCTTCTACAACAAGATGAACACGTTTCTCTAACCAGAGGTGAAGGCATAGAAGTGGCTTTCTTAATGCCCTGTAGCACAAACCGTATGCTAGCATAAGGCCATGGAGGTGACCCATCACATCTTACACTTAGCAGCCAGTTCTCTGCACTACCATTGAGTTCTTGCAACGTGACCTCAGAAGTACTGAGACATGGTTCACATGATCTTAGCAACAGCAGTCTTCAGCAACACACACACAAGTTGCTTGTTTCAAAAAGTGGCTAATGTGGGTCTTTGACTAATTCATGGTTGTGCAGAAGTGAGCTAAGAATTTCTTTCCCCATCTGGAAATGTCTTCAGTCTCTTACTTGTGCTTAAATCAGTTCTCAGGCTCATGTATTAAACTGATGTTGAGTAGTCAATTATATAAGGAAATGGGTTACCTTGATGCAGACAAATATCTTGGAATGAATGACAAACGGCGTTCTTGAACTTACAGCAATGGACTGGGGGAAAATGGCTTTCCTACTCTTGCCTAGTGCAGCATGCAGGATGTTTTGAATGCAATAATTCAGAGAAGTTACGACCTGGAAACACAGTGGCCCAGTGTGAGGTGATCTCCCAGGTTCTGCTCTCAAGAGCAGTCCCCAAGAGTCATGTAAACATGACTGAAACAAGCCACTGGAAGTGGCAATGATAATTCCAAATTCATGGGTGCTCCAGGGGATATTGGGAGACACACTGTGTGCATTATTCCAGCCACAAACTTTATTACGTGCTACCTTAATTTATGAATAGAGGAAAGTGTAGGACTAGATTTAGAGATTTGCAGGAACACCAAAAACAAACTTCCCAGTGAGAAGCATGCATGGTAAGCATGTACCCAAATTACTGGACAGGTATTTTAGGCTAGAAAACTCTATCTGCTTATTATACTTACTAATGAATACATGATCTGTGTAGGTGAAGTTCAAATTTTTGGTTCCATGTGCATGGAAACAGATTGCTTTCACACAATTGATTGCCACTCGTACTCCTTGTCTTACCAAGTACCCTGTGTGTCAAACAGGCCACTTAAGAACAAATAAGAAAAAATATAATTATGCAGTTCATAAGGAACAACAGAGGCAGTTATTTGCTGAAATATTTGCTGGTGATCATGCAACCACAAAATTCTTTAAAGTAAATACTTCATCATTAATTTACCTTGAATAATTAGTAGTTTTGGCAATATATGACTTGGGAAACAACTCGTGGAGATTTTATCAGTGAAGTATGAAATCAGACTTCAAACATAATTTCACAAAAAGGTAATATGTCATTGGTTCAAGATTAGACTGCCCCAAAAGTCATTGGGTTGGCCTCTTTATAGCTTCATTTGCATTTTACTTAGAAATGTAAAAATGGGATAAAGTATTTACGGTAATATTATTACCGTACATCATAACTTGTAAACTCTAAATAAAGGAGTCCCTAGTGAAAAAAATAGTAATGAGAAAGCTAAAAAATTATTTGAAGATAATCAGATGTCTGAAATAAACAGTATACTGTATTCCTGTAAACAGTTTCAGAAATCATCTGGATGTTTGGATACAAAAGAAAAGGAAAGAAAATGAAAGAAAAACTGTCAGTACCTGCTATTCTCAATGACATACCCAGACATCACGTTACCTCTAGTGCTTTTATATAGGTAAGCATGAGAAATTAATATCTGTGTTTTGTAAAAGTGTTGGCTGTCTCTAAGTGTCAGTGATGACAGCTATACCAACAGAAAAAAAAAAAAAAAAAAAAAAAGGAAAAAAATAAACATAAATTAAAAAATATATTTAATTTGAAGAAAAGATCGGAGAGGGGTATGCAGTTCCGCTCGGCCCCGGAGAGAAAGCAGGCCGGAGCGCCACCGCTCCGCCTCCGGAGCCGCCG
>CM021765.1:43978557-44003918 GCA_011076525.1 Nettapus auritus
ATTCCGCCCCCCCCCCCCCACACTCCCCATTTTTGTACTACCGGGGCTCGCTAAAGACACGGCGGGGAGATTCGGCGGTAGCGAACCCCATGCCCCTCCTCTTGCCGACGCAGTCCCCAACCAGGTCGGCTCCCACCCTATAAATGACGCGGCGCGGCACCAGGACGCTCACAGCTCGGCTCAGACAGCAGCAGCAGCAGCGCTATGTCTGGCAGAGGCAAGGGCGGGAAGGGGCTTGGCAAGGGGGGTGCCAAGCGGCACCGCAAGGTGCTGCGCGACAACATCCAGGGCATCACCAAGCCGGCCATCCGGCGCCTGGCGCGGCGCGGCGGCGTCAAGCGCATCTCGGGGCTCATCTACGAGGAGACGCGCGGCGTGCTCAAGGTGTTCCTGGAGAACGTGATCCGCGACGCCGTCACCTACACCGAGCACGCCAAGCGCAAGACGGTCACGGCCATGGACGTGGTCTACGCTCTCAAGCGCCAGGGACGCACCCTCTACGGCTTCGGCGGCTAAAGCACAGGCAGCTCTCGGACTCGATATACCCCAAAGGCTCTTTTAAGAGCCGCCCATCTTCTCTGGAGAAGAGCTGTGACATTGTATTTGTTCTTTGAAAGGGCTGTTCCTTGACATGTCTTAGTGTTGTGTTTGTATTGACAGTTACTGTTGCTGAAGAGCTTACGGTAATGGTGATTTCATGTTTCCCTTTCCCAAGGTTAATAGCAAAGTTGCTTGTGCTGTGTAAAAGGTTTTTTTTCTTTGCATTTTCTTTTTTTTTTTTATTTTTTCTCCCCTTTCCCCTGTAATTGCTAAGCACGCCGCTAAAGTTCAGTGTGCTTTGTGACCAAAACAATGATTTCCTAATCACTTTTTTTTCCCCATATTAATGGGAATGGGTTCTTCCCATATTAATGTTTTCTTTCTCATAATATTTCTAAATAAATGTTCTTAACTGTAATTTGGCTTCAGTTCTGTGTGAATTATTTTTAAAAGTCCTTTTCAAGTGTATGCATTTAACACAGTTAATATATATATTTATATATATATTTCTATTCAGTTTTCCCCCTTAGGTACCTGGCAACACATCTTAATAAAAAAATAATTCCTATTCTTTATTTATTTTATCAAAAGGATACTTGCCACAGGCTCCTGTCAATAAACATATTTCCTTCCCAACTGAGATGTCCAGGAAGTACTAATGTTTTCTTCCTTTCATCATAGAGGAAGAAACAGACAAAACTTCTTTTATATTTATATAAAAATATTGGTTATAAATATCCACTCACAAATGGGTGTCAATAGATGCACATGGTCACTTCTGCATTTCTTACAGATTAAGTTTTCACCACTGGAGTAGAGGCAAAAGAAATCAGTCTTTATTCCAAAGTGCTTTTCATTACAGTAGTATGTTCCTTGTTTATATTTTCTCAGTCAAGGTTTTAGCTGACAATGCTTATGATCTCCCATGTTGACTTTCTTTAGCAACAAGTAAATGATGTAAGAAAAGTAACTTAAAAGATTCATTGTGATTGTTACAGCTCATAACATAATGCAAATTTGTAGCTGCAGCAAGTATAGGACATCTTAGCCGTTCCTCTCTGTTTGGGGAACTAGGGGATTTTTCTTTGAGGCTGTGGGGTTGGTGAGCCGGTTACTGTAAGAGGGGGATCTATATAGTACTAGTAGTATAATTATAAATATTCTGTAATCAGCTCACCAAAAGAAACTATGAAACTAAATTATATAAAACTGCATCTTCTTCGAGCCTCCACATGGCTCTTAATCTGTCAGGAACCCGGGAGAGAGGGAAAGACAGAGAAGCAAAAGCGATGCAAGCGCTGTGTCTGAAATGCAGCCCCCCCACCCCTTCTCCTCACCCTCCTCCCTTCCCCCACCCCCCACTTCCCCCCCCCCGGCCTCCCCGGTTCGAACACGGAGGGCGCCGTGACTCGGGGAGAAGGCGGGGAGGGGAGAAGGGGGAGGCAGCGGCCCATCCGCCTTCCTTGGGCCCGGGCCGGGATTCTCAAGATACCCAATGGCGTTGCCGCTCCTCTCGTCCAATCAGCGATGGGCCAGCTCTATAAATAGCGGCGCTCGGCAGAAGGCTGCAGTCTCTTGTTTGCAGAGGCTGATTTGTCGCTGGTAGGCGATGGCCCGCACGAAGCAGACGGCACGTAAGTCGACGGGCGGGAAGGCGCCCCGCAAGCAGCTGGCCACCAAGGCGGCCCGCAAGAGCGCGCCGGCCACGGGCGGCGTGAAGAAGCCGCACCGCTACCGGCCCGGCACGGTGGCGCTGCGCGAGATCCGGCGCTACCAGAAGTCGACGGAGCTGCTGATCCGCAAGCTGCCCTTCCAGCGGCTGGTGCGCGAGATCGCGCAGGACTTCAAGACCGACCTGCGCTTCCAGAGCTCGGCCGTGATGGCGCTGCAGGAGGCGAGCGAGGCCTACCTGGTGGGGCTCTTCGAGGACACCAACCTGTGCGCTATCCACGCCAAGCGCGTCACCATCATGCCCAAAGACATCCAGCTCGCCCGCCGCATCCGCGGGGAGCGTGCTTGAGGCTTCTGCCCCAGCCGTTCTCCCTCTTCTGCTCTGACAGAGGAGGCTGCACTCAGACCCAAAGGCTCTTTTAAGAGCCACTCCATGCACAATGAAATGAGCTGTAGCACTGTTCTTAAATAGTTCTTAACTTGTTCTTAAACTTTAAATGTTTAGTCTTTATCCAGACTGCAGCACTGGTTTTGAGGCCCCAGCTCCTCCAGATTCTTGCTAACTTATTTTATGTATAAAGATTTTTAATGTATTTCCTGAGTATTTTGGGGTTGCTGAGGATTTCTGTTTTAGATATGTAAACAAATCTTAAGAGTGAAGACGGTATATTTTTCCAATATTCAGCATACGTTATCAGTTGGAACTTGCACTTCCATATGTATTAATGAAAAGATAGGCACTCTTAAACAGTCAGAAAAATACTGAGCAGGTTTTGAATTCTATGATTAAATGGCAGGTAGTGGCAGCATAGTTGCATGTATACATGTCTTTCTCAGTTAAGAACATCTCCAATATAAGGACCTGCTCAAATCTTCACTGACACATATACAGGCCTTCTATTGGGCTTTGGATTTGTAAGAGAGAAATAGGAGTTCTTCCTATTAATTTGAAAAATATTTTCCCCTTCTCCCTTGGTTGAGAAAGCTCCCATTTGTTACCTAGGGTATGACCCTAAACCTGTGATGGCACTGAACACAGGCTAGCAGCAAAGGTGCTCCCTGTCAGAGCAGTCACCTGTTGCACTTAGAAGATTCTTAGAATTACTTGCCAACATACTTGCTGTGCCTTACAGTCTTTCAGAGACAATACTCAGAGATAACATCTCACAGATAAGCAAAGGAGATGGCAATATACAATGACTGTAGCGATCAGCCAAGAAAGAGATTGTGGATTTTTTTCCTTCTTGTGCTTCCCCACTTGCCCTGCGCCCGTAAATAAATAAATAAATAAATAAATACTCCAACAGATTTACCTTCTTGTCCTTATTTTGAAATCAGGTTGTGGAGGAAGTAAAGAGATGAAAAATTACCAAATGATAAAGGGAATGGACAGAGGAGCTACTCGTTTTTTTTTTTATTATTTTTATCTGTTAGGAATAGAATGTATGTGTATATATATATATAAAGTACAAATTTCACCTTATTTACATGTAAATAATGTAATAATGTTTTTAAAGTCATATTGAGTCAAAGTAAAAGAAACTCAAAAGATACAGAAAAAAAATATTGGCAGGTTTTGGAATTGAAGCTTTACGGTATGTCATAACAAACATTTATCATTATCGTGACATCATGAAGGGTGAAGAAAAATCTAATTTACAATCTGGAAGTGAATAAAAGTTTCATGTTCTCTCAAAAGTCAGGCGACAAAATCATAGCCTGACTTCTTACTTGTATTTCTGTTGTTCTAGAGCATATTTAACATTCACCAGAAGGAAAATAATAAATCAGTACAGAAATGTTGCACTGTTTTATTTCAAGTTCTGTCTTCTGTAACTTGTCATAGCTATTCTTTTTGGATCAATTTTGCTAAACTTGTCATAGCTATTTTTTTTTGGATCAATTTTGCTAGATACTGCAAATACATGACCTAGGAACAAAGTCAATATATTAAGTAATCATCAGTCAAGACGAAAAGATTCCCCATTCACTGTAGCAATTAGATTCCATGGACTGCCGTTGATGCAGGCTCCATACTGTGCCCAGGCATGGCACTGTACATAAGCAGCATGTTAATTTTTGTTCACTCTGTGATCTTCCCTTTCAATTATTTTCATACGTTACAAGGCTGCTTGCTTTGCCATTTTAATCTTTGCTAACCTCAAAGTGGTACTTGGCTACAAATTTAAGTTTTTTCAGCAAAGAATCTCCTGCCAACATGGAACAAGAACAACAAACAGGATGTAGCCTGTTGTCCAAAGTCCTAGAGTACACTCAGATACATAGTTAATAATTCCTTTTAAATTGCACTTATGGGCACAGTCTGTATGGCAATCTCGCCCAAGCAGTTCCATTTAATCAAATTTTCACCACTTATAGTGCAAGTGTTAATGTGCAAAGAGCTCATTTTAGCACTCATTTTATCAATATAGCAGAATAGATCAGAACCACAAAGAGCAAAACCAAATGGAATAATCCAGGTGGTTCTGAGTCAGAGGGAATTTGGAAAGAAAGAACGGTAGAGGTATACTGAGTGAAGGAAAAACCTATATGTATGTGTATGTACATTCATGTCTACATATAAAATTTCTACTTCTGTATGTTTGTACTGCTACCCTACACGTGACCTTCACAGAAGAAAAAAAAAAAAAAAAGTATTGCTGTTTTCTAGTCTCTGTCCCTTTCATATCTATAATTATGTTGAGAATATTTCTTGTATTGGGCATGTTTTACCTCCTGTGTAGTGTTTCTGAAACACACCCTGTGAAACATACTGCAGGGTTCCCCAGTTGCCATCCTCAAATAGTTAAACATTCATTTCAGACCAGTTTGGATGATAACATTTACAGTAGCATATTGGATAGGCCAGACTGCGTGATCCAGGGCAGAGGAAAAGATGCCATAAGAATCGAAATCACAGGAATCTGAATGTTTTATTTGTGAAAGAAAAGAAATGGTGTCTTTTCTGATGTTAAACAGATGTTAAATAGAAAGAGACTGCAAGACTGGACAAGATAAACTGGGAAATGAAAATGAACTAGAGGCCAACTGTAATTTCCTGTCTACAAAAATCTTTCACTAACAAACTAAATCCTAGTAAACGCTGATCTCATGTTGCATTTCTCTTCTGACTCTACCTTCTTTTTAGAATCAAATACAAATTCTTGTCCTCAATTCTCAAAGCTGCGTAAAGATGTTTCCTACAGGCCTCTAACAAGGCCTCAAAGGCTTGGCAGCTGCTTCCCCTCCCCTAGCTCTTTTGGTCCGAATGAAAACCACAAATATTTGCCCTGTGCCAGCGCTTCCTCTTTGCGAACAGCAGGGGAAGGGGGAGGAGAAGGGGGGGGCAACCATACGACTTCCAGGAGCATTGTCCAGCTTCTTGCTTGTTTTTCCTAGTCTCGCCTTTTTTTCTAGTCACGCTGTTTTACAGTACTCCAGCTGGATTTCTCCAAGTCAGGCAAACAACACTGAGAATATGAAGAGCAAATAGATTCATTTGCTTGAATTTCCTAGAATACCTAGCATAAGGGTTTATTCACTAGCGTTTTTATTTAATTCATGTGATACATAGGGAAGGACTTTTAGATATCTTATGAAGTCTTAAGTCTTACACTACATCCTCTTACAAGCAGTGACGGAGCACATTTGTGTCAATATTTCTTTAAATTTTTTTTTTTTTTTTTAATTGTAATGTTAATCTTCGATATATTAACATTGACCATGGCTTCCATTTCCTTAAAAGCAGAGACCCTTACAGGGGACAACAGAACTGCCAATCCTTTATTTTTTTTAATGAACAACTCTCACCATGCTTAGTTAAGATTTCATTTGCTAATTTTCACACAATTTCTTATATTATAGGTATTAGGAATAGATATTCCCAAGCCATTCAACTAAAAGAGCACATAACGTTCACTTAAAAACCCAAGGGGATACTGCTTATAGACATTTATAAACGTTTTTTTCTCTGGACTGTCAGTAATGGACTGCAGAGTAGGAAAGCTAAATTGAAGGTTTAGCAGTACTTGTAAAACAACTCAAAATTTACAGTACCTTGTAAGAACTCAAGGATTTAGTGATATTCAAGTATCAGATAAGACAGTGTCACAGCTCTCTTGAGTGGTGAAGTGGTGGCTCTTAAAAGAGCCTTTAGGGTGCAGGGATTAAGTTGAGGATCAAGGAGGGGGATGCCGGAGCAGGAGCCTCAAGCACGCTCCCCACGGATGCGGCGGGCGAGCTGGATGTCCTTGGGCATGATGGTGACGCGCTTGGCGTGGATGGCGCACAGGTTGGTGTCCTCGAAGAGCCCCACCAGGTAGGCCTCGCTCGCCTCCTGCAGCGCCATCACGGCCGAGCTCTGGAAGCGCAGGTCGGTCTTGAAGTCCTGCGCGATCTCGCGCACCAGCCGCTGGAAGGGCAGCTTGCGGATCAGCAGCTCCGTCGACTTCTGGTAGCGCCGGATCTCGCGCAGCGCCACCGTGCCGGGCCGGTAGCGGTGCGGCTTCTTCACGCCGCCCGTGGCCGGCGCGCTCTTGCGGGCCGCCTTGGTGGCCAGCTGCTTGCGGGGCGCCTTCCCGCCCGTCGACTTACGCGCCGTCTGCTTCGTGCGCGCCATCGCCTGCCGGGCACTGAACCGCTGCTGCCTAGGGGAGCCGTGAGATGGGAGCACTGCGGCTCCGCGGCCGCTCTTATAGCGTGCTCTGCTCCTGGATTGGCTGGCAGGAACGCTCTGGTCCCATTGGTGGCTTTCAAATTCAAAAAGCCCGCCTCGAAAGCGCGCCTCTTCGCTAACTGGCCAGCGGCTCCTGCCCTCCCCCTCCTCGGACTCACCGCTGTTGCTTTCAGCCGCGTCTTTTCCTTACGGATAGCGATCTCCACGTTTTATCTGCAAAACGGAGGCCTGTAGCGGTCTGCGAGAAATACGTTGTTACGCTCTCTCAAGCGCATGGGAGATTCTTTCCTTTTCTTTCCATTCACTTGGACCCCAGCTCTGAACATTAAGCGTGCTCCAGATTTTTCTCAACAGGAACCCTTACAACAGATCCTTTCTCATAAAAGGAGCGTAGTCCTGAGCTAGTGTAAATTAATAGCGCATCCTGTGTGCTAGATGTTTTCCAAGTGATACAAACGATAAGTGAAGACGTTCTAATCCAAGGAATGAGCTCTTGAAGACAATTTCTTTTAGCATAGATGGTACTATAAAGTGTGCTGTAACGAGCACGCTTATTTGTGTGCTACCTTCCCCAGCCAGGAGGGATTCTGAAAGAGGGACAGGTTTTCGGGCAAAATGAAGAACAGTGATGAAAAGTGGATGCTTAGAACTGCTTTCAACAACTCCACATTGAAAGAAGATACTTTAAAAGTTTTAAAACGCGGGACGTACAGAGAGTGTGAGATGATTTCCGAAAAATACGTTCTGAGACTTGGGGTCAGTTCGATATTTGCAAGTTTATGAGGTGTTCAGTGGACGAACAGCTGTGAGCATGACGTCCCCTCCCCCCACATCCCTCTCTCCCCATCACACTTCCATTTGCTGTAAGGCAGCGCAGGGAACGTGATTTAAATATAAAGAGCTGCCTACAACTGCTCTTTGTTTACTCAGCGTTTGAGAACAGCCCTGCACAAGAGGCCTCCGCTGAGCGGCGCAGACCTGCCCCGGGCTGGTTCAACACCAGCTTGGAGCACTAAGTTCAGGGGGGTTCTCTTTTGATATTTGACCCTATTTTTCGGGAAATATGCCGATCCTAACCCTACGGTTCCCGTTACACTGCTGAAGTGCAGTATCAGTGACGCTGTATATTCTTGTTTACTTCAGAAGTAAAGGGTTTATTACGGAAACAACCAATAATTGGGTGTTTAAGTATGTCTCACTTAAGACTACCTAACAGATAATAAATTGATAAAAGTAACAACTTCAAACAAAATATGAATACATGAAATTTTCTATTACTACACTTAAAGCAACACAGCTCTTCTCAAGAGAACGTGGGCGGCTCTTAAAAGAGCCTTTGGGGTATATCGAGAGTCCGAGAGCTGCCTGTGCTTTAGCCGCCGAAGCCGTAGAGGGTGCGTCCCTGGCGCTTGAGAGCGTAGACCACGTCCATGGCCGTGACCGTCTTGCGCTTGGCGTGCTCGGTGTAGGTGACGGCGTCGCGGATCACGTTCTCCAGGAACACCTTGAGCACGCCGCGCGTCTCCTCGTAGATGAGCCCCGAGATGCGCTTGACGCCGCCGCGCCGCGCCAGGCGCCGGATGGCCGGCTTAGTGATGCCCTGGATGTTGTCGCGCAGCACCTTGCGGTGCCGCTTGGCGCCCCCCTTGCCGAGCCCCTTCCCGCCCTTGCCTCTGCCAGACATAGCGCTGCTGCTGCTGTCTGAACCGAGCTGTGAGCGTCCTGGTGCCGCGCCGCGTCATTTATAGGGTGGGAGCCGACCTGGTTGGGGACTGCGTTCGCAAGGGGCGGGGTTCCCGCCTCTTTTTTTTTTTTTTTTTTCTCTCTCCCACTGACCGAGGTTTGTATAAGTTACTTTGAACTCCTATTAATTCATTGCTGTTGTGCTCTTTATATTTACAGATTGATGAACTTCTCTTCAAAAGTTTTAGTGTTTTCATATCATTTAGTGTTTTCTTCAAGGAAACCTTGAAGAAAATAGGGAAACCTGTGCTTGTGTAGTCTTTCTACAGGTTAGGAGCCTTCAAAGGCCCAGGTGGGAGCCTTTGGAGGCCCGGGTAGCACTGTTTGTACTAGAATTACAAAAACACACATTGTAGAGTGTTTTTCACACACAACAATATAACAGATCTCAGAATTGAAGTTCATGGCCAGACTAGCATGCCCCTGGAGTAGTGAATCTGGTGTGTCTACCTCGTAAGGAGAAGGCTTCCATGAGCTTTGTCTCCACGGCACCGTACACAAGCTGCATGCTATATAGGTCCTTCTTTCCCCTGTCGCTGCAGTATATAATAGCCTAGTGGGTAGTATTGGTGATAGGAGGACGGTTGGACTAGATGATCTTGTAGGTCCTTTCCAACCTTGTGTTTCTATGATTCTATGACTCTACAATCTTAGCAGACATCCACTTGTGACTGCAGCTTGGTAATTCCCCCAGGCAACCTGGGCATGGGCCGGTGGTGGCAGGCTCATTGAATAGCTGGTGTAGCTGAACACCTCTATGAAGAAAGGAACTCCTCGACCAGTACTGGGGTGTTGGGAAGATATTAGGGTACCTAATTCCTCACATTAAGCTGTTTTAGGAAACAGCAGAGAAGGGACAGGACAATAAGTTGACACTGTGGAACAGGTACACCCTTACTCATCCATATTGCCTTCCCTGGGCTCTGGGATTCTTCCAGGAAGATAAGAAAGGGTTGAGCCTGATCAGATCTCACCAATAGTTGCTTCAAGTGTTTTTCCAGGAACAGGGTGGTCCATGGATGTCAAAGCTCTGTAGCATACCGTGCATATCTGTTCCTACATTCAGGTGAAGGGCAGCAAACCACCTGCTCAACAACTCTGCTGATACTTAGCTGCTTCTCTTAAATTCTTACTTTGCTTTCTAAACTTGCATTTGAAGCAGCACAGGTCTCCTGATATATTGACCATTGTTTATAATAGAAAAACTTTAATGAAAGCATTGTAAGCATGAAGTTTCCTACACAGCAGAGACTGTTAAGTTTTTTCCCTTGCCTGGGATCCTGCAGAGCTGCACTGGGCAATAAGTTTTCTTGTTTAACTCTGCCAACTCCTATGCAGTTGTAAATACTTAAAAGCAGCTGAAGTACTTTTCAATCCTAGCAGTCATTCTGGGGCATAATTTTCCAATAAATGAATCTACTGTGGGCATGCCTGCAGAAATGTCTTGAGTTTTGTCTTGGGCTGTCTGTTTTTGGAGGAAGCCAAGTCTGTAAAATAGTGTGATGCATTGTGTCATAGTTTCCAGACACTACTGCTCTGCTTTTGTCTTTGTTTCATCAATGTTTTGGTTGGAAACCCAGATGTGGGTAGTTGGTTGTTTTTTTGTTGTTGTTGTTTTGTTTTGTTTTTGGAAACCCCAGCTGCTTACAGAATTTTATTTATTCTTAGGCCCTGGACACAGCAACAGGCTTCCCTTTAAGCACCCCGTACTTGGGAAAGATGACCCTAAGCCCCAGGTCTTTTGCAGAAGGGCTCAAGCCAGTCATTTCCAAGCCCATGCTGATGCAAGTATCTGTTCTGCTTTGCATTTCTCTTTGACAGACTGCATAAGATTTATCTTGGCCCAATCTAGAAGTTTATTGAAGTCTCTTGGAATCAAATATCTTACTCTCTCTACCCCCTACCTAACTTAGTGTCTACCACACAAGCTATGGGAACATTCTGTCTTGTCCTCCAGGTTATTACTGAAAACACCAAATAATACGAAGTATTAAGCCCTGGGAATTTCTTCTCTTTTATCAGTGTCCACAGACATTGAGTTGTTAACTGCAGTGATTTAACCCCATGCTACAGCCAATTTTCAAACATCTAATGGCCTGCTGATCCTGCCCACACTCCCTCAGATCCCAAATGAAAATGCTGTGGGAGATTGTTCCAAAAATGTTCCTAATTGCAAAGTTTAGTGCACTCTTCCCTTGCACATGCAGATTTTCTCTGATCTATAGTTCTGTAATAATTACCAGTATCTAGACATCAGCATTTATTTGTTGCCTTCCACCCATTATCAACACTTAATTTTACCCCTTTTATTTCTGACAGTTGCTCAGTGTCAGTGATTCTTGGACACTTCACAGCCATCCCAAGCTACATTTTCCAGTGTGTCACTCTACTCTGTATTAGAAATTATTTCCTTTCATCCAATTTGCTGCAGCAACTAACACTGCCTTGTATTTTCCACAATGTACACTCAGCAAAGATAACATACCTCCTTTTAATATTTTAGGTATGTAACAAGGAACTTCAGGTTTTCAGCCTTCTCTTTGAGAGAGACAACTGTGATTGTATCCACCTTTCTATAAGAGAGTACTTCCTACACTTCTGATAGTTACTGTTGTTTTCTTTTTTTCTATTCTCTTATTTTCCACTTCTTATTATTTGGTGTTCTGTATTAAAAGCTAGGCATAAAACACAAAATGAGACTATACCAGTCCTGACTACAGTGGAAGATCTTAATCTGTGATGCAGATACAATCACTGTATACTCACTACACATATAATCATGTGTTTTATCCTTAATACCTAGTAAAATAGTTGGTTCATTGTCAAGTTATAAATATATAACTTCAGGTTATAAGTATAACCAGAAGATACAGATCTACTCAGGTGCTAGTCAACACCTATTGTCCAATATTTATAAAACTGATATATTTTTTTTCAAGTGAATTTCACGTTTGGGAAGACAGTGTCTCCAATTTATAAGGAATTTTTCACTTCATAACCTGTACCACATAATTCTAGCATTTTTTTAAATTACCACCCATAACACCTCTAGCTGTGCACAGTAGACTATAATTCAAATCAATAATAAATTCATACCACGCCTAGGACAGACCCTTACAGGAGTCTTTTTGAAACAGCATTTTAATTTCATAAATGTCAATCATAAGGACTCAAATATAAATTTGTACCCATTGCATATATGTGTTTGTTTTGTGTGAGACAAAGTTGTCCTGATTAGTAATTTCATGTATAAGATTTTTTGTGGTTATGAAAACTTCCAAAATTTAGTACAATTGAAATGGAGGGAAAATCTGTAATATATCAGGCAGCAATTGAGAAATATTCCATTCTCTACTGAGAATCTTTCTAAAGTAAATTTTGGAGCAGAGCAGGTTTATATCTTCCTTGAATTTGGCTGACCTGGTAATGAGTACAACTCGATATCAATGAGGTATTCCTATCCCAAGATATGCTGAGTATGTAGCCCTGTAGCTTAGCTCTTGCCCATGCTCTTTAGGGATCTTAAGAGTAACAGTGGTCACCTAGGTAAGGGTAAGGAATAGAACTGATTATTATCACAGGTGAGCTTCCTATTTCCCTTCACTCAGCATGAAAGGTTAGAAATACCTTTGATATCTTAGGAAAGATAAGAGCACCTAAGAGCATGGACGTCTTCACTGCCACTGAAGGGGTAAGATTTGTTTTTCTATATTGATGACTTAGTTTCAATTTACATCTCTGGCACCAAAAAAGTAATTTAAATGTGACTCACACACAAACACAAAAGGCACTGTTTTGTGCATCTGGGAAAATAGCATCAGGCATAGATTGGCTCAGCTACTTAATGAGAGCTATGGATAGGGTTATATTTCGACACTTTTGTATATAAGTCCCTAGTATTTTTTTAATGCCTTTATTTACCTGCTTCATCTTTTTCTTCTGCTGAAAACAAGACAAAAACATTGCTAATAATTTTCAATTTCAGCAAAGGGAGGATAGAAATAAAATATGGTTATGTGAGGATTTCTGTTCCACAGGCTTTCAAAAGCCAGAAAGGACACTTTGATGATTTACTGTAGTTTTTCAGGCAGACAAGGAGATTTTAGGCTTTGTTCATGAAAAGATACAACCTTGGTTTATTTTCTGTTTAGCAAATATTCAGCAATGATGGCAGATAGGGGAGTCACCTCTCCCTAGACAGGCATTGTTGATTTTCTTTTGTCTACTCACATGAAAGATAGAGGTGCTGAGTAGGAGACAAACATAATCTGCACTAGATCCCTCTTAGATATTCCAATCACCTTTTTTTTTTTTTTTTTTTTCTGAGTTATTGCCCTTCTTGTACCAACCTTTTGATCAACTGTGGATGCGGGGCTTTTGTTTTGCTTCAATTTGTATTGTTACCTATTGTGGCAGTTTGTTGAGATTCCAGCTAATCTTAACAAATCCTACAGCTATGGACAACATGACCACAAAGCCAAAACAGAGTAATAGCTACTTTTATTTCACAACCAGAAGTTAAAAGTGGCAGGAGTACAATTCAGCATTAATCTGCATATAAGTTTCACAGCTTATCGTGGATAAGTGCTATTTGCAAACTAGTACTGGGGGTGGTGATCATTTCCCTCCACTCAGTACTGGTGAGACCTGTCTGGAGAGTTGCATCTGGTTTGGGGCTCCCTGTTGCAACAGAGACATGAACATAACTGGAGTGAGAACAGCAAATGGTCACAAACATGATAAAGAGATAGGAGGACCATCTGTCATACAATGAGAGGCTGAGAGCTAAGACTGCTCAGCATGGAGGAGAGATGTCTCAGGGAGAGAAGTTATAGTGTCTCCCTGCTCCAGCTGACTATCCTTTGACCTTGGGGTTCGGTCTAGATGATCTCCAGAGACACTTCTCAAACTTCATCTGAAGTGTCATTCTACAATCATTGTGGTCTTACAAATCATTGTTGTTGTCTTCAAGTGCATCACTGACAGCAATCCTGCTTTGCTGAACCTAAGCAAATACGAAAACTTCTACTATGGAGATAGCTAGATTCTCCTCTGATGGAGAGACTATGGTGGGAACGTTACCTTCATATCTCAACTTTTAAGAACTCAGCAAGATGATGGTCCTCAAAGTTATTTTTAGACTTTCTTTGTCCTACTTGGAGTGTAGCAGTGGCCAGAATTGTTCCTGAACTCAGGGATTAAAAAACATTGTGACAATGTACGTATGTTGAAGAAAGCAATCAGCAGTGGCTATCCTACCACCCCACAGCTGCAAAAGAACTTTCTTATATTCACTTTCCTAGAGATGGCTCACAGTGTTTTTACAAGTGTCTGGATTGGATCATTTACCATGGGTAAAATTTTCCTTGAATATCTTTATAACTATGTTTCTTGGCTTATACCAAATGGAAATTCTTTGTTCATAACCTCCTAAGCTGTTATATCACTTCAGGTAGTAAACTAGAAGGCAAGATACTTTTATTAGGACTCATGATGCCCTAACATCCAGTGATGTGTTTTTGTTCTTTTTTTTTTTTTTTTTTTTTTTTTTAGATATATATAAATGACAGGTCACTTTATCACTGATAGTTCTTTAGCATCTTAACTCTTCCATAGTATAAAAATTTTGCAATTACTGAAACAGCATGTCAAGAAATTTGCAGAAACTTTACTGATGTCTCTTGATCTTTTTATGTTTGTATTTATTATTAATTTTGGGTGCTCACCAAAATGTGTTCAAAAACATCCTTTGTCAACAGAACGGGATGATTAAATGAAAAGATCATTGTTTCACTTTGTCTTCACCATGCTAAGAACAGTGAATATCCTTAGTGTAGCCTTTCAGCTATATTCAGCTAATCTTCTTATCCAGATTGCTCCCCTGTAGTCTGTAAATCCAATCTGTCTCTGTCTAATGTCTAACTAATCTGCTTTTCATCCAAGTGGAGCCGACGTCCTGATAAGGGAAAAATATAAAATAAAATAAAATAAAATAAAATAAAAACCTTCCTTTGTTATACAGTTGTAGGAATGACTTCTTATATAGGAATTAATTTTGTTTTGAAGATCCTTACATTGGACCTCTCTGCATTGGCATTTTGTAATACCTTCTGTAATCTACATTAGTACGTCTACTACTAGGCAGTGAAGGAAGTCAGGATACATTGTGTGATGATGTTTGGAATTTAAGTTCTGTTTTTAGGAAGTAAGGCTATGTGATGTAAGGAGAAAAAAAGAGATTGGTTAGAGATGCTGAGCAGGAGAAAAACAGAATCTGCATATGAACAGGATGCTTGGAAGGGAGAAAGAGAAACAGGAGAATTTTAAATCTTTGCTGTTTGGTTGAAATTTGGTATAAAACGAGTAATATTTAAATACCTGTATCTTCACATGGAAACTGTAAAAAAATCATCATCATCAATCATCATCATCAAACATTACCCACAATCATTATCATCATTATCCCACTTAAAACCTTCTGTTTCAAGTAACATTGCTTGGCAGTAAGAAATTTCTCTATGAGGTTGAAATTTTTTTCTGTTCCATACTCTGTCATTGATTTGCTAAGTTAAGTGTTGAGATGATTATTTCCTTTATCTTTTTCTCTCATCTGTAAAACATCTGGGGCAATAACCATGCTATTTGTGAAGTAGATTTTGATTAGTCTCTAAAAACTGATAATTGTTATTTTGGTTCAGTGTTGCATTTAACAACTATATCCAGAAAAGCTTGTCAGCTCCAGTAAACTTGTCAGAGCTACTGACAAATTGGTTTTATCTGATTAACTGGAAATTTTCACATCTACATGCAGGGGAGGGAAAGAAAATTGTAAAAAACAACTCACTTTTTCACACCACCTCACATCTCTAGAGGCCCACCCTTTAAAACTTCTGCAGAAATAATTGGTGAGACCAAGAAAATACTCATCTCTCAGAGGTAGGCCGGGAGTAAAGCTTTGGGTGAAACACAGCAGGTTTGATGGTTGAAGAACAGGATAAAGCATAAAGGATGCTGACACAATTCTGGAGGCCAACTGCAAAAATTTCATGTGTCTCAGACAACCAGAGAACAGCAAAGAACTCTAGAAGTGCAACTCCAAAGAGTCAGCACCAGGAGGAGAGAACTATTTAAAATAAAATAAAATAAAATAAATAAAATAAAATAAAATAAAATGATGGCGATCTTGTTCCCTAAGGTCTTGGATCCCTAGCCCCCGGCTTCCTGCGTGGGGGGAGCCCGACCAGAGCCGCTCCTTAAGGAGCAAACCCCAGAGCTGCCCTACAGCCTCTCTCTGCCTCCTGTCTCCATCCCTAACCTGCAGCCCATTTAAGGGGAAAGGGAGGAAATGGTCTTCTGGTTCTTTGAGAACACATTTGTAAAGAGCGAGCTTGGAGGGAAAGGTGCTCCATGGTGTGGAGGTGAGGGATGGAGCTGGAGCGACACCCGTGCCTGAGTTGCCCATCCCCAGCTGCTCCCAGTGTCCTGGCCAGTTTGAGTGTACCAAGCCTGGCTTGCAGAGATCTAGCCCTAAATCGTCCAAGCTACAGACTAAGGTATATTAAGCATCCTCCAGCCTTGTTCCCAGAACTGTGCATAACATTAAATAGATCCAGATACCTGACAACCCTGTCTCTGCCTTTTGTGTCACTTACAGCCTGATTCTGCTGCATGGACATCTCCATCCCACCAATCTGGAAAATTATCACAATGTCCTCATCATACTACTAGCAACGACCTTTTTTCCCTCCATGAATCTCATTCCTATTATTCACTTCCAATCTATTCACTTCCAATCCTTTCGAGTCTGTGACTCTGTGATTCTGTGATTTAGATTACCAGCGTGAGATCCCAAAAGCTGTGGTTTCTGTGGATTTGTTCTGGTTACTTCTCTGGGAATGACATCACGTTGACAAGAAGAGTGGCAGATTTCACATCCCAATTCAGGGTGCCATTCAATCTGGCTTTTACAGTTGGGTACTGAAAAGCCTGATTTTTCCTTTTCTCTGTGTTTACCTTCCTCTCCTTCTCACTTTCGATGTATTAGCTGGCATACATAAAGACACAGTAATTAAATATAGAACTAAATCAGAATATGAAAAGTGAAGATTACAGTTGTTTTCACTCTAGCTACTCTAACGTATCTCATTTCTCCCTGAAGTTGTAATATACTTAATTTCAACCAAAACTACATCCTGTTAAGAAAAACTTAATGGTATCTTCAACATTTGATCAATAAAACTAAATATCAGGGCCTTTTCTAGCATTTTACTTGACTTCTAGAGTCTCCAATTCATAAGTGCTGGAAGAAATGCTTCTCTGCTGAAATAGCACACTGAAAGTTTGCACGGCATGTATTTACAAAGTGGGGCAAAACATGAGATTTGGTCTTAATTTGATCTTTTCAGTGAAGGAGTTAATGTTGTTTGCTTTCAAATTTGAAGCCAATCAAGGCTTTTGTCTTCTGATTAAATCCAAAAACACTGATAACAATCCTTAGTGCTCCTTAAAAAAATAATACTTTCTACAGAATTAATTTCTGCTGTTACTGTGTAAGATTTAATAATTAAATGAAAATCAAAGCTGATTCTTATTTATGAGGATTATCATGAAAATACTTAAATATTATATATGAGGATTTGTAAGAAAGCTTAAGCTGATTATTATTTACCTTTGCCTTTAAAGAAGAGAGTGTCAGGTTTTCTGAATACTACGAAAAAAAGTCTATATGCAAACATTTATAAGTAAAATGTAATCTGATTCATTCTGTTCACAGAGGCCAGATTTCCATTTTATTGTGTTTATTTGCGGATAAGCGAGGCTTCAACTTGCTCCATTAATGTTTAAGAAATAAATGTGTGGTACTTATCCGTGTATCTGTACCTGTTTGACATTTTACCCTGCAAACCTGTTTATTTCTGCATGTTTTAAAGAATAGTAGTATTGTAAATGAGACGTTAAGCTACCAGTTTATCCGGAATTTCTGTGTATTAACAAGACATTAACAGCTTCGTTTTTATAAACACAAACTGTTTTCTGCCCCAATTAAATTAAAATAAAATAAATCAAAATCCTGCCATTCATTTTCAGCACAGCACAAAAGACATCGAGCCATGACAACTTCCAGACACTTTTAAGTATTATATACATTCGTCTGAAGGTCTCTTATCTTCCTCAAACATGAAATTCTGTGGAAATACAGTATCCTTAATAGTTTAAGATGTGGTTAAGGGAGCCGATTCTTTATCCCTATTCAAAGCTCAGCCATGAAATTGTGTTACTTCCTTCTCTTTGAAATCAATTTATGACAAAAGTATTGAAGCTGCCCCCTCGGTACCTGTCCTAATCTGGAGAAAAGCCCCTAAAGAACACCCCAGCATTACGGGGGAGGTTTTTTAACTACGGGTTTTATTTTAATTTAGAAGGAAAAACAAAAGTTCGCCTTCCCCGGGGTCTCCAGAGCTGCAGGACGGGAGGTTAAACGCCTCTTTTTTCTCTCATCGCGAGTGTCTACAGCGAGAAACTCCCCAGAATGAAACTTCACACTCTTGTCTTTACTCCCCGAAGAAACTGGGGTGGTTTCGCGGCAGGCATTTTCCAAAAAATATGAATTTATAACTCCGAAGAAACACAGACTCGGAGGACGAAAAGCTCTTCCTGGCTAACAGTTAGGCGGGCTCTGCAAAGCACCAATCACAGATCACCGCTTCGCTATAAATTCAGGCATCGGGGTTACTGTAGCCCAATTACTTTCTTTTGATTAGGAAGAAGTCTCGGCAGCGATGTCGGAGACCGCTCCCGCCGCCGCGCCCGCTGTCGCGGCCCCCGCCGCCAAGGCCGCCGGCAAGAAGCCGAAGAAGGCGGCGGGCGGCTCCAAGGCGCGCAAGCCCGCGGGCCCCAGCGTCACCGAGCTGATCACCAAGGCCGTGGCCGCCTCCAAAGAGCGCAAGGGGCTTTCCCTCGCCGCGCTCAAGAAGGCGCTGGCCGCCGGCGGCTACGACGTGGAGAAGAACAACAGCCGTATCAAGCTGGGGCTCAAGAGCCTTGTCGGCAAGGGCACCCTGGTGCAGACCAAGGGCACCGGCGCCTCCGGCTCCTTCCGCCTCAGCAAGAAGCCCGGCGAGGTGAAGGAGAAGGCGCCCAAGAAGCGGGCGGCCGCGGCCAAGCCCAAGAAGCCGGCGGCCAAGAAGCCCGCCAGCGCCGCCAAGAAGCCCAAGAAGGCAGCGGTGAAGAAGAGCCCCAAGAAAGCCAAGAAGCCGGCGGCCGCCGCCACCAAGAAGGCGGCCAAGAGCCCCAAGAAGGCGACCAAGGCTGCCAAGCCCAAAAAGGCAGCGGCAGCGAAGAGCCCGGCCAAGGCGAAGGCGGTGAAGCCCAAAGCCGCCAAGCCCAAGGCAGCTAAGCCGAAAGCAGCCAAGGCGAAGAAGGCGGCGCCCAAAAAGTGAAGTATTGAAGTGGAAATACTTAAACCCAACGGCTCTTTTAAGAGCCACCCACTACTGTCCGAAAAAGAGCTGATACACGCTGTCATCGTGCTCCGCGCCCGCAGCGGTGCTGACCACACACCGTTATCCGTGCGGGACGGGGCGTTCGGCTGTGTTAAGAACGGGACGCCGAGCTTCCGGCCGCGGAGACTTGGGAAAAATAAAGTTTGCGATCCCTTGGAAACAGCTTTCTGCAGGATGGCTTTTTTGAGCACCGCAAGGGGGTGCTTTTGTTAAAGGGACCGGTTAGGGCGGGCATCGCTGCGGGGCGCGCAGGTTTCTCTCGGTGCTTTAACCAGTACAACACGGTTCCTAACAGTAGCTCCTGCCGCACCTCTTAGGGACCGTAGCACCTCTTAGGGACCGTAGCCGTCGGCACGTCTCCCCAGCGTCCTTGGCAATGACCTTTCCGCTCGGCAGCGCTGTCAAGGGTCGGCGGGGCGCCTCCTAATTTCTGCCTGATCTCACAGCACCGCTTCTAGAGCGGGAGCTGCCGCCTGTTCCCCCGCCCCCCCGCAGCCCGGGAGCTGTCCGAGCCGCGCCGGGGGGACCTGGAGCCGCAGCCCGGGCGGGGCGGCGCGGGGCTCCCCGTGTCTGCCGGGGCTCTGCCTCGGGCCTCTTCTGATTGGCTGATGGCGGAGCCGCGGCTGCTGATTGGTCGTCTGGGAGAATTCGAAAAGCCCGCGCTGCTGCTGCCGTACGGAGAGCGACCGGCGCCAGCTCCGGGAGTTGTCCGCGGTCCCCACGTCCCGGGGAAGCTCATCCTCCGAAAGCCTTAAGTCTGTATTCTTTTCATGGTATGCAGGGCTAATTCCTGTCTCTCAAAGAGAAAAAATAAATAACCCTGGAGCAATCATAAGACTACTACGCAAAAAATAATAAAAAAGGCTTTTCTATATACCATTATTTTTTTTTCCCCCCAAGAGGATGTGTTAATAAAACTATTAGGACATCTGTTAATTTTTGTGATCGACTGGTGTGCTTCATCAAATGAAAATCATTTAACAGTACTGCTTGCATTTATTGGAAAAATATTTATTCTAAAGTGATTTTCAACATATCTTAAATTGCTTAAAAGTGTAAGACATTCACCCAATGATTCTAGAGATTAATCTTTTTATGTAGCGCAAACTCTTACAATTGGATTTAATTTTTTTTTTTTCACTTATCTCTAACTTTTCAAGCCTGTTAAACACTGAGACGTGCAAGTGTGTTAAAGCTCTTTCAGGGAAAACGAGGGTGGCTCTGAAAAGAGCCTTTGGGTTAAAAACAGGATCCGCGGCGCTCTACTTGGAGCTGGTGTACTTGGTGACCGCCTTGGTGCCCTCGGAGACGGCGTGCTTGGCCAGCTCGCCGGGCAGCAGGAGCCGCACGGCCGTCTGGATCTCCCGCGACGTGATGGTCGAGCGCTTGTTGTAGTGCGCCAGGCGCGACGCCTCGCCGGCAATGCGCTCGAAGATGTCGTTGACGAACGAGTTCATGATGCCCATGGCCTTGGACGAGATGCCCGTGTCGGGGTGCACCTGCTTCAGCACCTTGTATACGTAGATGGAATAGCTCTCCTTACGGCTCTTCTTGCGCTTCTTGTCGCCCTTCTTCTGCGTCTTGGTGACGGCTTTCTTGGAGCCCTTCTTGGGGGCGGGCGCGGACTTGGCCGGCTCAGGCATTTTGACAGCGCTTACCCCTCGTACCAAACAAGAACGGCCGCTAAAATGGCTGCGGCGCCCGTATTTATAGGGCTGCTATGCAAATACGGCGGCTCTGACTCGTGCCGCGCGATTGGGCCCCGTTTCGCGGCAGGTCCTTTGTGGCTATTGGCGGCAGCGCGATCCGGTCTCGCATTGGCTCCTCGCACCGCGCCCGGTAGCAACCAATCGCCGGGGCTGATCCCGCCCAGGGAAGGGATAAAAGGCAAGGGCCCCGGAGCTGGGACGGCTTTCTCAGCGTTTTAGTAGCGACATTGGTGCTTGTTTTTGTGCGCTAAGAGCAGAGGGATGTCGGGCCGTGGGAAGCAGGGCGGGAAAGTCAGGGCCAAGGCCAAGTCGCGCTCCTCTCGGGCAGGGCTGCAGTTCCCCGTGGGCCGCGTGCACCGGCTGCTGCGGAAAGGTAACTACGCGGAGCGTGTCGGGGCTGGAGCGCCCGTCTACATGGCGGCGGTGCTGGAGTACCTGACGGCCGAGATCCTGGAGCTGGCGGGCAACGCGGCCCGCGACAACAAGAAGACGCGCATCATCCCCCGCCACCTGCAGCTGGCCATCCGCAACGACGAGGAGCTCAACAAGCTGCTGGGCAAGGTGACCATCGCGCAGGGCGGGGTGCTGCCCAACATCCAGGCCGTGCTGCTGCCCAAGAAGACCGAAAGCCATAAGGCTAAGAGCAAATAAGCTCAGCCAGTGAAGCTGCGTAGATTTTTTTAAAGCATAATATAACCCAAAGGCTCTTTTCAGAGCCACCCATTTTCTCAGAAAAGAGTTGGGTCGCTTCTTTATGATCGTGCTTTTGGTTTCAAGTGTTTCTTCTATGCTGCCTTTGTTTTCACAAAATTAAATGTATGCTCTGTAACGGTATCTGAATTTTAGGTTCCTATTTAAGATATCAGATACTTCAATTTTAACTCATCCTTTTCAACAAAGAAAAGTGCAGTTTTTTCCCAGTTTCTTTTTTTCTTGTAAGTATTTGTTTTATTCCATCTGTTCAGTTTTATTGACCTTCTCAATTGCATGTTACGGTCTCATGCCGTGAAATTAAGGGGGGGTAAGTAGCTAAATGGTGGGAAGAACACCAGGGTACGTTAAAAGAGGTGAATGATCTGACTTCACATAACTATAACAATGAGGAAATGTTTCTTTAGCAGGCCCTTGACCTACCAAAAAAAAAAAAAAAAAAAAAAAAAAAAAAAAAAATCCTGTGGTTGTGCTTTATTTAGATATTGAATTGGGAATGTCTTAAGGAATATAGCTTATTTTGATCTGGACCCTTAACTAGTCAGACTTGAACAGTAAATCACCAACTATAGCATCTTTTCATTCAGAAGAAACCAGCACTGATACATTCCTGTTTTAAGCAGTTTTTTCAGATGTGACAGTCTTTTTAAATTACCTCATGGTGCATTGCTATTCCTCCGTTACATCAGTTAACAGGGGGCAGCATTATGTGAATAAATCCTATACTTTTCTGGCACAGATGTCACCCAAAAACACAGTGCTAAAGCACTTTGGAGTCTCTGTTGTGTATTATTGGAAAGATTGCTGGATTCCCCTTGTGGGGGTGTTCCCGGAAGCTGCCCATTACTGCAGTGAGGCCATAGCTCTCACCTGTGCAACAGGTCTGACCCTCCATCCCCTGAGGATGAGGAGAAAAACTGTAGAGGAAGAAAAATGCCACCTATAGCAAGGCAAACAACCCCCCCACACACACACAGCCCAGATGTAGCAGAGATGCTGTTTAGGTAGAGCTCTCATACGTGAAGTGGAATATTGGGGATAATTTGTGCAGAGAGACAGAATGGAACAGAGATATCTGGGGGAGAGAAGTGGTCTGACACGGTAGCAGTATCTGTGCTTAATGGTTCTGTTCTGCAATGATATAAAAAATGTGTTCTAACATGCATGTTTATTTTATATTTAGTCTCCAGAACAGAGAGTTCTTGGTGTGTCTGAGTGTTTTGAGGATTGCAATAGCTGGATTAAAGCATTGCAATGCCATAAAAAGCCCGGGGATTGGAGGCATCTGTACCCAGGTGTGGGATCAGATCATGAATGAGGTCCTGGGCATGACAATTAACTGGAACCATGGGAGAGGGCCCCTGCCCTTTGTTCCTTGCAGAGGTAAGTCCAGCACATCTCGGAGAATTCTTTTTGTCTGACCAGCAATTCACCTTTTTCTCTACAATCTCACTCAAAGCACTGTTCATTTCACTCAATGCTCTCCTCAAATATGTACTTTTGACCTCTGTGATACTTATGTCTACTTCTAAGCATACCTTATTTTTGTTTTTAGCTACTAGTCGTTGTACTGGTTGTGATTCCTGTGCTGCCACCGCACTGAGGCTCCAAAGCTGTATGTCCTGTAAGTCAGATAATTCTGAGGTAAAATGAGTTATGTGATAAGAGTGCTGGCCAACCTTCAGTAATTAAAGACCAACAGCTTTCGGGCAAATTATGCTGGATGAAAAAACGAACTCCCTCAAACAATGTAGGTTAATTAGATTCATCAGTAACTCGTTAATGCCAGTCTATATATCAAGCCTCTGAATTGCATAGTTTAAAAGTAAAATTAAAGATTTGTGCATAATTTTTCACCTTTATTTTCAACATTAAGAATAAAAGCATGCTAAAAAAGTCCCACATCTCTTTAATTTGCATTATTCCAGGTGTAATAGATATAGACACAGATATAAAATGCCATTTTAGCTTTCAAGAAAATTAAGGGTAACTTTGAAGTCATATATAATTCACTCATGTGATTTTTATTTTTATTTTTACTTATGATGATGTTTGATCCATGTAACACTGTCCCCAAGCCACAGTGAAAGCAACATTATTAGAAACTGTACTGAGCAACATATTTTTTCTTTCTGCCTCAGGCGGTTTTTCTATAAGAAAAGCTGCTGGTCCGTGACAGAGCTGGCAATAACACTAAGAGAAACACCTGGGAAACACCTGTCTGTGGCCACTACAGGCAAGGCAGCTATGCAGGAAATATGATATCAAAGTATTTTAAATATGCTACACACTTTGGGGAAAGGGGGTTGCAGTAATCAGTCTGTAAGCTACTGGTCTCAGCCTTTGCACGACTGTTCTGACAGAACACTTTGGAAGGTGATTTTTCCAGTGTTACAGTGCTTATACTGCTAGAGGAGGAAGTGACACAAGAATACTCACCCTGCACTAGGAGTTATGAAGAAATTATAACTCTGAAAGAAGAAGATATTTCTTGTAATTCCTTTAGGATTTGTGAAGTATTCAGATGGTGCTTTAAATGTTTTGACACTCCACTGCTTCAGGAAACATGTCTAGACACAGAACCTCAGGTATAAAGAACAAAGCAATGTGCAGCCAAATGGTAGTTGTTGGTACCAGCTTGGCAGGTCCACCACTGGCATGCCTTCCAGGTGAATAACTTGAGTTCTTTGTGTTCAGTCATGAGGTGACAATATGCAAGCTGTTTTTACCAATTCAGGTTGTATACATTTGATAGGTAATTCTTTCACTTTATTTACAATAAGTTTGAATCGGAAATGACTTTAAAATTGTTGTAATAGTTATAATCATAGAAAAGACTTGTACTTAGATACCTGTAAATTAAGATTAAAATCTCCATCATATCAGCCCTCCAATTTAATATTTTCTGCCAAGAAATATAATGGAGGTGTGACCCAAGTGAAGTAAATTGTGTTCAGAAATTAAATTACATAAATATCTGTAAAAATTTAAAAGGAATTAAATCATTTTAAGAGGTAGAGAGGTTGGACATGCACAAAATGCTAATAGTATAAACAAATGGCAAGTGTCACTCTCAGGTTTTATTCTTAGTGTAATATATGATTTAAAAATACATTTTAATATGTAGTCTCTTAAGTCTTGGCTAATTCATCTACTTTTGAATACATCCTGACATATTCTCAGAAGCATACATGCCAAGTTCATTAGCAGAGAGGTGAAGCAACAAACTTTTTGGCCATGTAAGTTGAAGGAAGTATATTTGGTTGTCATTCTTTTTTTTTTTCAGTGGTTATTCAGACACGCTCTGGTAATGTTCAAAGGGTTTTCTTTCATTTACTGTCTCCAGCCACGCATTAGCGAGCAATTCCCCATTTTGGGGACAGCTTGGGGGTGGGAGAGGGGGAGATGGGGGGGAAAGGACGAGGACACTCCTGCGCGCCCGAGTTTGTTTGTGCCGTAGGAAGCTCAGGGCCGAGCACTTCCCTCCCGAGCCCCTCAATGAGCGGTCCCGCGTCGCGTAGAGCCTCGCTGCCTGATACCCCTCGCACGGAGCTGCGGATGCGGGCACGGCAGCACCGAACCCTCGCGGCCTGAATTCCGGGGCGGGGCGGATGAAGGGAGCGAATGCCAGGAGCGGAGCCCCGAAGAAGGCGTGGAACGGCCGCGCTCGCACCGAACAAAGGGAGCGCGGCGACGGAAATGGCCCCCGCTGGGCCCCCGGCGACGGGAAGCAGGAACGGGCGGCGGGGCGGGGCGGAGTCGTCGCGAAGGGCCCGGGATTGGCCGGATTTTGCCGCAGACCCTCGGGCA
>CM021765.1:44004318-44024493 GCA_011076525.1 Nettapus auritus
CGCCCCCCTTGCCGAGCCCCTTCCCGCCCTTGCCTCTGCCAGACATGCTCGCACCGCTCGCAGACCACACTGCGCGCCGCCAGCCCCGCCGAGGCGCGGTATAAGTGGCGGGGTCCGACCTGGTTGAGAACTGCGGCGGGCGCCGAGGAGGCGGGGGGCAGGCCCGCAGGCTCCGCCCTCTCCCCTACCGCTCCGCTCCCCTCCGCTCCCCTCCCGCGGGTCGGCAGCCGAGCCGGGCGTTGGGCCGCTCTCTGCCCCGGCGCCGCCCACCCCGTGCCTCCCCCTCAGCCGCGGCCTCGCCCACCCGGGGGCTCCCTCCCGCAGGGCTCGGCGCTCCCCACGCTCTGCCCCCGCTCGGGCTCCCCCCCGCTAGGTCCGTCCCGGTCCCGGCTGTGCCCCTGCGCGGGGCCGGGTCTGCAGCAGCCCCAGTGCTCGCTGGCGCGGCGTGGCCCTGCCCGAGGGTCTGCGGCAAAATCCGGCCAATCCCGGGCCCTTCGCGGCGCCGCCGCCCCGCCCTCATTCCCCTCCCGCCCGGTTCCGTTCTGCGTTGGCTGCCCTCGGCAATGCTTTGGAAAGACAAATCCGTGCCTGCCTGCTAGAGGCCTTTCTCAAGCAGACCGAAATAATCTCTGCTTGCCTTTCGCTATCCGACCTCCAGCTTTTTCCTGTCACTGAGTGCCGTGCTTGGTGGGACGGAACTGCTTAACAATCATGGAATGGCTTTTTCCTTTTAAAATGCTCCGTAGCATTTTCTTCATGTAGATGGGAACGCCATAGTTTTCTTCAGTGCACACACGCAAATATACGTTTGTCATGCCCTATCCTGTATAGAACCATTTTGAGTAAAGTTGACAGCCTGAAGAATTCTTCCAGGAAAAGTGAAACAACACAAGGAAATAGCATGAGTCAAGCCGTCTTGGCTGGGAACGAGCTCTGCTGGGAACCAGGAGACCCGTGCTTGCTCAGCCCTTTAATATTTAAGGGAAAGCAAAGAGCATTTATAATAGTCTTGTTCTAATCCTTGGCTTATCTCCTTGTTAAATATATGTCAATTAAAATACTAAAGCAACTTATTTTTTTTAATGGTTAACAACAAACTACAGAACTCCATTGTAATATTACTTTTATTGGTTAGGGCAGATTTATACAAACTAGTACACTTTACTTTCTGACACAGAAAACATTCATCTAATTTCCACTGAGATTAAACACATTTGTGTGGGGCAAGGGAAGTGTTTTGGGTGTAGCTGGGGTTTTCTTTTTTGGTTTTTAGCAGCACAGATTTTCAAAAAATGTTACTACAGCACTAGTAATTTTTTTGTGTGTGTGATTTAAAAGAGTAATAATGAAATAAACAGATATGTTTTCAAAAAGTGTGAACAATTTTTTTTTCTTGTCATCTGTTTATTTTTAATTATTATTTGCATTCAGTCTTCATATTTTGAGACTTCTTTCATGATCACTATTTTATGTTATAATTTGGAAAATGGGGGAAATGTTCATTGGAAACCACAACGTGATCCTGAATCTTATTTATTAATCGTAATAGCTCCCACACTTCTGTGCTAACAAATTTATCTGTTTCTTTCCCATTCCCACTCCTTCTGCATTCCCAGAAAAGTGAACTAGGCACAGGTGCCAAATGGAGAAAGAAGAAAAAGTTTCTCTTGCTCTCTTTTACATTTTCTAAACACAGAGACAGAAGTCATTGTTTGCTTTTGTTTGTTTGTTGTTTTTTATATCTTTTTTTGTTAGCTTTTAGATCTTTTTCCATTTCTTGTCTCACCAGACACAATGTGATTCAAGACTCTTCAGATGCCTTTTCTGTAATTGTGTAAATCCATTGATGTAATTGCTGTTATCACTTAGATAAATGTCTGACTAGGAATTGTGACTACAGCCTTCAGAGAAATGTCACAAACCTTTTGAATTTCTTTACTTGATATAAAGTCTGGCTTTCCAGCTTAGTTGTCATCTTAGAAATATCGCCAGTCAGCTTTCCATTTGATTCCCATGTATAAAATGATGAATCTTAACATGAAGAGAGAGATTCGTTCACACACTGGAATCAGACTCAGGTCAGAGAGTAATGCACTGCATAAGCCTCTTATATTTACCAAGCAAAACCAACAGCAACTGCACAACCCAAGTCAGAACACTATGAAGATATCTACAGGAGTGATAGACACATGAAGCAATTATGGAAACTTATTCCAGGGAGGAGATAGGATGAAAAATGATCTCCCCTGCAACAGCAAACACCTAAAGGAGCTCCTCAGGGTAACGGGGTGAGGTCTACTTTACCAGTACTTTACAGTAACCATTAAATATCATTTATAATGCACTTTAAAAGAATATAAGAAAGAGAGAAAGAAAAAGAAATTAGAGAGAGAAAGAGAGAAAGAAAAGGTGTGTGTGTCTTTAGAATACAAGGTACCAGCATATTTACGTGCTGTAGGCCTCAAAATGCAATGTATTCTCAAATTTCTCTTCTGTGGCCTCAATGCCATTTGTTCCTGGGCTATACAGCCTCAGAAATTTTGTGGCCTTAAAACTTTCTATTTGGGCAAAGAATAAATAATCCAGAAGTTACAGATATGTAAAAAAGTATGTGTATCTTATGTCCTTACAGCATGTAATCAGTATTGACTACTTCTCATTAAGATGGTTGTTCATTTTATTTCTACGAAGGCTGGACTTGCTTTGCAGCTAGGTCATCACAAACTGCACTTATCTGCCTAAACAACGAGTGAAAGAGCAAGACTTGGCCTGAGAGTAATGCAGACTGTTAAAAACATCAGGTGTTCCATGCAGAGCTGGGGTGATACTTTGTCTACTGAAATTTCTGTGCTGTATTGTCCTGCATTGAGATTATGAAAGTACCCTCAGAGAATAAAACACTGATATCCCAATCATTTCCTTTGGTATCATCAACTGTCTTAGACTTTTCCGTCCTGAAATAGGAAAGGTCAAAATCCAGGTAAATGAGAATAATTTATTTTCTGGAAATGTGGCTTTTCATTATAAACTGAACAAAAATTGTGTCCCTCTCAGAAGAACCGATGGATAGATAAAAACTCGCACAATGAAGGAAAACAGAATTTCAGCAAGCAGCATATGTTGGTTAGGAGAAAGAAAAAAAAAAATCTTAAATGTTTCATACACTACATAACTAACTCAAATTGTGGATAGCATTGCTCTTTGTTCAGAAGTCCTCTAATCTTCATGTGATGATGATTTTAACACTGAGCTGGTTGACTTGAGCAAAGTAACATGGCACAGGTACACTGTGGATCTTTTCTTCTCAGAGAGTATCGGTAGTCTGAGTTCATTCTAAAAATGTTCATCACTCAGCTTATTGCAGTGGTGTCTGAAATGCACTGAAAGGCTTGCACTTGATTAGTGGCCCTTCCTGAAAGGCTGTTGCACTGAAAAAATCCTTCTCTGTTTCATTGCACTTCTTAAACTGTCTTACGCTATACACCCCTGTAGTAGCATACCTTGGGACTACATTTTTTGATTAAAATCTGAACACTGAAAATTCTCTCTCATGCCCTCTGGAACAATTGCCTCCTTTGTGGCCTCACAGATTGAAGCTATTGCAGGCCAGAATTGTTAATAGCTTTGCTGGATCAGTGTGCTTGGGATAACGTGCAAAAATGGAGGTGCAGAGCAAAGATGTCTGTAACCATCTCAAATGTTCATAATAGGGCAGGTATGGAAAGAAGTGTCAGAAAGGTCTTCAGAGATGCAGAGTGATGGATCAGAATAAAGGGTAAAGAAAGCAGTTGAAAAGGATATAGAGCAGACTTGAAGAGCTTAGTCAATATTTTGACTGTACTTCATCTCCACAAGTGCATCAGTGTGTTTAGCACAGAGGACTTAGCACAGCAAGGTACCATCATTGCTGACGTACAAACATGGGGTGATCAGGCCAAGACAGACACATTCTTTAATACCCTCTGGTTCCATGCTAGCAACTTGACATGGTTCGTGGGTGTACAACACTCTCCAAGACAGTTCTAGAACCAAAGCTCTATGCTGTCACTGTGATAGATAGTTCTACATCTGTTATTAATTATTAAACAATGTTACGAGAATTAAAAAAAAAAAAAAAAGGAAAAGCACCCAATACTGACATGTTGTTGCAAAACACAGTGCAAGAACATACAAGGAAGGGAAGACAATCTTATTTTAAAGCAAGCGATCTCACTCACACACGCTAAAACACACAGACACTCCAAACACCAAGCAAGTTTACAAGTGGGCAGGGCAGGCTTGCTTGCAGGGACAGGCAGGGCCAGGAATGCTAGCGATGTGCCCTCAACGGGTCCCAGGATGTTGTGCTAACTGCAGCAGAGCTGGTGTCTCAGTGCGCCTCTTCTGCAGCTGAGAAGCTACCTGAGATTCTGTTCTTTTCTCTTTCTGCCACATAACACCTGTGTCACCGTTAAAATTCACTCACTGACCAACAGCTGAAAGCCTTATTGCTCCAAGACTGATTGTTATCTTCCTGTCATCTCTCAATTGCTTTGTAGTCCATCCCTTGTTTTATGCTGTGCTTTGTTCTAGCAGCCTGGATGTCCCAGAGAAACTACAAGCAGATATTTCAGGATCTTGATTATCTACTGTACAGGTACAACTGACAACTTTCATGCTTATAGCTACTTTTCTGCTCAAAGTGGTGCTAGTGCACACGATTTCCATTTCTTGGAATATGTATTTTTTCACATCTCTGAGCAGATGTGAATTCTTTCACATCTATTTCAGCTATTAATGCTGTTTCAGTACTCACAGGAGTTCTGAAGGCCATTGCTTTTCCCAAGAGAGCATAGGGCTCTAGAGCTCAGCAGCTACTGGGTGGTGAAGTGAGTGAAGTTTACCCCATGTAGCAGTGCTGCATCCTAGCCCTGCAACATCACCCAGGACGTTCCTGCACAGAAGTCGAGAGCAGTCAGGATAAAAGAGGTTAAAGAGGCAAGAAATGTCTCATCCAACTTTCATATTACCAAGAGGGTTCTAAAGGGTACTGCTTACAAGTACAGTTATTTGTATTTATACTGTGGTATATTGTTCTAACCTTTTGAAAAGCACAGAAATGCTTGTTAGACCTAATTTTAAGACTTCCAGGGCAGTGTCTATTTTCATTTAGTTTCAAAACACTAATAGAACTATTTGGTAGTTAGAAGAACTTGGGTTTCAAAGCCAAATTATCACATTAAGCTTATAGTTCTCAGCTTCCAGCTGTTCCAATCAAAAGTTTTTTATTGCATTGATTTATATACTGTGTTCCATCAGTAGGCTTTCTTTTTATTATTAGTCATTATGCCTTCAGTTACAGCTTCTCATTTTACTGTGGCTTCCTAGTACCTGGAAAACAATGTTTCCTAGAGTTTAATGTATGAATAATATAAAAATACAGCAAGTGCTTGCTCTGTGCCTCAACATTTGTACATCTACAATATTGAATATGGTTATGCTCAGCTGAAGAGACAACATAACTTTATAGCCAGAGAGAAGAGAGGGGGAAAGATGCAGCAAGGCAGAACTGCCCAGGGTGGCAGAGCTCATATTCAGGCTTCACTGTTCATAGTTACTGAAGACTGGAAACAAAATATGACCTATTTATGTGAGGAAGCCCTGAAGAGGGATTTGCAAATGAAGAGAATATGATAGGCTTTATTTTCCCCTACTGGCTTGCACGAACACAACCATACCACCTCCACATAGATTTTACATTACAATGGTCAATGCTTTATCTCATTTTTTTTCATATGCATAAAGCTTTTGTTTAAAGATTTTGCTGAACTAATACATGTCTGAGGTAGAGCTGATTCATATATTTTGGTTTGAGAAAAATATTTTGATCAGTCCTTCTATACATTTATGGAAAAAAAAAAAAAAAAAAGTATGAATTTCACCAGGATCTCAGTGGTTATGGTTTATCTTAACAATTGGACTCATTCATCCAAGCAACCATTTGATCCAAACTGTGCAAATAAGTTGTGGATCACTCACGGCAGATGGAAGAGCAACCAGAAACAGTCTCAGCCAAATATCTCACTGAGCAACTGAAGTCACCTGCAAAAGCACTTTACATGCTAACCAACAGTCAGAGTGCAAAGCAGCAGCAGCAGCAGCCTGAAAGCCAGTCCTCTGCACACAGCCAGCTTCTACCTAGCAGCATTTGTTAGATCCAGCCCTCTCCTAAAAACCTCACAAAAATGCTGCTAAACATTGTGGTACCAGAGAAGCCTTCACATTTAAGTTCCCTTGGAATCAGGAAATCTTAGCATTACCTGTGTGTGACTTGGTGCCATGCAAATGCTAAGTCAAAAACAATCTATAGCAATCTGTTGTTTTGTGTTGCTGCTGTGTTTGGAGGCAAACTTTTTACCAGATTTATTATGCATCAGACTTAACTGATATTCAGGTTTTGAATTTTGGTACAAATCCATCAATCCCTAAACTATCTCTGATCAAAATACCTAAATATTAGTTCTTATTCATATATTATGAAATATATATATATATAAATATATATAAATATATATATTATGAAACTAACCTCTCTCTTCTACCTAGATCTGATTTATTATTTTGTGGTTGCTGTCTTAAAGTTAAATTATTTATCATCATATGCAAACTCATAGGATTCCAGACAGAAATTATCACTTATGTAAGAAGGGAAGAGCAAAACCTATTTCATAAGCTACTGTCAGTCTACCATGGTTCCCCATATCACCACTACAATCATCTGCAACCGACTTCAAAATCCATTGCTAGTCTCATCCTCTGGGACAAGCTATGACAAAATATTATGGTCTTTCTGTGTTTTATCACTAAACTTCTTCAGGATCAAACATTACAATGCAGAGTTCACTTGAGCTCACCTTTCCTGCAAAACCTCGCACTTCCTTCTCAACAGATCGTGTTAGTGTTTAATATCATTTACACAGGTAGCTCTCACAATAGGAGAGAAAATAATCCTGTTTATTAAAAGTCCATGGTCTTTAGAATAATGGAAGCAAACTGATAAAACTGATAAATCAATAAAGCCTGTCTCCTTGTCTTCTCAAAATTGTTTATTTCTTCAGCATGCAAAAAGATTCAGCATTTTTGCCCAAATTGCTACTGAAATGTAACTGTTTTGACTGATGGCTTACATAAAATACTCAATACCCATTACATAGTAAAAATGTTGACAAAAAAAATAGTTGACACAGTTTAATCTTATCATTGAGTTTCTGCTAAATATATTTTGACAGACAGGTAAATAGAACCCTTTTCTTGGTAAAACACGCAGTTAACAGGAAACCTAATTGCATTTCCCTAAAATGCATTTCTACAATCACATCAGCAATTACCTACTGCAAAAATACGTTCCAAAAAGGACAAATCTTATGCCAAAAAGTAAAGGCAGGGGAGGGAAATCAATAAAAATCACTGATTATCTTACTTCCAAAAGCAGTCTTCTGTGATCCATTCCTCACCCATAACCCCCCCCCCCCTTTATTGCGCCAAGAGTGAGTACTAGAAAATGGCTGAAAGCAAGAAAAAAGCAAGGGAAACAAAATGGTGCAACAAGGAATTTGATTGGTCAGATTTTGCTGCAGAGTCCAAGTTCCTGAAACAGAGAAAGGAATATTTCCTGAGAAGAAACATAGCAGCAGCTAGCAAATAAATAAATAAATAGAGCCTAGGAATCTTGTAATACGAGGCTTTAGAAAATATTTCCTCTAAGCAATCCTCCCTGCTTTCTTGTTTATCAGCTTAAGTGAAAGCTGAATTGAACTCAATCCAACTGCTTCTTACAGATACAGCTGCTCAAGTGTAGCATTGCAAAACTGAGACTTGATTTCCTGCTTGAATGGAACAGAAAGCTCCCCGAATTACATAAAAGGCCTACTGCATTGAAAAAGAAATAAAACACCATGGAAATCCAGAAAGAGTTACAGAAATTTTTTCTGGTACTAAGTCCAAATCTATTGAGTAGGAAAGCAAGGGTTTGTGCACATAAGGGCAACAGTCAGAGAGAAATACCATTTTCCTGGAAGGTCTACAAGAGCCACCGAACACAACAGGTGGGGAAGAGTCTGCATTTAATGATATTTTGGACACAATATCAAGTTATAAATCATTAATACTCCATGGGAAATACACTATGTGCACTGAGTGCAGCAAATATTTTGGGGGAACCTAAACATTTCCGGGACAAAATTGATCCAGATATGCATCCCAAAGCATTCAGACCCAGAATCACTAAGGATACCACAAGTGTGTCTCAGAGAAGGCATTTTCTAAACATTTTGGAAGTGTTACCCAAAACAGGGGGGGAACATTTTCCAAAATTACCCACCCTATGCTCCCACTGCCCTTACCCCAGCTCTGCAAGGAAACATTACATTTATCTCAAAATAAATAAATAAATAAATAAATGTCCTCAGAAGGGCCAGAGACCAACATCACTCATGATAGGAACATTCAGACCGAGAGTGCTAGAGAGCTGAGAAAATAACTAACAGAACAACCATCAGTAAAGGGCAGGAAAAGAAATGTTGCTGCCTCATAAATAAAAGATCTAAAGAGAAAAAGCATTCAGGAAGGGAAACACTCTTGCTACTGTCAGAATAATTGTTAGCAGTACTATCAGAAGAAAATAAGAGTAATTACAATTTAGCAAAGGGTGTTTAAAATATACTAACCTCATAATACATCATTGCTAATCAAAGAAAAAATCTGTATATAGTTGCACCAGTGCATTCATGATTGCTTTTGAGAGCAGACAGTAAAAAAGTTTCACTTTCAGCCTGACAAAGCCCGCGAAAAGCACTTTTTCATGAATACTTCAAAAGCAACTTGACTGATAACATCTATGAAGAGAAGCATTCCCTATCAACGGAGATTTACAGAGTAACTATCACAGCAGGAGTTAATCCATGCCGGTTTAGTGTCCCCCATCCAGAAAAAAACGTGGCTTGTGTTTTTTGGCACTTACCTCACAAGAACCAAGTGTTGGTCCCTGAAAAACACAGGAAAACAACTTCTACTACACAAGACTAAGAGTTCACAGCTCTTTTTAATGGCCATGTGGTGGCTCTTAAAAGAGCCTTTGGGTTTTCGATAGTCAAAGAGCCTTTTGCTGGAAGCTTAAGCGCGCTCCCCGCGAATGCGGCGGGCGAGCTGGATGTCCTTGGGCATGATGGTGACGCGCTTGGCGTGGATGGCGCACAGGTTGGTGTCCTCGAAGAGCCCCACCAGGTAGGCCTCGCTCGCCTCCTGCAGCGCCATCACGGCCGAGCTCTGGAAGCGCAGGTCGGTCTTGAAGTCCTGCGCGATCTCGCGCACCAGCCGCTGGAAGGGCAGCTTGCGGATCAGCAGCTCCGTCGACTTCTGGTAGCGCCGGATCTCGCGCAGCGCCACCGTGCCGGGCCGGTAGCGGTGCGGCTTCTTCACGCCGCCCGTGGCCGGCGCGCTCTTGCGGGCCGCCTTGGTGGCCAGCTGCTTGCGGGGCGCCTTCCCGCCCGTCGACTTACGCGCCGTCTGCTTCGTGCGCGCCATCTCCCCCGGAGCAGCCTCCCGGCACTGAAAGACGAGGACCTTTAGAGAAAGCGGCTGCGGGACCCGCTATTTATTGACCCGTCCGCGCTGTGATTGGCTGGCGGGACGGCGCAGTTTCCATTGGTCTGCGGCGAGCGTTTGAAAATCCCGCGCTGCGGCGGGAGGTAACGGCCGCGGCCCGCCCGCAGCCCCCCCGCGGGGCCCCTCACCCCGCGGCCGGTTCACCACGGGGTGCGCGACAGGCGCGGTCATCTCCCCCTCCGTCCCGCGCAGCCAGGATCCCAGCCCCCGCGTTGAGCCCCCCCGAAGCACCCTGCGCGACCCCCACTTCGTACAGCGCAGTCGCTCTCTTGGTTGTTTCCCTCGGTCGTAACCTGCTTTTTGCTTCTATCATTCCCTGTTAATTTTAAGCCATGATGGTCCTCTTTGTTCTCCAGCGGTTCTTTTATTTATGAGATAGGAAAGCGATCTGCGCCACACGCTTAGGGTATCCCCGAGGCTCTCTAAAATTATACTTTTTTTCTGCACTTTGTATCTTCAGCTCTGCGTGGCTCAATAAACCCCATGAAACAGAGTTGCCTTCTCGATGGTCGCGCATACGCGGCATAATCCCCATGGACTACCCTAAGTAAACAACCCGCTCGGTGGCGCTCGGCCAAGTCGCCTGGGAAGAGCAGCTAATGCTTAAAGGGGACGGCGGCACTTTATTAGAAACATTTTATTTGATACTGGAGGGATAGAGTACCGTGAGTATATCTAATTACTGAAATCCAGAGTTGAGATAAATAGCCTAATGAAAAGACAGGAGGAATATTTAATATTTTCAGTATGGCATTATCTTTATGGATTTACCCTTTCAAGAGCCCAGTTATGTCACGTACAAAACCACCACTAAAAATCCCGGTTTTTCTCACAGGCAAAGTGCAATTTTTTTCCCATATTGATCAGAATATCCTAATCAGGAAAGCAAAGTTAATACTAAATGGCAGTGCCACTCACCGAAACGAGCAACTGTGAACCACTCTTTTACTGAAAACGTGGGTGGCTCTGAAAAGAGCCTTTGGGTTAAAAACAGGATCCACGGCGCTCTACTTGGAGCTGGTGTACTTGGTGACCGCCTTGGTGCCCTCGGAGACGGCGTGCTTGGCCAGCTCGCCGGGCAGCAGGAGCCGCACGGCCGTCTGGATCTCCCGCGACGTGATGGTCGAGCGCTTGTTGTAGTGCGCCAGGCGCGACGCCTCGCCGGCGATGCGCTCGAAGATGTCGTTGACGAACGAGTTCATGATGCCCATGGCCTTGGACGAGATGCCCGTGTCGGGGTGCACCTGCTTCAGCACCTTGTACACGTAGATCGAGTAGCTCTCCTTCCTGGTCTTTCTACGCTTCTTGTCACCCTTCTTCTGGGTCTTGGTGACGGCTTTCTTGGAGCCTTTCTTAGGCGCGGGAGCGGACTTAGCTGGTTCCGGCATTTCGCGGGTCTGTCACTACCTGTCCAACACAGGAACGACGTAAATACAATAGCGGCGGAGCCTCTATTTATAGGGGCGGTATGCAAATGAGGCGGCTCAGGGCTGTTCTCTCCCATTGGACTCTCCGAGGCGGTGATGTCAAAGCCTTTGGCGGCGCGCGATTGGCCTGTACTGCATCGTTGCCCCCATTGGCCAACTCTGCAATCGCAGCCTCCGCCAATCACAAGTGCCACGGAACCCCAGAAGGAAGGGATAAAAAGGCAGGGTGGACGCTTTTGCTCTACTTCTTCGGATTTCGCCGCTTCCCTGTTCTCTTCTGTGGGCTTTGCCGATTTTTTGAACTTCAGCCGAAGACATGTCCGGCCGCGGGAAGCAGGGCGGGAAGGCGCGGGCCAAGGCCAAGTCGCGCTCGTCGCGGGCCGGGCTGCAGTTCCCCGTGGGCCGTGTGCACCGGCTGCTGCGCAAGGGCAACTACGCGGAGCGGGTGGGCGCCGGCGCCCCGGTGTACCTGGCGGCTGTGCTGGAGTACCTGACGGCCGAGATCCTGGAGCTGGCAGGCAACGCGGCCCGCGACAACAAGAAGACGCGCATCATCCCCCGCCACCTGCAGCTGGCCATCCGCAACGACGAGGAGCTCAACAAGCTGCTGGGCAAGGTGACCATCGCGCAGGGTGGGGTGCTGCCCAACATCCAGGCCGTGCTGCTGCCCAAGAAGACTGACAGCCACAAGGCCAAGGCCAAGTAAAATCATGCCAACAAACAACCCAAAGGCTCTTTTCAGAGCCACCTACGTATTCCTAAAAAGAGCAGGAACACCTAAGTACTGGGTTTACTTGTTTCTTTGGAAACTGATTTTATGTAACTAGAAAGTTGTTTATATATGGGGATTTCTACACAACTATATTTGGTGCACCAGGTCTGTTCTGCATATCCCTTTCTCTAACGAGTTACTCAGTATTACTAAAACTTAATAAAAGTTGGGGGGGAGAAAAAAAAAACATCACCGAGCTCCGTCCCTGGGCTCGCTGCAGGGCGAAGCCCAGCCCAACCCCGCCGGGCCCCGCGCCGTTTCCGAGGGGAGAAGCCCCGCGCAGCCCCGGGAGGGGGGGGGGGGGGGCGTGGCTGGCTCTGGCCAATCAGGACGGAGCGCGCGAGTTTCGAACCCGTGGCGGGAAGGGGCGCCCTGCCTCCCGAGTCGCGCTGGGTTCTTCCCCTTGGCTTTGGCGGGTTTTTTTTTGTTTTGTTTTGTTTTGTTTATAAAACTTATGGTTGCCATGTACTGCTACTAGGACTTTCAGGCAAAGCTGGCAGATCTGTAAGTTTCTCAACGGGATGGCATCCCTCAACTAACACGAGTTTAGCTTCTGAAGGACAGTGTGGGCTGTTTGGGTACATGATATCAGAAATAGAGATAGTGGAGGATTACAAGTGCACACAAAGTAGACTAAAGTCTACTAAGTAGACTTTCCCACACCACATAAATTCCTATGTGCATTAGGGGATTATTATGTACCTGTCTGGGCTTAAACTGATGTATCAGCTCTTGTAGTTTTGCCTTTTTTTTTTTTTTTTCTTTTCTTTTCTTTTTAATTCCCCTCCCATAGCGTGGTTGGCTATTAAAGGTGTTCTTGGGTTTATGTGCAAGTTTTTTCTTCTAATGTTCTTATGTCTTCTTGGGCAATTTCTTGCCTTGACTGCTCTGGGCCTTGCTGCCTTGGCCAGATCCTTTGCTGCTGCTGCCTTCTGTTGGGGCTTGGCAGCTGTGCTTGCTTCAGGCTCTTGGCCGCTTTCCTGACGGCAGCAGGCGCGGTCTTGGACACCTTCAGAGAGAGGATTAAAAATGGGGAAGGAAGATAAACAAGTGAAGTCAGCCAGAGGCTGGTATCCGCAGGGAGGAGCCTCTCTGCCATTCGTGCCTTGGGGATTCCGCCCCGCTGAGGTTCTCTGCTCTGTGTTTTTCCGAAACAGATAATTATTTTATTTTATTTTATTTTAATTCCACTATAATGGACACTGTGTGTCCCGCTTTGTCAGGCAGCTACAGGCAAAGAAATATATACTTTTTATCCGGTACTCTTTTATGTGAAAGAAAATAAAGCTGTCCGAAGGAGAGCCTTGGAATGCAGGGTCCGGAAGCTGTGGGAGGCTCTGAGTGAGGCTCCGCTGGGCAGAGTGAGGGCTGGGGGAGGTTTCTCTGTGTTCTCTAAAAGCGCCTCTTGAGAAAGAAAAGGAGGAAAACAGCGTGCTATTTTCAGCATCGTCCTTCAGGAGGTGGAGGAGCGGGTCACTTGTGGCGATGTGTTAATCTGTGATGCTCAGAAGTGTTGCTTGAAAACATGATGACAATTGCGGGGTTGTTTTGAACCGGTTTTTACTTAATCAATGCCCAGTTTTGTTTTGTGATTTTTTTTCCTATTTTTAACTCCTGTATTTTTTGGAGGAAAAAAAAAATAGGTGTTCTCAAAAGTACTTTAAAAGGACTTTAAAACCGTATTAATTGCAGGACTATAGTTATGCATAAATTCGAGGTTGCAACTAGGTTTAAAACTTTCATTTATTTATTTTTTAATATAATCTCTGTTTCTCTTGTATAGTGTATTAAACAAAACAACCTCCTGGTAGATACTTAGTATGGGAGTGGGAAGCGATAAGACTAACTTGGAGAAGAACATTCATTTATAAAAAGTGCACTTTGGGCCTTTTGGGAAAAACAAAGTTTTGAAACCGAGGCCTCCTAGATTTCATTTTTACTTTGGGATCATGGTGTGAGGAGGGAGCACTTCTCTCTCTTCAGAATCAACACTCACGCTGAGGTGCGTGACAAGAAAGCCTCTGTTTTGCTTGTCTTGAAAGTTTAGAAGGGGAGGATATTTTTTCCCCAAAGATATTTGAAACATCCCTTGAAAACACATGTATTCTGACATTCTGTTTTCAAATGACATTTGACTCCATTGAAATGTATCCAAAATAGATTTTTTTTTTTTGTTCTATTCACTAAAAAATATTTCCACTTAGTTGTCATAATTCACCAACTAATATTTTTTGTTCTTTGCCTTACCAGTCATGCTTCTACCTTGCGGTGGTGTAAATAAACATCATGGCTTTCTTTCATAGTCATCATTTATGACTAATGTTCTAAGTGCCACCAAAGCACTAGCATGGCATTTTACAATTATTAATTATTTATTTAAGGCATACTCTGACCTATGTATTCCAAATGCCCCTATTCTACAGCTAGAACATAACAGGAATATTTTTGTACAACTACCAGCTACTTTCTCTTCCTTGTTTTCCTTGGAAATCCGTATTTAAAATGGAAAGGCAGTATGTTCTTCTGCTTCATGTTAATGTTTGGTTTAGAATAATACAATTTTTACCCTTGTACAATAGTTCCATAAAAGTCATGGATATTTTAAATTAGAAGAGAGAAGTGAGTGAGAACAGCTATTTATGTATGGGATGACCAAAAAAAAAAAAAAAAAAAGTCTTATTTAGAAAAAAAAAAAGTAAATTAATATGCAGAATTTCTATTTTATTTGGATTCCTCTCAAAAAGTCTTTCCCAGCTATTCAGCCAGCCTAAAGTATTGAAGTATTGAACTATTTCTACATAAAAGAAGAAGCCTGTTATTTAAGAATGATTCATCACAGGTGCTGGTAGTCATGGGGAAAAAAAAAAAAAAAAAAAGAAAAAAAGAAAAAAAAGCCATAGACATACCTAATCTTTTGACTTTTAAGTCCATACAAAACATATCCTTATGCTTTAGAAGTATAAGAATGTATAGCATAGCATAGGTGATGCCAACTCTCAGATAGCTTGGCCTCAAAAGCTGTTATTCAACCTGTAGTTGCTTTATAGATTCTGGTACTTTCTTCACAGATATTTATTCCATAAAGATAGTAAGCAAAATGGTATCAAAAAAGAGACCACACTCAGTTGCACAAATATTTACTAGTATGTAGACAAATAAAGAAAATGATGAAGGAATAAAAGAAAAGTCACACTTTGGTTAACTTTACCACAGTGACAATAGTGTATGGAAAAAAAAATCCTCAAATATTCTTTCCTTCAGAAAGATTTATTCATGATTTTCTTTAAAAAGACTGTGCCTGGTTGCTCTGTGACATAACTTTGTGGATGGCAAAAGGACATAATCCAAGCTCCCTCGCTTCTAAAGAGTCTCCCATAGTTCTAGGTGAAGGCGTGATTTTTTTTTTCCTACCTTTCAGGAGAAGTTGCTTTGGGCTATGCTATTTACTAAGTATGTAGGCAAGATAGAGAAATCCCCACTTCTAACAACAATAACAAAAAAAAAAATGAATTGTCTGTTGTTGAGGATAAGTCCATGAAATTGTGTAAACCTTATTTGATGCTATGACCACGTGGCAGTTTATACAAAGCATATATATTCATAGATCCTTTCATAGATTCCTCTCAAAACCCTTCACTCAAATATTTAGCTCCTTTTAGTACCTTTCTGCAACCACACATAGCAAATGAAAACATAATCAGGTAAAAATATCTTACAAATCTGGTGTAATGCAGAAACTTTCTGAATAATATCACCAGTACATTCCTGTTTGTGAGCTCTTGAAAACCGACCTGCTTAGACAGCAAAGGGGATGAAAACAAGTTACTGATATTAAAAATTTCTCTGAGACACATGGTACAAGATTGATTGGTAAACGCGAAAGGAAATCACGTGACTTCATTCACACAGTAATTTCAGTCCATGCCTCTGAATTCAGGAAACCTGAATGGGAGGATTGGGGTCTGAAAGCCAATTTACTTTGTAGCCGCATAAGCACAGCAGGAAATCTGCCTTTGCAAGTAAAAAATAAACGCTGCGAGTGTATCCAACAGTAACAAAAAAGGCAGATCGATGTAATAAGCCGCAGCTAATGCATCGTGCGTCGCTCTGTACGCTTGGCATCGTCGCGGCTTCTCCCTAGGATCGCTGTAGCACAGCCGGGCGAGGGGGGTCGCGGTGCGGGGCCCCTGCCCTGGGAGCGAGGCCCCGGGCCCGGCCCGCCCCGCGCTGCAGCAATTTCTGGCCAATCCCGCCCGGGCAGGAGCTGCCCTCACTCCTCCTCCTCCTCCTTCCTCTCCCTCCTCCCCCTCCTGTTCCTTGCCCCGCCTCTCTCTTCCCCGGTTGCTCCCATCTCGGTCCCCTCCCAGCGGGGAACGCGAGCTCCGAAGGCCGGGGGGGCGGGGGGGTCAGCCCCCTTCCTTGCAGCAGAAGGCAGCTGCTAAAAGTAGCCCGTGCTTTGAATGCCTCTCGTGTTTCTGGGATCGAGCGTTGGTCTTATTTAAACTGTGTTTTCTTTGTATGGTGGCTGCTGCTCTGGGTAAATGGCCAAGGAGCACTCAGGGTTATCACCTTGCCCTCTTACAAAATATTGGTTTGGTTCTGCAGCTGAGAGCAAACAATGCGCCAATCTGCTCGATTAACTGCTTCTGTAGGGAATCTGTCATTATTACAGCGTTTTCCCCCATGGTCATTCTGTATTAGAAAAGTCGACATCTGACTGTACAGTGCAGAAACAACCATACCATACTAAGCAGGCCAAGGTGGACAACCCTTTTCCTTTCTGGATGGCATTTCTATTAAATAATAGGAAGAAAGGCACTTCTTTAAGAATTTAACTTTTCAAGTCTGCACTCTGCATAGGAACGATACTGCTCTGACACGTGGGAAAGGGTTTCAAATAGAAACCAACTCCTTCCCTCCTGCTACAGATGCTGCAGCTTTCCTCTGTTTCTGTTGCTTGCCCATGTGGTTTGTGCGAGACACATGGAAATGCCTGCAAGAAGCAGGAGGAAGTGTTCACCATTATGCAAACAGCTGCATTCTTCAGAATTTATTTCTGTAGAGGGGAGAGATGGATCCATCCTCAACTTTTCACTCATCACATTCAGCTCTTTCCTTCCTTGGAAAAAGACTGGAGAGACAGGGAGTTAATTTATTCAAGGAAACCTGCAATGCTTAGACAGCTCTTTGGGCCTCCATAACCTTTTGTTTAACTTACTTTAGATGTTAAAATAGACCTCGCTGAACTTGACAGATTTAACTAATGACATTATAAACAGTAAAGGAGATAAGTAAGACCATCTTCACCCAATAGTTGTCTATCTCCTGAAATTGTCCTAGTCTCAAGTAGGTCCTTGTATGGAAACCATCTCAGACCCTTATATCATCTTTATTCAATTTCCCAGAACTTTCTTTTCCAATTCCACTACTCTTTTAAAAATATTTTAGTGTGATTTTGAACAAAAATGTACACAATACCTAAGGTGCATCTATTTTACAAAATGTTACAATGGTACAAAGTTATAGTATGCTCCAGTTTGCTCTCTGTTATTCTTCCAGTGATTCTTGACGTTCAAATTATTTTTGTGTTACTGTTTCTGAGCATTGAACATTGATTTATTTAGCTACTCGTTAATTGTCTGCAGATGTGACAGGATTTTTTTATGCATCAGTAATAAATGCATGCATACATTTTTTTAAATGTCAAAGCTTGTTTCATCATGCTGTAATAAGTTGTTGCATGCTGTCCCTCCCTATTGCACCCTTACCTCCTGGTTACATGTTACTTCCATGGCAATAAGCTATCACACACACACACACACACAAAAAAAAAAAAAAAAAAAAAAAAAAAAGACAGGCCAGCACAGGATTTATATATATATATATATATATATATTTAGCAAGACTTATAAAGCTTTGTCAGAGACTGACCCCGTTATTCCTGGGACAGGAGCTGTAATGATCCTCACTTCACAAGGGTTTCTAGTTTCTACCTAGAGGGAAATGACTTTGAAAACAGCAGTGGTCTTCAGCATACAGATGCAGGTAGAGCCCAGAGGCAAATTCACACCTGAGAAGAAATGCTGCTCTGCATTTGGATAGGCAGACCCATAGGGAGCTGTTGTCCAGGAGCCAGGTCCAACAGGTTAATCTACCTGAAAGAAAACAGTTATGAGGGCTAAACAAAACTTGGACAGTCCAGCAGTAATCTAAAAGCATATTGAGCTGCCAGGGTCAAACTGCAGGATTCTCCTTTATAGTGATGGGTAACCACCAGCTTTGCCTATAGACCTGTCTTCAGTTTCATGGAAGATGACCTGTGCAGAGGTATTGGGTTATGGCCTGGGCAGAGACTGACATCTTCAATGTTCCACATTTGTGGGGTGAGCTCCTTTATAATAACAACTAAACATGATTCCTCAACACCCCAAGGAGAGAAAAAAAAAAAAAAAAAAAAAAAAAAAAAGTTGAAATTCACATTATTTCAACAGTCATCTCCTTGAAGTGTTGGTTGTATTTTGGGAAGGTCAAAAGTATTAGTGGGAATGGCAAGGTGTGTGACTGAGAGCTGATGCAGAAAGGAAGAGGAGTGCTGTGATCGGCTATGACATACAGGAGCAGATTTAATTTCTCTCTCCTTTCCTGCCCTCTCCCAGCCTGTTCCAACTGTTTTGCCTGGCTGCCTCACCATGTCTGAGAGACAGCTAAAGCTTCTTCCAACTGATGCTGCCTGATCATAAAGAGGAGAAAAGAACTGATTATCATCCCTATTCTGTTCTAACTAACAGGGAAAGCTGACCTATAAAAATGATGAATACATAGTTCATAGCTTAATAACAACTTTGGGGGGTCTATGAATACCAAACTCCATATAAAAGAACTACCAGGAGTGAAGGGTAAACACTGGGCATGGAGTACAAGACCAATATATCACATTAGGAAATATTTAATCCATCCAGGAAAGTTTAATACTCCAATTATTGACTGAATTTAATTAGGGAAGATACTAACAATATAAAATAACACTTCTAACTTCTCAAACTTTATGAAAGTCCCAAACAGAAAATCTCCAGAAAATCTAGGGGATGTGAGAAAAAATATTCATTCTCATGCTACATGGTTTAACAAAATGGATACAGTTTCATTGCTTTTCATATAACTCTTACACTAGAACAGGAAAATGTGAGAAACACTAAGAAGCCTATTATTGGCTAATATATGGTTAAGTTCAAGAAAAGGGATGAAAAAGGACAAAAAAAAAAAAGGGGGGGAAAGGCAAATGCAGTGCCTGAAATGAAAAGAGCCATGAAATGAACAATAAAAACAAACATAAAATATTTATGATCAAGATTATACAAGTGGAGTCCTTTTATGGAAAAACACGATAAATATACAGATATATACCCAACCACGGGATATATGGAGACCTTAATACTGAAACTAACCAGGCCTGACAGAGAATAGCATTAGAAAGAAAGAAACGGTATGTTGTCAACGTCTAGAATACAAGTTAATCGATGATATTTCAAGAACACAGGACAATACCCCTAAATGTATATTCCGGGTAAGTATAACTAGGATAGAGGGCCAAAGTAACACAGCGTGTGCATGCACTCCGGGCTCGGCGGCTCTGCCGTGTCCTCAGGAGAAGGCACCTTGCCCTCAGCGTGCTGCCGGGAGACCCCCGAGGGAACCCGCGTCGGGACATCCCGAAACTCAGCGCTGCCGGAACTTCTCCAGGCTCAATTGAACAGCAGCGACGGACGGAAAAGCACCGCAGAGCAAAGTTCCACTGAGCCAACAAGGGGAATTTTTAGCCCGACCGCGGCCGCGGCACAACCACGCTCCCCGCGCCTGCTCCGGTCCGGGCCCTTTGTGTGAGCGCCGCGAAATGGCGGCGGAGCGCGGGCGGGGAGCGGCGCCGCCGCCGCCATTGGCTGGAATTTGCTGCAGAGCCGCGGCGCCGGGGCCCGGCTCCCCACCGGCTGCGGGTACCGCAACGCGGGCGACGGGGGGCCGAGCCGAGCCGAGCCGAGCCGAGCGGCGGAGGACTCCCCGCGGTGCCCGGGCCGAGCTGAGCCGAGGCACCAGCGGCGAGGCCGTCGCCTCCCGGGGCCGCCCCGCGGCGCCCGCCCCCTCTCGGAGGCGCCCCGGGGAGGAGGCGCGGACGAGAGCCCGCCCCTGCTCAGCCCCGCCGCAGTCCTCAACCAGGTCGGACCGCCGGCAATATAGGCGAGCGCGGGCGGCCGTTGGCGCTACTCGCTGTTGAGGCAGAGCGCGGCAGCACCATGTCTGGCAGAGGCAAGGGCGGGAAGGGGCTCGGCAAGGGGGGCG